>CM061921.1:214138163-214188151 GCA_031002005.1 Vandiemenella viatica
TGTGCGCTTTCAGAAGCTATGGATTTAGCGTATAGAACCCGGTTATAGGTCAATCGCTTTTCTCGGTGCAGGTTACTTTCATTTGCTCTAGCTATTTCATCTCGTTCTCTTTGACGTTGCAGACGATGTTGTCGGTCTATTTCACTCTCATTTAGCCGATTTCGGCGACATCTTTTAGCTGAAGAAGTTGACCCCAGATTAGATCTCTTTCGCAAGGGCATATCATAAACTTTTATACTTACCCAACTCACAGCACTAACAATTAAAACGTTTTCACAGCTGCAATTATCACTGTGCATGAACTTTGGCTGCGAGTATATAGATGAGCATAAACTTGGTTACAATATAGAATATCTGTGGTAGTAATAAATAATATTATTTCTGAAAGCAATATTTAACTCAGCTAAAACATAATATTTTTAAATGCTGATATCGAGGATTCCACGTTAACCGTGGTACCGAAAATTTAAATGGATATATAACAGTTGTAACGTTAAGAAAGCTGATATTATAATCATTATGTGTAATTTTTTTTTGGTGATTTTATGTATAAACTTTGCCTGGGATTATATAGCTAGGTATAAGCTTTGTTAAGGATGTATCTGTGGATATAATGAAAAATATTGTTTCCATGATACTTAACTAAAAAAAGTTTATTTTTAAATGTGGATACCGAGGATTGCAACATAACCGCGGTGCCATAAATTTATGTAAATATAGCAGTAATCTACGACTTAGTCCTCTTGGAAGTGTGCTGAAATATAAAAATTCGTTACGAATAATCACAGCATCTCAATTTTTCTGATTTATTTATTTTTTGTTGTTTTTTATTTTTTGTTGTTTGGATATTGGTTTTATTTTATGTTGATACACCATCAATTATTCCTGCTTTAAAATAGAAATTTACGTGAATTGGAGCTACTCTTGATTTCAAATCGTCGTATCATTACTGTCATTATTTCAGTCAGATATAATTAATCCAAAAATGTCGAGATGTGATCATGGTATAGTTTATGTAGTAACGTGCATGTAACTGAAACAATTATTTCTGAGTGGCAACATTATCGCAAGTTGTGAATCGCTTGAAATGCAACCTGACAGCTAATATGATGCTTTGTTATAGGCCTAAGAGACGATGCCAGCAGCTTTATAATCTACGCGGTGTAGCATTAGGATATGAAACATTTTTAATTTAAGTTTCTTTCAATATAGCCGTATTTTCTATGTAATTATTTCAGTCGCATGTAAGTACCTGGCGAAACAACAGCCTGGACCAGATGACAATTGACTCGTTTTGTTTAGCATCAGGCATAACGGGTTTAGTTTTAAAATTACGCGGTGTAGAATAGAATTTTAGGATGCCTAGTTATATTTTAAATAAAAATTCGTTACCAATAATCACAGCATCTCAATTTTTTCTGATTTATTTATTTTTTGCTGTTTGGATATTGGTTTTTATTTTATGTTGATACACCATCAATTATTCCTGCTTTAAAATAGAAATTTACGTGGAGTTAATCTTGGTTTCAAATCGTCGTATCATTATTTCAGTCAGATATAATTAATTCAAAAATGTCAAAATGGATCACGGTGCAGTATATGTACTAATGTGCATGTAACTCAAGCAATTATTTCTGAGAGGCAAAATTATCGCAAGTTGTAAATCGATTGAAATGCAACCTGGACAGTGATGACAGCTGATATGCTTTGTTATAGGCCAAAGGGACGATGCTTTTAGCTTTATAATTTACGCGATGTAGCATTAGGATATGAAAATTTTTTTATTTGAGTTTCTTTCAATATTTTCTATGTAATTATTTGAGTCGTATGTACCTGAATTTTCGGATGCCTAGTTATATTTGCACGTTATAGCCACGAGACATATTAATCGAATAAAGTACTTCCAAATATGTGCAATTCCGCACAAGTCATTATGAAAGAAGTATGTTTTATTACTTGCTGATATTTATAATAGCTGTTTTTCAGACATCGCTCTTCGAGAAAAAACTGAATTTCGTATTAAGTACTGGCTTATTGTGGCTGTATTGTACAGCGTTCACGCAGCAATTTTGTTCCAGAGACAAACTGTATAACAGTCTACCAGAGACAATACATGTCTTCAATATTAGTAATATAACTTTTTCGTAATTCAACAGACCTGTTACGATTCAAGTAAATGCTGATTATACTTGATTCACGTATTCTTTTTATTTTGAAGTACTGTGGTCCAGAAAAATTAATCGCAGAAGTAAAAAAAAAAAAAAAAAAAAAAAAAAAAGGAAATCCTAAATTTTGTCAGGTCTCTTTATGAAAGGAGTGACCGTCTGAATGTGTATAATTATCTGTGGTCTACAGTTTCACATTTCTGAAGTTTTTTACTGACTTGCTTCTTCCCATGGTACATATTAGTCGTTAGCTACTTCTGCAGATGTTGATCAGCAACATTAGCTTTAAAAATTTGGAAACACCATGCAAATTGATGCGGTAGTTTTTGCGTTATTAGAGATCAAGCCTCACTACAAACGCAGCTGGCTTACAGATTTATAATAGTATAGACTAGTTTCATTTTGTTTACTTACATTCGTTCGAAGTAAATGTTTCTATTACATTTTCTGTTCGCTGTTATAGTAAGCGATCATGTTTATATCGCGATGCAATGCGCGTGCAGAAATACTAGCATACCTCGTTACAACTGAAGGAACGATTTATTCAATTTTTTAAAATAATTTAAGTTGCTTCCATAAATGGCATGATATGAACTCATAACTTCATTCGAATGAAAATAATTTCACACTGATCGTGATCTATGCCGCCTCGACCACGATTAAAACTCATATTACGCGAAATAACTTAAATAGCGCGTATGATTGATTTTTTTTTTTTTTCCTAACAGGAATATTAGCGCAATTTGTGGTAAGGTTACAATGCAGCCTGTACAAGGATCACAACTAAAACTTTTTGTTGCAGCGTAAGGTGGAAGAATTGAGTTTTATTTTATAACAATTCTATTTAGTTAAGCAACTGCAAACAAATGACTTGCCAGAACATTCCGTTGAAGCCGTCATTTTCGACGGGCTTAAATTCTATAAAAGTCATCACGAACTATCGTGCTTACAAGGCCTGTAACAAACAGATGGACGAACTCATGGACGCTACGAAATTATATATGTTACGGTTCAGCTATGGAACCTTAAAAATGATAAGTTGCTTTCTATTATATACTAAGATGAAAATTACTAAGTTATATAAATGGTTGCAATCTACCCGAAGATTATGATCTTAGGTAGATTCAATTTAATATATTTTCTTTTCTTCTATTATAAAGTTTCTTAATTCGAAATAATTTAATTTCCATGACCACTGTTGTTATTATTTAGTTTTTACAATTGAATAGAAGACGAATTATACTTTCAATATGATTTCTTGTAAGATTACTGATTGATGGATGAATAGGCTATTCATTTAAGCAAAACCGTGTGATTTAAAGCTTTTAATGTATCAGTAGTTACAGATTCGTCTGTCATTACTGCAATTCAAACAATGAATTTCATAGGCCAAGATATTACTCTGGTTAGTGCTGGTTTTTGAATATTTTCTTAATAACAAATAGTCGATTTAGCTCATTTCACTTATTGCTTAACGTAACCAAATGTGTAGTGGTGCAGTTCCAAATTCTAATAAAATGTCTAATTTACTACGTATTCTAATAAGGCTAAGTTCCCAAAATACGTTTGTGTTCATTTGCACTATTAAAACTGAAAACAAGAGAATGGTTGACGCTAATGCTTAAGTGATAAAACATCTAACTAATGTCTAGTTTATTGCTTAATTCCTGATATTTGTTTACAGACGAATAAGTAGTAAATATATTAATTTCCAAATCCACCCGAACTCCTAACAGTTAGCGTGCAGAACTAACAAATATTCTATTGTTAAAAAAAATGAAAGAATAGTATTTTGGTCATTTGTAAGAAGAGGATTATTATTTCTATGATCGTGGTAAGAACCCACAAGTTTACTTTTTATTCTTAGGGATACGATACATATAAGGTTTTGCATTTTGAAAACGTAGTTTAACTCTGTCAAATCCAATTTATCTTCATCATCATCATCATCATTAGCCAGTTTAATCATTAAATGATGTGGCCTCTTAAAGTCTTGCGTTCAGGTAGAACATGAGCAGTCTTCTCCTGGTAGAACAATTTTTGGGCGATCCTCAGCCAGTTAACTCCGACATTCCTGCGTTTGTCCTTGTCTCATTAGTCTGGTGGTATTCCTCTCCGTCTGGGGTGATCTCTTGGGCTCCACTCTTTGGTCTTTTCGGCGCAATATGACGGGCCCACTTCCGCTTCAAGGATGCTTTCTTCTCTAAGATGTATGTGACCTTTGTAACTTACTTAATATCGGTTGCTCTTTATTGCCTTTTCTAGTTAAATCTAGCTTTTATCTTTCCATAGCTCTTTGGGCAGTGATAAGTTTACCTTTCACAAATTCATTTAGAGTCAAGGGTTCGCAGTAGTATGTCAGCACGGGAAGAATACACTGGTCGTAAACTATTTTCTTTAGATTTGTGGGCTTATTAGATTTGAGGATAATAAAACGCCTTCAAAAAGCTTGCAATCCCAGCTTGATGCAACGGAAAATTTCAGGTCTAACATCTACTCTGAAGTTTAGAAGCTGGCTAAGATAAATGTACTCACTGACATTTTCTTAAGATTTATAACTTATATTTTTGAAAGACTCATTCTTAGGTCAACTGCTTTATACTTGGAGACGAGATCGGTAACTAAGGACCGAGCGTGCTGGTTTAACAGCTAGCGTTCTGGCCTCGCATTCGGGAGGACGGCGGTTCGAATCCCCGTCCGGGCATCCAGATTTGGGTTTTCCATGATTTCCCAAATCACTCCAGGCAATGCCGGGATGCTTCCTTCAGAAGGCCATGGCCGAATTCCTTCCCATTCCTTGCCCACCATCCTTTCCCGTCTCTAAAGACCTCGCTGTTAGAGTGACGTTAGGCAGATAAAATAAAAAGGTAACTAAGGTTTGGAGTTCATGAATGTCATTACCCACAAGCACAATTTCATCACCTAATCTCATGTTGTTAAGGCTTTTGACATTGATTGTAATTCATTTTTCCGCCCATTTTAGCTTTGAAATTGTCACCTCCAAGACAGCTGAAAATAATTTTAGACAGATGGGACCACCTTGCTTAACACCTCTTTCGATGCGAAATTCTGTAGTTGGTCCTCTAACGCCATAGATGTTATAAGCTCTGATATAAGCTGTATCCACGCCATGATCAGCTACATTTTACAGAACAACCTTGTGACTTATTGATTCAAATGCCCTTCGAAATCTACAGAGGCTAAGCAAAGAGGCATCTGGTATTCGTTTGCACGGCTAATTAGTTCTCGCAAGGCCAGAATGTGTTAGAATGTACTAAAGCTGCTGCTGAAACCATTTGAAGATAGCTTAATCAGCTGGTGATGCAATTAACTCAACTGATTATGATTTGATATTAATTAAATATTTTTAAATTGGGTAACCCATTAGATTAAATCCCCACAAGGTGTTTGATTAAGCAACAATAGAGTAACAATCTCATCTAACCATTTGATCATAAGTATTATTTAACCAGAATCATACAGTATATTGCCACTTATATCCTAATTTTAATCAAGTATTATATTAAAATTTGTTAAAAACAGCCTGATATATTGACGCCAAGAACAACCGAGGTCAGATTAGTTTTATATACTGTGCGGTCTTGAGATTAGGTGTATAAGGTGTATCCGACCGGTCCACCAATCTGTCGCCACCTCACCGGCAGCTGCAGGTTACCTTTAGGGGGCTGGGTGAGGGGGTGCAGGAAGCAGATGCTGTAACCTGTCAACGAATCATAAATATAGCTTACCAACAATAGAAGCGATATGCTTTGCTTTTGGTCACATAATACCAAACAAACTTAGTTTGGGAGACACGTGTCTCGTGTCTGCATAACAATTAATAAATCATTATGCCAACCAGGTGCAGGCCTGTCAAAAATCCATTAATCTAGCTGAATTACTATTGAAAGCGGTCTTTTTTGTATTTGGTCCACAAAAGTCCGGCCAAAATTAGGTTAGCGAAGATGTATCCATATATTTTGCAACGGTAATATATTTTGTCACTGTGCACCCAAACTTAGATTAAGGAAGCAATCGATTACCCAAAATTTGGTTAAGAAGGGGTGACACTACGTGGTTGGTCCCTAATTTGCATAACAATAGGTCAACTAGTAAGCTGAATTCGTCTTGTCTCACAAAATGGGGGCATGACAGGCAGTCATCAAAACTGTCAACAACTAGTAGGCCGAATTTGGCTTGCCTCATTTGCGTTACAATATAGAGGGCGTGGCCTAGACAGACAAGTCTTAGCCTACCTGGCTGAAGACCCCCAACCGAAAGTTATAATGTACCATTTGGTAACTGGAAAGTGTGTGTGTTATATAGCTACGTTCGAATTGTGCCGCAAAATTCCACCCGCCTTTGTCACCTGCTAGAGCCCCGTGACTGACCTGCGCTAACAGGACGAACGATTTATTGCAGGTCATAAGGCTAAATGCTTCGTGCATTCACAAAGAACAGTATTGGATCTGCACCGACAGACGTTTTCCGGGAACAGTAGAATGTTACAAACCAAAGAACCGATGCCTCGTACGTTTCTTAGAAAAAGGCAGAGGACAGATTGCCTAATTTGGAAGCCCAGTGAACCAAAGATTTTGTTAATGCTGTTATGAACTATTGGATTTTGTTTGTTGTTGAGGAGGACCTATGGACGAAAAGTCGGTGAGCGCGGTCTGCCTTGATTGGCGGGAGTTGAGCGACGGCGTCCAAGAAACGAAGGCAACTGAGGTTTGCTTTTGGCTAACGCTACGCAAGACTTCACTTTGGTATGTGCACGCAGCCCGCCCGGGGGACCATCAACGAGCCGCCAAGACCGACATCTGATTGTGGAGACCAGGGCCGGCGTTAGGGGGGGTAAGCGGGTCAAATGTACCCGGGCCCGCCGGCTAATGGGGGGCTCCGAGCATCGGCTGGAGGAGCCCCAGGTCTCGAAGCAAAGAATCCGCCTATTGTCGCCTGGCTATTTTTGTAGAGCTAAAAAAAAAGGTCGCCCATTTTACCCCGGGCCCGAAATTCCTAGCGCCGGCCCTGGTGGAGACTCCACGAGGCTCTGTACTCGACTTCTCTAGTACGTTACGATAAATAAACCCGGCGATATATAGGCACTCTAACTTCATTCAACCCTAGGCAACGCTCTGAGATCTTAATCATGCTCTGAATGTTCAACAAACGCTTCATTTTGCAACCTCATTAAATATTCAGTTCTGTTCAGTAAATTAATCAATTTTATATTCAAAGAAAACAAAATAGGCGTTGTAAACCCTACTTTCAATTACTTCCTTTCCAATTCACCAGTATGTCATTTGACTAGATGAAGATATGTGTTTTAAATAGCAATTTCAAAAGTACAATTGCTTTGGTATAAAAGTATTTCAGAACAGGAACGTCGCTTATACTAATTATCTTATTAATTAATGTATATTATTAACTTGTCAAATTTAATAACTTCCTCAAAAGCAGACACCACAAACACTATCATATTAAAGAATTCACGCTTATAGACATTACGATTTTGGCTTGTTTTGAATCTTATGCAATACGTCGGCGCAATGCTTTGTGCAGAGAAACAAAAACGTCAAACCAAAAAACTCCTCATTAGTTACCAGGGCATCGGATGACAAGAGGAGGAAGCTCCGAGTTGAGTGAAGTTTTATTTTGATACCACACTGTAAAATAGCGATAAATACAGATGTTCATTTAGGTGCCAGAAATTTTATCGCGGAGGAAACGTCCCATAACTAAAGTAAGCAACTAAATTATAGGCATATATTTTTAATTTTTTCATTGGCCTCCCGCCAGCAAGTCGTTGAAAAAAAATAAAATGCTGGCGTAGCTTTCGAAATACAAGCGAAAGTCGACAGTCCGAGTTCCGTTGGTTATGATATCAAAGTACAGAAATTAATTGTGTTTTTGTTCTTACACATTATTCACAGAGTAACTTGGCTTCTAAGATTGAGAATTTTGTTGAAACTGGTATTTCTAACAAACAGCAAGAACTTACAAGTGAAAGACTGGAATGCACGTGTTGCTACCAAGCGTGGTGGGTGAACGGTTAACGTTCTGGCCTCGCATTCGGGAGGATGCGGGTTTGAATCCCCGTCCGAGCATCCAAATTTGAGTTTCCCATGGTTTCCCCAAATCACTTCAGGCGAATGCCGGGATGCTCCCTTCAAAAAAGGTCATGGCTGAAATCCTTTCCGTTCCTGGTCCCCAGTCCCATCCCGCCTCTAATGACCTTAGTCGTCGACGAGACGTAAAGCCATAAGTAAAAAAAAAAAAAAAAAGTTTTGCCTAACGTGCTAGTCGATTAAGTATATGAAGTAAAAAGATGAAACTTGACCTTCTAAACAAGTTTGTCTCTTGACAAGACTGACAGGTCAAACAGTCTCATCTATATTCAACCTCGTAAACTTCAACGTTTCATTAAAGTTTATATTTGTTTTAATCCCTTCCTCGATGGAATCTCTGTTCAAGCGAAGACAAATCATTATCTTAGATGGTGGCATCAGGAAATTCCATTTGAGTCTATCACTCTAATAGAAAACAGCACAGCATATCAATCTTGTTACTAAACCGTAACGTAGTTGTTTTTTTTTTTTTTTTAAATACTGGTTTCGAATCATCGTCGGGCCATCCAGATTTTGTTTTCCATTATTTCCTGACATTATTCCATACGAATGCCGGAATGTTTCCTTCAAAAGGCCATGGTCAAATTCCTTCCCATTCCTTGCCACCAGTCCTTTCTCGGCTCTAATGGCCTCGACGTAGATCAGGCATTAAGCCATAAAAAACTTTGGTGAACTGAGTTTACATTTGGTTCAGATTTTTTTAATAAGTATGAAAATATGTCTTGTTCATTTTATACTTTCTCGTGTACGAATCTCGTTGCGTTTGAATTGAATTTTTAAGTTGCAAATTTTTTGTTTGAACTAGTGATGGTAAATTACAAGTCGATGAGAAAATGAACGCGAGTTTTTCTCTGTTGCACGAGTAGAAATTTTGGAGCAAAATATAGTGTTTAAATAATACCAGTTTGTAAACCCTTGATCTTTGTTATTTACAGTATGGCATAAGAACACAAGTAAATGCTTGTGTTTGATTACAACAGGCGGTTACGAAAGTAGCGACTCTTCGTGAACAGGTGGGTCATCATCTAACATTCCAATGTGTCTTACTCATGGTGTATAAGTGGCTTATGTTCTGAAACCTGGGGCAAACAGATTTTGAGACTATGCAGAATACACTGTGTAGTTCCTACGTGACCAAGCTGGCGTTTACGGTGACTGAGCTATAAATATCTTGTGTTTAAAACTTAAATAGGGATGTGAACACGTAAGAGTATGCTTGCGAATGTAGCCCACTCTGTTTAGGGAAATGCGAGCCGGTAATACGTTGGGAATATCGACATTTGTACCGCTTCCATATGTCAGCGATAAGCTGGGCTGTGGATATGACCATATTTATGTCGCGAAAGACATATTGAGGTTCAGAATTTTTTTAAACTTTAAAAGAAACAGAACTTCCTTTGTGTAAAATATCTCTAGACATAAGTGTCTATAAGGTATTCTTAATTTAAATAAATATAAGTTACAGATCAGCTTATCAACACTTAAAACGTGTTTCAAAGCAAATTAAGTCGGTCAGTCAGCATAAAATTTGAAGTAGTTTCCTGGAAATATTTATGTAAAATGTGGATATTCGTTCAGTTAGCACAATTTTTTAATTATTTTTCTGGAAGTATTTATGTAAACGATTAAATGTGGATAGTCATACAGTAATGATGGTAAAGATTGGATCTTAACTTCTGCCAAGATACTGGTGCAGTTTACCGTCTTCAGTATTTCCTGTAAGTTTAATGGTGATTCAAACGTAGGAAAACGAAACGAAGGGTTTATCCTGCTCCTTTCGCATTTCTGTGACGTTCATTGCTACAGAGCACAGATACCTCGATTCCGTGATGGGGGAAAAATTTGAAGCGTTCTTTCCACGCGAATGGGTGGACGAATGTTGATAGCGATGTGAATTGATTTTCTCTCTCACACAGAGCCGAAAGCTCATTCTTGTGTCACAAGTAAATCTTAACAATTTTAGTTTCAATATCATCGAAAAGTAACTGTATTATTACTGCTAGGCAGGAAAACATCGTGATTGGTATCGAAACTTGACTGAACTCTAGCATACATCCTGCAGAGTTTTAAAAATTATAATTGTTGTATGGTGTTCAAGGTGTTCCAGTTACAACAGCAAGTGATGAAGTAAACGGAATCTGGCTTGAAAGATAATAGGAAGATATTAAAATCAGCTGAGATGGGAATAAAAATGTTATCAAAGCCCTCTTTTTTTTAAGATACTGTAGTTTATTGGATTTTCTACCATGAATAAACTGCAAATTACTTTCAAATATTTCTTTTTCTTTTCTTCCTGAATGCCCATTATTGAACATTTATGACCAAATTTTATAATTCTTGTCTGTTTTCTAACGTGTTTAACGGACTTCTAGTTGTCAATAACTAGTTCCATTGTCACGTCATTTCCGAGTAGATCCTCTATCTGTTTTGATATCAATCTTTCTTTCAGTGATCAGCTATGTCAGTTTCTATTTTACGTTCCTCATTGTATGCAGTTTCCTCCCTTCTTACTTTTTCTAAACCAGGAGTTCTTTTCTAATATGTATTTTTAGTATACCATGGTAAAACATATTTAAAATGAATTGATAGCATGCCTTCAGCAATATATCTTTGCATCGTTCCTTGAAGCGCGTGACAGCAATTTCAAACTATCTACGCGTAAGCAGTTTATTTGTAGTTCATGAATGTACTTTTGTCATTCTTTGTTCGTCCGTTACATGTCGATCCGTCTTGAGACCACGTTTCCAGATATCTCGACTCTTATATTTTTTCTATTGGTCGTAAGGTTTGTATCTGGTTTTTATATACATGTAAAAAAATTGCTTTTATTGGTATTTATACTTCATTTGATTCAATTCTAAAAAATAAAAAAATACCACTGAGAAGCTACAGGATCGTTTGGTTCACTTGTAGTTAATATTTCGTCATTACAGCAACGAATGTTGTTGATCCGTGTTCCATTAACCTTTTCCCGATTCTAATGACCATGGAATAGGTGGTAATTAAGCTTGTGACCTTCCTGTCACTATTCTCAGCCTTTGTAGACCAATTTAAATTATATTAAACTCTTTTAGAGTCATTTTATAGCATTTCAGTAAGCTTGCGTAATACAGGGGTATTATTTCACGTTATTCAGCATTGCTTTTACGTCCGTTCAATTCACAGAATTGTATGAAGCAATTAGTAATTTTCGGCATCATTGAAAACTATATGAAACTTGTTTAAATCAAGATTGATATAAACAGATGCGTAGTGTAAGATTTTGAGAATGTTAAGTTGTCCTGTTCACCGTGCGGCTCATAGGCTCATAGGCGACTGTTCCAGAAGGTTCGATCGCTTGTTCGAAGTTTTGCCGCTGTGATCCAGAATATTCAGAGTAGCAACGGAGGGCAGTGGATTGCGTGAAGAGTGTTGCGGGGCAACAGTAAAGTCAACGGATTGGTTCCATTATAGCAATTTAAGTAAATTTTTATGTCTCGTATTCAGTCTCGAGCATTCCATTCCGGATATTGTTTGCGGATTCAACATTACCTGATCCACAAGGTCATATGAAGCGATACGGCTTTGGACTTAAAGCCAATCTTAAGAAATTTCTGTTAAAAACAAACAGCTTGGAGGATTAAGCCTGTAATCGAGCTGCATGGCGACAAGTGGTTTAAGAGGGATCACAGCATTATAAAGAACAACGACGACAACTAGAATCCGACAAAAGAAATCGTAGAAAGCAACAGGAGAAGTTGAGAAGAGTCGTTCCGTCACGATCTCGTGATGTGTGCCGTTATTGTGGAAGACCCTGCTATTTTGGATTTAGATCTTTCAGCCACTTAAAGACACATAGATGATAAGTAGAAAGACACTGTATACTCGCGAAAGAGTGAGTGCCTTGATGCTAATTCCGTCTCGTTAAACGTGTGGGGAATTGGGGAATATTTTATCGATTATCATGTAATCACTACAGCAACGAACAGAATAGTTTACTAACAATATATTAATATTAATTAACAGTAAACAGCATTTTCGTAATAAGCTATTACATAAAATATTTTGAAGAATATTTTCAATAAACAGAAGAGTTTGATTTACTTTGGTGAGTCAGCATTTGGTAAACTAGCAACCTGTAATTTAAACCCGAAATTCAGAAGTTACTTATAGTGAGGGATAGTAAATATCCCCTCTTGAAAGTCTTTACGGTAAAAAATCAAGAAGAATAATTGGCAGAGTAATTAAGTATAATTACGTTAATACCTCACAAGCTGTATTCAGGAAAAGAAAATTGATTAGATCATTTCCAGATTGTATAGCGTAATGGAATACGTGGAGACAGAAGTACTGCTTCGATGTACACTAATGTGCCTAAAGTCATCGGATACCTGTACACCCGTCCATAACTATAAAAGTGTTGCCGGCGTAAGACGTTGTGCACAAGCTGACCTTTCGATCATGTCCAAGATATGTTAGATTTGATTCATGTTGGGTGACTCATAGGTGGCCAAATAACTAGTTGAAATTGTCCAGAATATTTCTCAAACCAATCGTGAAAGATTTTGGCCCGGTTGTCGTCCTGGGAAAGTCCATCATTGATTGGGAACATGAAGGCCGTGAATAGCTTCAAATGTTTAGTAGCTGAAAATAACCATTTCCAGCCAATGGTTGGTTCACATGCCACGTAAAGACAGCCCATACCATGATGAAAGCACCACCAGCTTACCTTATAACCTGGGTCCATGATTTCGTAGGATCTGCGCCAAACTCGAACCCTTAACAACTGGAATGTGACTCGTCTGACCACGCGACATCTAGGTCCAGCCGGTATGTTCACGAGCCCAGGATAGGCGCTGCATCCAATGGCGTTTTGTTAGCAGAGGCACCTTCATTGGTCTTCTGCTGCCATATCTCACCAACGCCAAATTTAGCTGCACTTTCCACACAGACATGTCTGTCGTACGTCTCACTTTGAGTGTTGCTGTTCTTTTACGCGATTTTGCCTGTCTGTCAAAGTGACACCTAGCCTCGAACGTCGCTGGTCTCGTTGTGTAGAAGTGGCCGGCCGTTGCGTTGCCCATGGCGGGAGGTATTGCCAGAAACTATATACAAGGTCTGTCCCAAAAGTAAGTAGAATAAATCCACGAAAAACAATTTCTTGTATATCAAAGTACAAATTACTAAAATTCTTCACAATAGCACCCTTGTGCATCGACACAACGTTGCCAGCGCCTCTGCCAGTGGCGGTACGCTTCCTGGAAGGCTTTGACTGGAACCTCGTTCAGGCATCTCGTCACGGCCTCTTTGACGTTATCCAGCGTTCCAAAATGGTTACCTTTTAAGCTCCTTTTTATTCTTGGGAACAAAAAGAAGTCCGCCGGAGCCAGATCGGGGCTGTAGGGCGCTTGGGGCAGCGTTGCCAACTTGTGCTTGGCTAGGTACTCGGTCACGATGGAGGCGGTGTGGGGCGGCGCGTTGTCGTGGTGCAGTCTCCAGTTGGCAAAGATCTCCTTCCGGACGCGTTGCACTCTCTTCCGCAGCTTTTCGAGAACTTCCAAATAAAACTTACTGTTCACTGTCTGACCCCGAGGCACAAACTCTTTGTGGACAATACCTTTTGAGTCGAAAAAGACAATGAGCATCGCCTTTACCCGGGACTTGCTCATCCTTGCCTTCTTCGGCGGCGGGGAATTCTTTGTGTGCCATTCTGCACTTTGTCTTTTTGACTCGGGGTCGTACTCAAAGACCCATGTTTCGTCACCAGTAATCACGTTATCAAAAATATTCGGGTAACTTTCACAGCGTTCCAAGATATCACGCGAGATTGCCACACGAGCAGCCTTCTGATTGGGCGACACGACTTTTGGACCATTTTGGCACACACCTTTCTCATGGCTAAATCTTCTGTAAGAATGCGATGCACTGTGGTTTTTGGAATATTGCACTCTTCTGCTAACATTCTGATTCTCAGGCGTCGATCGGAATTGAGCATGTCTCTCACTTTTTGCACATTTTCGTCACACTGTGTCGTTGACGGACGTCCAGAGCGTTCCTCGTGGTCAACCTTCTCTCTACCCTCCCGGAACATTTTGTGCCAGCGGAAAACCATTCCTTGGGACATTGCTTCATCTCCATAAGCATCCTTGATCATGGTCAAGGTCTCCAAACCCGATTTTCCGAGCTTAACACAAAATTTTATCGCGTATCGTTGCTCCATGGAACGTGACATCGTGAACTCGTGAGGCGACTCTCGAATTAGGTCCACGTCTATCAGCGATACGCACACTGTAACGACCTGCAGACAACTGACGCAGGACGCGTTGCTTTCCAAAGACTCCCCACCACGTTTCCCGCCAACAATCACCCCACTCCAGTCGTCCGCGTTGGCGGGAAAAAAATCATTCTACATACTTTTGGGACAGACCTTGTATTCACGGCACACTCTTGGCCTTGTGGATCAAGGAATGTTGAAGCCACGAAAAAAAGCTCCATGCTCCATGCGTCTAGCGCTAAGGAAAAGAGAATCTGTTGCCCAATAAAAAATAGTTTATAAAGGATACTATTTATGTATAACTTGTTGTTCATGTCGGGACCTATCCGGTGGGTACACAGGCGGAAGACAATACCTGATTGGTGGAAATTCCTGATCGCCCGAGGTGTGTAGAGAGTCGCTGATCCAGCAAGCAACAAAAAAAGGGTCTTTTCTCTTAAACCGTCTATCCGACTGGTCAAAAATTCAAGCTGGGAGCTTACTGCAAGTGAGCAGAACAGATATTCTAAGCATTTATATTAAACTTTGATTAACATAGATACCAACATCTACTGGTATTGTCTTTTAAAGACGACGCTGTGTGGGTATCGACATCTGGTGGAACTGGCTGTCGCTGTAGACAGTAAAGAAGGACTTCGTCCAGTACGTGTTCAGAGACTTTTCTCGTAGTGACCTCCCAGCTATCGCTCTGAGTGGAAAGGTCCACGAGATGGGATTCTCGCTCTACCTAACTGTTACCTGTAAGCCTGAACGTCTTAAACTATTGTAAATGTTGAGCATGCGGACAATATTGCGTATATTTTTTTATTATATATTGTACTTTTTCTTTATTTAAGATTCTTGTCACATTCATTTTCCAATTGTAAAGTCGTATGAATTGCACTTATGGGAGGAGGTGCTTCCCAAACATTCAAACATTTAGGGCCCAAGAAGAACTGTACCCCGGGTGGAACCTGCTGTACGAGAAATGGAAGACTTTGAACAGACATAGAACAGGAGTATCAAGGTGCAGAAGCAATATGAAAAAGTGGAGATACACGGAGGACGACATTATGACTGCGGCTACATTCAGACACCAGAACATCTCCTCGAGTGCAGAGACATCGGCTTCACGTGTCAAGATGAAGACCTATTCTTAACTAATGATAAAGCGATCCAAGCAGCTAGTTTCTGGGAAAAAACAATTTGAAACAGTCCGGACACGGAAAGGAAGTAAGTAAGTATTGCACTTTCAACTGTATATTATTTGAGTTTGCCTAAGTTTAAAGACCATTTGGGGATCATCCATAAATTAAGGGGCTCCCCTTGGGCTTCTTTCGAGCCCCCGCGCAGCCTAACCTGGTTACTGCCTTAACCCTCCCCCCCTTTCCTGTATGGAACGTAGTTTCTCCCCATAAACTCCAGACGACATTTTGTGCTGTTTTCTCATACCAGGCTATCGTTATACAATGAACACTCCAATATTTGCTTTATATACTTTTCTATGATTATAAATGAAATGGTGAGACTAGTCACTCCTGCAAATGATCAACTACTGGGTAAACCTGTTTCTCGGGAACAACCATGAATCCTTTTCTTCTTGAGGTGTTAATAAAACACATTCTCCTTATCTCTTTCATCATTGTTTACTAATTGATAAAATAGAAGAAGCTATTCCCTCCACGTAAAAAAAGTAAGAAGAACTGCATTTTTAGTTTTTTTACTACAGTTCTGTCACATTTCTTTTTTTCACTGCCAGGAATTTTTGCCTTTCGTGCTTAAAATACTTGTATAACTTGCTGACTTCGTTTTAGATTTTGAAAACTCGATGGAAAAACATATCCAGTAAGCCTCGTTAAGTTTATTGTACAGCCCCATTTCGCACCACACTTTGATCTTGAAATAACTCACCATGTAGCACTACAATTAAGGATCCACTGAAATTCTCTTGACAGAACAAAATTAGAATAATTTTATCAACGAGTGATGTGGTGCTACTTGCGCGATCCGAATGAAAACAGCTTTTTCTAAACATAAAAAAACACGAACTGTAACTGGGATGGAAACTCCCGTGTGACATCTTTTAGTAGATAGTGTATCTAAAACACGGAGATAATTAAATGATGGAAATAAATATCAATGTGTTCTGTACCCCATTTTAACTGTTACAAATAAAACGAATAGAAAGCTAAGTAGCTGGCTCGGAACGCAGCGTAGCTTCCTACCCGAATATTTCATCCCTCCTGGACTGAGTCACGTGGTTTATGGACGCTCCCTTGTAGGACGAATTTATTGTTTGTTCCAGAAATTATTGAAGTGAAAACTTCTAAAGGCGCTATGTTTGGACGGGGTGAATATATGAGTTCGCGACTTCCAGTAGTGACATGCTATGACGTGTTACGCGTATGATATGACGTTTCTTGGATGGGTAAAATCTTATGAATTCGCGTCAGCAACATGATGTAGCAGCAGTATATCTGCCGCTATAAGCATGACATGTTGCGCTTGGACAGCAGTGAAGTATAGATTAACTTCTATCTAATATATAAAAATGATTTTTTGTTGTTGCCAATGTTCTTCATAGAAACACACAGTTTTTATTCAGTTTTGATGGTACTTTGTATAATTTAAAACAAATAGAAAAATTCTGTTTATGGTTGATTTACAAAAACCTAAACTCTCGCCTTCTTTCTTTCTCACCTTAATTTCTTTTAACATTGTTAATACAAACCAACTGTTTTTATCCGAAGTTGATAGCACCTAGCACAAGTATACTTTTTAGGCGGTCTGGTAGCTCAGCGATTAAAACGCTTACTTCCGAAAGTTTCTCTGTCTGGTCACTGGTTCAAATCACATCGTGAGCAGGAGTTTTTATGAGTTGTATTTGATTATATGAGCTCCGCCGGGACGTTTCGTAGGTCCACGAAGAAATGAATTGGCCTTCCTGCCTCTGACACAATAGCTTGGTACCTTTCCTTCAAGAAGATTCGACCAACCTGTGGGTTGTGGACTAAGCTTGATTTTTAGTTTTTGTAGTTAAGACTTCTTTGGGTGCGTTGGACGATTTTTGGATGGTTAAACGTTATGCGCTCACCTCACCGACATGCTAATGTTAACAGTATAGTCCTACCTGCTTCGTTCTGGTGGCTCAGTGGTTTAGGTGTCTGAATGTGGAACGAAAGGTCCCTGGTTCGAATCCCTGTCTGGGCCGGGATTTTCATGGTTCCTTAACCCAACGTTCAACTCTGGTACAGCTTGCTGTGTGACGTGAAGTATGCCAGAACGATTCCAGTGGTTAAGATTCCACGTTAAACTGTAGGTCCCCTGTACCTAGTAGCACTACCGGGTTAGGTTAAGGCGGCTAAGACAGTGGCGGAATGTGCAGCCAAAGGAAACTCTGTCACCAGGTCATTACGACCACACGGAATTATTATTATTATTATATCTGTGGCTATAAGTATGAAGTGTTGCGCGTATGATACTCGTAGTTTTTTCACTTCTGTCAGTAGTCGCCAATGACTGGTTTTTTTAATGCTTATAGTTACATATAAATTACGCATAATTCTCTGGTTGATGTAACAATAAATCTGTCAGGTTATGACCACGTTTAGCTTCCATAGATATGTTTTTACTTTCAATATAAACTCCTCTTTCATCATAATTAAATATTCAAATTAAGTTTTAATTTGCCGTGTGAAACCCCGATTTTAATATACTATTCTGCTGAACATTGGCATTGGCAAGCAAGTGAGTGTCGATCACTTAGCCTGTGCTTTGATCAGTAACACATAACCAATAGCCATAAAATTATTACGTGATAACTGATACTATCAAAACTATTATGTGGAGAGATGCCATTAAATTGTCCCTGCATCCTGATAAAGCACTTTGGATGTAATGGTATCGTAGGACACTTGGGTACCCAGCAAACTTTTTTTTTTTTAACCAGTGCTAGGATGTTGTTTCATTAAATTATAAAAGCATCACTACTATCATCAATCTTATTCAGAAGCAGCGATAAACCTGATAAGACGAGGGACAAATATGCCTGAAGTATTCTATTATTAATTTAGCTAAACGTGCAGCCATTAAAGATGATCTAGCGTTGGGGGGTGGAAGTGAATGTCCAGCTTGAAAAACGTACACTAATGGGTTTTGGTGTGCACCATTCGTCAAAGAGATCTGGACTTGAGTTTATCACACCTTCTAGACTCTAGTTTTCATTCTGCCAAACTCCTGGATAGTACATCTCGATGAAAACTACAACTTTGCCTACAGTATTTGGTGTGATAAATGTGTGAGAAGAATCTTATAGTAGCTATCATGCTGCTTCAAGCATTTGACAGTATTCACATTGATGATAAAATCTACCTTGTATTACTTCTGGTGCATTTGGGGAGGTGAAAAGAAGTAATAAACTTTAGAATATTATGGTCAATTAACTAGTGTTCCGGTGCATGAGGCGTATGAGTTCATGGATATTTTAATATTAACACTCATGTGATTTGTTAACGCTTTTCATGGAGGGTCAATTCTGCATTTGATCCGAATACTGATAGCATGGAAAACTGCCTGAATCACATAGACAACGAACCAGTGAAAACCTTCAATATTCTTAACTTGGTTTAGTCAGTTTCAACTGTAGCTACAAGTTAACAGTACGTGTGTTGATTGTGACAACAGAGATTTTTTTAAATAATCGGTTGTTACTAAGTGTTTTATATTTTGGTTTCCGATGTCGAAGCATTGCTAACCATAATAGAAATGGAAGTTTTGATTTTTTTTTTATCTGCCTAACGTCTCTCTAACAGCGAAGTCTTTAGAGACGGGAAAGGATGGGTGGCAAGTAATGGGAAGGAATTCGGCCATGGCCTTTTGAAGGAAACATCCCGGCATTTGCCTGGAGTGATTTGGGAAACCATGGAAAACCCAAATCTGGATGCCCAGACGGCGATTCGAACCGGGAAGTTTTGAATCTTTGTTCTGATC
Organism: Vandiemenella viatica; assembly: GCA_031002005.1. Lineage (NCBI taxonomy): Eukaryota > Metazoa > Arthropoda > Insecta > Orthoptera > Morabidae > Vandiemenella > Vandiemenella viatica. The sequence continues at coordinate 214,157,678 of CM061921.1, forward strand.
TGCTGTCGTGCTTTCATGGTTGCAAAAATTATGGTAAGAGCTTCCTGGAAGCTTCAACTCTTGGATCTACCAGATTACAGCCGACGCACTTAAAAGAATTTATTCAATCTAGAACAAAATTTCCTCTTAAATTATGGAACATATAAATCCCAAACTTTATTTAGCTTCGGAAAAATTCAGAAATTAAAATATTGTGCCATTATGTTATAATGATGTATTAAATGCCATGACTCGTCTTCATTAATAACAGGGAGTTGCGGATCTTCTGTATGTAACAGATTACCTGCTTATCTTCATGATAGCAATTAGTTTCATGTACTAGTATCTTCTGATAATTTAATCGATGCAAATGTTTGTTGAATATGTAAAGAAAGGCAACCTTGATGAACGATAATTTTTTTTATTGCTATTCAGTTACTGAATTCCGATCCAGAGTCAAAGCAACTTTGAATTTATTCAGAAAATGTTAAAAATAACATCATTCTTCAGAAATATGGTGTACGTAGAAGTCATAGAATTAATTCTTAGTTTTTATGAGGAAAATTATTCTGTAGTATTTGTCTGTATATTTTGTAATCTTTAAGTTTTCGTGACTTAAAAAAAATTGTGTAAAAGTAAATTTTTGCCTATGCTTTGTGGATTCTGTCCATTTTTTTGTTGGTTTAATTTTTTTCTATACTAAGCTCTGACATCTATTTATCAAAGTAATATTTACCTCATTTATTATTGTCTCTTCGAATCTCAATAATCTGTCTAATTTTTGAGAGAAGTAAAAACGCTTGTTATCATTGTGGCGTATCCTGCAAGTACTGGAACACTTGATACAGAAAGCAAGTGAAACACTATCAAACATGCATACCTGTCAGGAGATGCTCGATACACCAATTCAGAAACACTAGGTTGTCATAATGATGTTTGAAGTCAAATCTGCTAAAAAGAAGTTTTTCGCAATTGATTATTACCAATAATATTTCTTGAAAGTGAGGTTACTTTTTTACTTTTTTAACATGGTAGAATAGCAGGAAATATGCTATCTCCTTTATTTGCTCATAATCTAAGAATAAGTTTTAAGAGGTGTTTAACTGAAGGAATAGGAATTTGTAGTTTCAAGGGAAAAAAAGCCATGCTGTTGAACAACACAAGTGCCAGTTGTTACGACCATTGAAAACTTTATATTCTCCGTATCAGAGTTTCGATGCAGACTATAAATATCGTGGCATATAAAATCGCATTCTTGCGGAGTCTCGATTCAGTGACTGAATTGCGTTCGTGGTTTTTCGACAACTTAAGAAATTAAAGACAATCTATGCTAATGAAGGAAAGTGAGCATCTCCGCCTTTTAGCATTTAGTGTATGCTTTGAAACAGCATTGTCATTATTCTGTTACTAAAACTTGCGTATGAGAGATCATCCCAGCAATCACAAACATAATTACGAAAAATCGTAAACAGTGTGGCAGAGTTTGAGTGATTCTGAAGTCTGGTTTGAGGTTGCCTAGACGAATTCGTTTATACTGTTCCGCCACACTTTAGAGCTAGAACAGTTAGTTAAATTTTAATTTCAGAAAAAAATATCGAACAAAGTTACAATTAAATAATTTATAATGTTTGAATTTTTAAACATGCTGTTTGTGGAGGTATCTTCCGTATGTCGCCTCAACGGAAAACTGTGCGATTAGTTTCTTATTTCAAACTTACAAGGGGAGGTCAAGATGTGAGGGCCGAATTTTTTGATGCGCTTTGGCACAGACCTTCTCCATCGAAAATAAAAGGACATGTGTCCCGGTGTTTCGAAAAAAAAATTTGAGGTCAAAGGTCATACATAGCGTCGGATCCGTTTCGGACAGAGCACTATCAATAGAGCTTTAAAAAATCGTCAAATTTAACTGAAACATGTGGGTGTCACAAACCTATAGTTTTAAAGCAATCAATGTTTTTATATGCCCATGGCATAGCTGAAATAATTGTGACTTTTATGGTATTTTAAGCGAGTCTTGTAGACAAGCGGAGTGAGCGTTGGATTGCGGACCCGTGGACACATGTTGTTAGTCTATTCTCAGCCTAAAATGGACGTTCGGAATTGGTGCAAAAACTTATTAATCTTTTGTCGGATATTGATATGCTAATGGTTGACCTGGACATGGATAAAAGGGATCAGCGGATTCATAGGTTGTAGACATCGAAGTCATTAGGATAGGATATATGGAACGAATGTTTCCTTTTTTTTGTTACCTCTGACGGCTTTACGCCTCGTCGATATCGAGATCATTAGAGGCGGAAAGTAATGGGGAGAACGATGTCGGCCATGGCCTATTGAAGGAATAATCCCAACATTCGTCTGTGATTTCGGGAAATCATGGAAAACCGAAATCGGGATGGGCGGGCGGAGAGTTGAGTTCGCGTGCTTCTGAATGACAAACCCTAGCAATAATACTTATTAAGGACACTTCCCGATGTGGCAACATAGCCTTGCGGGCGCATGATTCAAGTCTTTCCTATTACCGCTTCTTTACAGATATCCATCAATATCTTGGCGAATTCTGGGATCCATATATTTTGGTTTGTCACAGCAATATTTCATAACTGAGAGGCGCAACTGCATTTAAATATTAACACAACAAACGTTCAGACGTTACAAAGGAAGTCTGAAAAACTTCGGCCATGGCTATAGATTATTCGGAAGTGCAGTGATAAATAAACTTATAGAATACCATGATAAAATTGTATTTCTTCCTAAAGAATAAGTATCATAAAACTTTCGCGAAACTTCATTTGCCTGGTTTGCCTGTAGATTGCACTCAAGGCCGAAAAGTTCTCAAAATAATCAACACACTACAGACTACAGATCAGGTTTGCACTACACTTCATTTACAGACAGGCCAGATAAATTCAACACCGCGTGTTATGGGTAGCTTAAAAGCATTTCGAACATTACAAGTTCTAGTAGTTAACAGCAGAAGTGTCTGTAATAAACACCCTGGACTCAAAAACTTCATTCGTAGTACAGATGCTGACATCGTAATAGGCACAGAAAGTTGGTTAAAACCGGATATAAGTTCCGCTTTAATAGAAGCATGACAATTTTCCGTAAGGACAGGATGCATTCCCATGGAGGCGTTGTATTCATAAATGTTAGTAATTACCTCCCATGTAACGAAATAGATGTCGATACTATCAGCAAAATCTTATGGATTAACCTCAAAGTAGCTAGGACAAAACTTGTGATAGGCTCTTTATATCGTCCACCAGATGCAGGCGTACCTATTGCCGAGGTCTTAAGGAATAATGTAAATAATATAGCTCGTCAATTTCCGGATCATACAATAATGGTAGGTGGTGACTTCAACTTGCCATAGCTGGACTAATTACGTTCACGCTACTGGTAGCAGGGATAAACAGTTTGCGAAATGATTCTAGACCTTTTCTCAAATAACAATCTTGAGAAGCTCGTAACTTAACCGACGTGATGCCTCAACGGTAACGAAAATATTTGAGATATTCTCGTTTCAAATAGACCTGCGTTATTCACGGACATTTCTACCACCACGGGAATAAGTGATCACAAAGCTGTAATTGGTACAGTAAAAATAACAAACACGCGCAAAAAGAAACAATAGATTACAGATTCGAAAAGGCTTCAAAAGGGTGTTTTAGAACTTTTTGAGGCATAATCACCTTTGCTTCATAGTAGCAAGAGGCACCGTTGAAGAAATGTTTCATTGATTCATACATATATTCAGGGAAGGTAAGGACTTGCATATACCAAAACGTACAATCAGGGGAGGGAATGATCCCCCATGGTATACACGTGATGTTAAACGGTTACTCAAAAAGCAAAGGACGATACATGCACGATAATGAAGGGCGATGCATCGGACTGATTTAGATAAGTTAGATGAGATATGGGGACATGTTGAGAATGCGATACGTGAAACCTTTAATGACTTCCGTTGCAATAATCTCTCTAAGAGCCTCACAGAAAACCCTCAGAAATTTTAGTCGTTTGTAAAAAAAAAAAAGTTAGTTGTAGTGGCAACAATAGACCAGTTCTAATACAAGACGATCGGGAAGTTGATGACAGCCGCGACAATGCTACAGTATTTAACACCGAATTTAAAAATTCATTCACCCGCGAAAACATTTCTACATTACCAAATCGTGTAGAATTAAAGATGGATCTGGTGGAATTTGATAGCGTAGGTATTGTAAAGCAATTAAAGCTCCTAAAGTGTGGTAAAACGCCGGGTCCCTATGGTATACCGGAAAGAGTATTTTCAGAATACGCGGAGGAAATTGACCCATTTCTGTCTGATATATTCCATAAATCTTTTGAAGAGAGAAAAGTACCTTCCGACTGGAAAATTGCCCTCAAGAAAGGAGATCGGAGAGATCCTAGGAATTATCGACCCCTATTTCTAACATCTGTCTGCAGTAGAATTCTGGAACATGTCATATGCTCTAACATTATGAAGTTTCTAGATGAGAATGAGTTACTTACACCGTGTCAACACGGATTTCGGAAGAAGAGATCGTGTCAAACACAATTGGCCCTATTTTCCCATGACCCATCGATGCAGGTTCACAAGTTGATGCAATTTTCTTGGATATTCAGAAAGCTTTTGATTCTGTACCACACACCCGACTTTTAGCGAAGATTCGAGCATACGGTATATCGGATCAGATTTGCGAATGGATACGTGATTTTCTAACTGGTCGATCACAGTATGTCGTTGTTGACGGGGAAGCCTCTTCTGAGCAAGACGTTACTTCTGGCGTTCCTCAAGGAAGTGTAATAGGACCACTTATTTTCTTAATTTTACTAACGATCTAGGTGACTAAGTGAAATGGTGGTTGCGATTGTTTGCCGACGATGCAGTTATCTATAGGGAAATAAGGTGCTCTGGCGATTGCTTAGAAATTCAGCGCGATTTGAATGCGATTTCCGAATGGTGCCGTAAATGGTAAAAAGTGCAAGGCAATGCGAATAAGTAATAAAAATAATTACTTTTCTCACGAGTACAAAGTAAACAATTCAGTTGTTGACAGGGTTGAATCCCTGAAGTATCTGGTGGTAATAGTACAAAGCAACATGAAATGGAACATGCGTATAATTTCCGTAGTAGGCAAATCTAATTCTAAATTACGAGTTATAGATCGTATTCTGAGGAATTGTGATGCTCATACAAAGGAAATAGCGTTCGCATCTGGATTACTGTTGTGGAGTTTGGAATCCGTATCGCAAGGGCCTGATTGACTCAGTGGACAGGGTACAGAGGAGAGCAGCTCGATTCGTGACTGGTTGCTACAGCCCTTATGAAAGCGTCACAGAATTGATACATAGATTGGGCTGGGATCATTTGGAAGACAGACGACGTCGTTTGCGTTTGAATTTATTGGAGGATATGCGAAATTCTTTGACTTTCTAGCGCAATGAAATGTTTCTTCCGCCAACCCATTTAGGTCGCAATGACTGCAGGGATAAGATTTTAGAAATAAGATGCTGTACTGATGTTTTATGTATTGTTTCTTTCCTCGTGCTGTTCGGGAATGGAATGAGCAGACTTGGGATTGGTGCTTAGCACACTCGGCCACCCACAATGTTTGTCAATTGCAGAGTATGGGTGTAGATGTACATGTTGAATATTCACATAACACTACTATCCACACGGATCAATTAAAAAAACACATAAATTCATTTTCCTCAATGGGGAAGGATCGGAGAAACCACCTCAGTTTCAAAATTTCCCCCCAAAAAGTACCAGTCATTCTAATAGTTGAGAAGAAAAACACTCCACAAATTAATACGCAACGTTTTAATCATTAGAATTATGAGGAGTTTATTATCGAGCCTGAAGTTTATTGAGTAACACTCAACGCGGCGTCGTTTTTATTTAGACGACGTAACACACATGTCGTCCAGCTAGCCGATTGTTTTGTAATTGGCGTGGAATGTGGTGGGTGGTAGGCTGCAGTGCTGACGTCCCCGCTCCAGGAGGAAATGACTCAAACTCGAGCATCGGGCGAAAATAGTGCTCTTGCCGCTTTTAGATCTCCCCGCTGCGCTAAAAATACCCCAGCAAGGGCTATTTTGTGGTAGGGAAAGGCATTCCTTAGCGCTCCTCGTGCCCGATTTAAATCACTACGTACTGGCGTGTTGGGGAACTGAGATTCTTCAAAGCATTGCAAAATAATTTTAGACGCTTCTTTAAGCTGTGTATATACGTAGTAGACTAATGGATCGGTTCTTGACAAGGTAAATAGACTCAGCGTTGTGGACTCCATTCGCGCTGCGTTTCAGAAAAAAAGTGGCCACCCATTCATCACATGCTTCTCATTCTTGAAAGTGTTTATCAGCGGATATACGTGGGTTGCAGAAACTGGGTCACAAAAATATTTTCGTTAGAAATTTAAGATACAAGTACACAAACAAATTTCCGCGTGGCCTTCCAGAGCTAAGAAATGTGAAGAAAGGAAAGATTGTGCAATACTAAAATTCATTTCCTTGCAGTGACCGCCAAAGCATATTGAGAGAAACGACGACGATTCGATCGGAAGGTCGGCATCATTCGAGATACTGTAAACAAGTCTTGAGAAATCGATAAATCGAAGAGGTTCTTTAATTTTGGGCCCCTCAACTACTGTAACCAGATTGCTGTAATTAGCCTTCCTCATTGTCATTAGTTTGATCAAAACTCGTATAAAACGTAATGTCTCTTCAACGTGACTGGAGTTACTTTCAAATGAAACCATTTTGCCTAGATAATATTTCATCTCCCTTAAATTTCACGGTTGTATCACTAGATGTATTTAAAATTAATAAGAAGACATTTTCTATTTTCGAGTATAGTGTGTTTCTCATACATTAAACTTTTCAGTGGGATGTCAAGGTTTCTTTATTTCTCTGTATGACGTACGTCACATCTATGGTAGAGGAGGGAAGTTGCTAACGAGATCGATGAAATGCAATTCTTTGTAACTTTAAATAATATTTAGAGTGCTGAATGATTTCTGATCTGAAGACCTTGTACAAAAACTCAGTCTATTTGCACATTGATACTAACGCATATCCTTTTTGCTTAATTTATTTGGCAGATGGGGTGTCGAGAACTTGGTATCTTGTTTTCGTTTCTAGACTATACAAACAACATTTTTTTAGTTTTTTTAAAATTATTATTCTTTGAATAGCGATACCACTGGATCAAGTAAAGGATTATTGACTAAGAACTGTTAGTTATTTCGTTATGAAGGAATCATCGCTTGGAGTATTTGAGGAAACTATGGAAGATCGACATCTAGATGGCTAGACCTGGAAAGTACGAGCATGTGAAGTCATGCATGCTCACATTTTTTCCCTACTACGTGTAGGTTAATTGCGTTAGCGAAACATTAACACAATCTGCAGGAAGTCAATCAGAAGGAAAGTTACGATATAAGTAATGACTGTGTGAAACTATTTGCAAAAATTCACGGAATTATTATAAAGGCTTTGGAATTGCAGAACGTGTTTATAAAATGAACATGTTTCCAGAAGCGCTTGCTAAGTCCCTACTGGTAATTTTGAATCCTAATCAGCAGTAAGTAGATATCTCGCTACTTGCAATATATGGCCCTACTGTTGGTTTTTGCGGTAGCGATATCTCTTAGCGTGTTATTACTACCAGTCAACAAACCACTTTACAAGTTATACATTTTAGCGCAACGGGTATTATTGTCAAATAATTCAATCATTAGACTCATTCATTTGCCAAACTTTATTTTATACTTCAAACACTTGCTACTACAATACACTGCCAACACATTCCTATCCATACATTCTCTCTTAGTACTCTCTCGCCATCTTGACAACTTCACTCCCCCTCCGCCAACCACACAGTTGTACCAACTACAGAACAATTAAATTATTAAAAAAACTTAAAATTACCCCAAATGTCTAAACAAACTACTTATGCTGTGAAGTCTGTTTAACCTATTTTATTTACAATATTTTATAACAATGATTTTGTGAGTGGGATCTCACATATGCCCCCACTTTATAACAAACAAGCACATTTTAACAAAATTGGTTGGCTTGTTATAAAGTTCCAACATTTTCACAAATCATTGTTTTTATATACATCTTCCACAATTTTGTCTTGTTTTACTACTGGATCCATAACAGTTATCACTCACTGTCCCTCTTAGTCTGTATTTTATCAGTCAATGTTTCACAATATCACCAGATCTTACAAAAACACATTATGGTCACTTATCTCCTCTGACCTTGTACAGTTTCAAGTCTGTTATGTTTCTTAACCCAAATTTTCTACCAGATTTAGGATACATTAACCAGTACGCGTTCCTATGTGGCTTTCCTTCTATCTTAAACGGTCCGTGGTAAATATCAAAGAACTTCCTAATCTCTACGTTTAATTCGCATGATCTCTCTTGGGTCTTCACCTGTACCAAATCTCACAAATTAAATTCGTCAGGTTTATATCTTTGGTTGTGCCTGTTTCTCCTCTCTTCTGATCTGTTCATTATTCTTTCCTTTTGTCTTCTCAATGTCATGCCCCCATAACGTTCTATTTCTTTTTTCTTTTCTTCGAATCTTTTAGTCCTTCCTCCTTTAAAAACTCTTCTTTCAGTAAGTCTTTTTCAAGTTCCTCCTGCGACCACTTCAACAATTATAACTTACTTCCATCTTTTCGGCACAAATGTTGTAAATCTAATTCTCTGCTGCTACATTGGATATCGTCGTCCGTGTTCCACCTACTGTTGTTTCCTACCAGATCTCTTTCTTCTTCTGTTTGACCAGACAAATTATTCACCACGTTGGATTCATTGTTTCCCACAACTAAGCTCATATCATGACCACATTATCTTGAAACTTGAACATTTGCCCCTTCCGGCATCACACTTCCTTCTGCCTCATTAACGGCGTATTTCTTCACCAAGAAAAATCTCACTTCTTTCTTCTTCATTGTCATTAGTACTATCACTATCCACTGACGCAGTTTCATACAGATCTTCATCCACCCTTTCTGATATAAGCTCATTTGGTAACATTTCTTCCTCTGCAGTGTTTTTCCTTATATTCCGCTCACAGTTCTTTTGATTATCATGATTTCCCACGTCGATTCTAGCCAATTCTTGTACTTCATCTTCGTGCCAATTATATTCACACATCCTTGTAATGTTCTGCGGCTCCTTCTCATTTAACAACTTGAAACATTCCCACCATTTTAGCGGCTCCTCCTCCTCAAACACTCGGACATCCTCTTCTTCTATTGTTCTCTCATGATTATGTGTTCCGTTTTTGTTGTTCACATTTTGCACATCACACCCAGTTATTTCCTCCCGTATACTTTCAGTTCTACACCTATTATCATTGTCGTCATCCAGAATGGTCATGTTCTTTCGATCCTTCGGTCCTGTTTTGACTTCTTCCGCTACTGTTCGGACCGCCCCAGTTGCGGCACTGAGTTTCCCATCATTCGCCCAGGATCATGATGCCTTACTTCCTCCCTTCTTACTGCCTGGCCATTATTGTGATGCGACCACTGATTGTCATGGTTCCTCTTCTTCTATTATCGCTCGAATTCCTGTTGAACTGATATCCTCTGTTATATCCGTTCATACGGCCTCTGTCTCTTGTAAAATTATCTTACGATGGCACTTGGTTTGACCTGTTATAATTTCGGAAATCATTCCTCCTATCATCCCTCGGTCCATTTTCATTTGTACTACTCCAGCGATCCATTCTTTCAACTGCAACGAGAAATTCTTCTACACTATTCCATTGATTTATTATAAGTTTCTCTTGAACAAGTCTGGGCAACTTTTGCAATAACACTTCTATCTTTTCATCATCATCTATTTCTTGGTCCAGATTACGTAATTACTTCATAACTGTTTCACAAAAGTATTTCATATTACCATCACGCCTACTATAATATCTACAATTCCAAAAATCCCTTCTCACTCTTCTTTGCTTCCGTTGTGACCAATACTTGCTCAAAAATAATCTAAAAAATTCTTCATAGCTGTTACACTTGTCGGCACTCTCGCAACTCCATGCAAAAGCATCCCCTTGTAACATGTTCTTAATATATCTTTTTTTGTCAACGTCAGACCACTCGTAAGGTAAGCCATTCTGATAAGCTCTAACAAATTCTACAGGATGAACTTCTCTTTCGGGTTCAAATTTTACTTCCGGCAACTTAAAATGATTCGTAATGATGTTACCACTTCCCACACTAGTCACACCTCGCCGTTCTGCTTCCTTGACTCTTTGAGTTAATTGTAATATCTCTTCTCTCACATCTTCTTTAACTACGTCAACCTGATTAGCTACTTCCGCCACCTTGCAAGTCACTCCTTTTGCTCCTTGTCCATAACCATTAGTCTCTCTCCTAATCGAGAAATCCTTTTGGAGTTAGTTTCCGCCTTCTCCTTCAACTCTTCAAGCCCTTTAGCACATTCCCTCTGATATTCATAGATTATTTTATTTTCTTCCCGCATGGCCATATGCTCTTCTTGTATTTTATTACTACTTTTCTTCACTTCCTCCTCAACTTTCTGTTGCACTAAACATTCTGCATTCTTATTAGTAATTCCCAAATGCTTTTCCACATAATCATAAACCATCGTCATTTCCTTTTCCATTCTTGTATCAATTTCCTCTTTTAATATCTGCCCACATTTTCTATTTTCTTGTCACACCTGTCTTCTGATTGCCGAATACACTCATCCATTTTCAATAACATATCCTGCTTTATCATTCGCACTTCGTCTGTAATTTTTTCTGCTGCTTTCTGACTTAATTCAATTTTTCTTTCCATATTTTCTGCTGTTCGTTTTGATTCCTCCCTCATACACTCCATTAAAGAAATTAACATTGATATTTCGCCACCTTTCTGTCTCTGAGCATCAATTATTTCATTACCTCTCTCTTTTTCTCGAATATATACTTGATTGACTAGTACTGGTGTAGACGTAACATTTGTCATGAAATTTTCTGACTCAGTATCACCGATATTACTACTTCTAATATCTACACTAACATCACCACTCGTCAACGATTCAAACCCGCTTCCCCCCACGCGGTCAGAGATATCAACACTACTAACTTCTGCTACACTATGTACGCTAATTCCATTTCCCTCCCTTACAGTCGAGTGTTCACCGAAACCAGAATCTTCATTGTTGACATTAGCATTATCATTATAATGATTCTCCCCCTCTTTAATATTTAATTCAGCATCGCGGTTGACTAATTTTTCACTAATTGTCGCCATGTTAATTATGTACAACTTTACATAAAACACAGTACCGCGGGATAAGTCTGCTGTAAAATTATTCCGCCAAATCACACGATAATATTACACATACAAAATCACTTCACAATTACACAACGCCGTTATACAACGAAGCTAGACTTTTAAACAGGTACTGAAACCCATTTCAGAATTACTTACTGTGCCAAAAAAACAGCTGCACTCCTGTAAAATAAATTTTCCGACACACAATACAAACAACATGTTATAAACTCGAAAGTTACAATGGCTGGCATACATGCATATACATACGCTGCTTTATATTTGTTTACGTAATTAAAAGAAAAAAAACCTTCCCCGCCGTATTTAATGATTTTCTTTATTACTTTAACTAAGACTTTCACAGCATGTAAATTTAGCTTAAACAGTTTCCGTACCAAAATTATTCTTACGATAATTTCACAAATTTTAAACTTTCAATTCTTACAAGCAGTTATCCGTTACTTTATACTTGCTTCCAAACAGTTCTGCTTAATTCAATCGTTCATTTGTTAATACTTTTACCACTTCTTTTATCAATCAAATAACAAAATTGTTCCGCAAAAGCTACAACGTTAATTTTGTTAGTCTTTTCTGTAATTACTGCTACTTTGATTACGCTGAAATTCTTCCACGAAAATTAAATTGTTTTTTGTACTTACCACATCTGCACCGTTATTTCTTCTTTCTTCAAATTACCTGCTACCAGTCAGCGATGTTTCCCTCACGTCGTTTGCTTCCGATGAAATTATTCCAGCTCGTAAGCAATGTGAGACATTGCCTAATCCTGGCTTAAGGGTTGCCAATTTGCTAAGTCCCTACTGGTAATTTTGAATTCTAATCAGCAGTAAGTAGATATCCCGCTACTTGCAATATATGGCCCTACTGTTGGTTTTTGCGGTAGCGATATCTCTTAGCGTGTTATTACTACCAGTCAACAAACCACTTTACAAGTTATACATTTCAGCGCAACGGGTATTATCGTCAAATAATTCAATCATTACACTGATTCATTTGCCAAACTTTATTTTATACTTCAAACACTTGCTACTACAATACACTGCCAACACATTCCTATCCATACATTCTCTCTTAGTAATCTCTCGCCATCTTGACAACTTCACTCCCCCTCTGCCAACCACACAGTTGTACCAACTACAGACAATTAAATTATTAAAAAACTTAAAATTACCCCAAATGTCTAAACAAACTACTTATGCTGTGAAGTCTGTTTAACCTATTTTATTTACAATTTTTTATAACAATGATTTTGTGAGTGGGATCTCACACGCTACAACGAGGAAAATTAAATCAAAACCTGAAATAGTGGATCGTGTAGGCGCTAGAAGAAACTGAAAAAGTAACTGTACTCTGAATTGAATTTAATTTAATTGGGATGGAGCACTTGCTCCGTTGACAATTTACCTACACACCCATTTTTTCCCTTTTCCCAATTACTTTTTCCCCCTAGTAATTTCAACTTCAAATTCTTTTAGCGTTTTTGGTAAATTATTCATCATTTCTCTTGGTAATTTATTTCAATCCCTGACCTCCTTTACCTACGAAAGAAAATCTCCTCACACTCTTATGCCTGAAATCGAGTACCAATTTTTGTTCATGGTCATCTTTTCCCTTCCCCGCACTTCTCCTAATTCTTCAAACAATATCATTCCACGCCTTATTACCAATATATGCCTTCTTCACTTCCATTATTTTCACCCTTCTCTTGTCTTGCAATGAATCCCATTCCAGCTCCTTTATCATATAACTTACTACTTGTGTTCTGCGGTAATTTCTAGAGACAAACCTAGCATTCCTTCTTTGCACACCCTCCAACTACTGTATGTGATACCCAAATGTGGATCCCATACTACGGTACCGTATTGCAGCAATGGTCTGACCAATGTTTTGTAATCCCATTCTCTTACTTCTCTAGTACATTCGCTCGTCACTCTCTCCAACAAGTGAAGGATTTTGAAATATTTCCTATTACCTGACAAATGTGTCCTGCCCGGCTGAGTTTGTTATCAAATGTTATGCCAAGATGTTCACATTTCAAGTCCTCAATTAACAATTCTTTCTTCAATTTAGACGGAATGTTAACAAACAGAAACCCACGTGGTTCTCTAAGTAGGTTGGCACACAATTGGGAATTATTTTAGTACTAAAGTGTTCATAATTAGTGACGTTTGTTATGAGAGTTGTCAAAGAGTCTGCGTTCAGATAAACTGAACGGCTAGGATATACTGGTGTTACTTCAACCCTTCTGTATTGACTGGCACAGATTCCAAACAGAAATTCTTGATGAAGAGTAAGCGAGTTTACCCACGCCAATTGCCTGGGTAGCTTTTGAAATATCTGAATAGATCGATGATTTTTTTAAAGACATACTCATACCTGTCACTGGCTAGTTGACGGTGCGTTGATCGGAGTTGATCTCGTTGGCGTATATGGTTGCAGATTCAATATATACCAAAGCTGGGTGTTCATTTTATCCTTTGAAAACTACTGTTAATTTAGTTAAATATGCTATGTGTTTATTTATGTAACCAGATGTAAGGAAGTGTCCATGTTTTGGATATGATCTCGGGTACAGAATAGTTCCCGGGTCACAAATTTGGTGTTAGACAATGATCTGATTTTTCTTGTGAAATGTTTTAAAATTGATTTAGTTTAAACAAAATATGCATTGAGAAATGAGAGCCTACGAAACAGGATTAGTAAAGATTAGATCTTGGCAGTAGTATCGGCGATGATCAGGTCTTAAGTAGTGATAAAAAAATTAGTATTTAGGGTCATGGGTCAGGTACACGTTACCTGATTCAATCTTTTTCTTGAGTTTGATCATACGTTCGATTTACACAATAAAAGCATTGCACAATCCCTAAATGTGACCAAAATGAGTTTCTAGAAACAAATAATAAGTATTTGTAATCACATGTCGTGACTGCATGGCCTGATCTGATCTATTTCTTCATTTTGTTCGTAGTTGGACATTTCAAAGTCAAATTATCTAAAATTCACTGCACAGAGTTTCACGGAAATTGAGTTTTAGTGACAAAAGTTAGTTTTTAGGGTCACGGATCGTGATCACGTAATCTGATTTGCTAAAATACGACCTTAACCTGTTTCTCACCCCAAGGATTTGCCCAGAAAGATATGAAGAATGTTAGTTGAGTTTGAAGGAGTTAAAACAAATAAATTGGAGAAGAGACGATTTCAGGAAATAGGGTCAATTATCTCTAGTCATCACCTTATAACCTGATCAGGCTAAAATACATACTGGACCTTCATTTTATCCTAACAGTTCACTCTGAAAAATTGATATATTTCTGTTGAGTTTGAAAAGAGTTAGAAACTTGAAAGGACAAAGACGATTTCACAGTATGTAGTCAATCATTTCAGGTAATATTATGTTATTAAATAATTGAAACCAATGCAACTGTTGTTGTTGTTACTTACTACTGACGCGTTTCTCCTCACGTCGAGCTATTTTCAGCATTTAATGTTAATATGTAATGTATCGTTTTTTAATTTTTTTGTGCAGAATAGATATTTGTTTATATGTACTAAAACTAATCTTATATGTAGGTATCATTATGTGAGATATATTTACATATTATTGGTTATTCAATTTCATTCATAATGTTTTGATTACATATAATAAATCTAGGAATCATATTGCAACTTACGTTTATATTTCTATTTTGAGGTGTGGTTGTTGTTCGCCTGTGTTCTCAACCAGCATGCTGCTTCCAATATTGTTCACAACTATGGTATTTTGAGGCGGCTGAGACCTTACAACTTCTCTGATAGAGTCGTTCTATATCCACTTTTTTTTCCAATCGTGAAAGCCAAAACAAAACTGTGGAACAGCCAATCGCTAGCCCGCAAGTTAATAACTAATTATGGTTGTTGTTGCTTCCATGGCAAACCACGGACGTGTTCCGCACCTCGGAGCTGTTAAACACCTGAGAAGCGTAAAATGGCGCTTTCGTGGTGTTGCCAAAGGCCGCACTCAACTTGCCGCCAATGCCGGTGTCGCCAAAGGCCGCACTCAACTCGCCGCCACTGCCGGTGTCACCATAGGCCGCGCTCAACTTGCCGCCAGTGTCGTTGTCGCCAAAGGCCGCACTCAACTCGTCACTACTGCCGAAGCTGTCAAAAGCCTACTCAAAGCGCCGCCACTGCCGGAGTCGTCGAAGGCCGCACTGAACTCGCGCCGGTGCCGGCCTCACCAATGAGGAGACAGCTGGGATTGCGGTCTCCGTTGAAATTTCAAAAGATTATAGCAGTTTGTTCATCGCATTGTTGTGGGTACGCAGTCTGTTTTACACACATTTTGAGTGATGAAACTATTTTTTTTAAAGTGTTTTCACATTTCAATTAGTTCCGTTGACGAATTACATGGCAGCTTTTACGTTATAAATTTATTAGCAATTTAAATTTTTCGATTTTAATATTGATGTTAATTTTCAAAATGTGTTACTTACTAATGAAATGTATCTGGAAAAAAATTACAAATTTCTTAAAACTAGTAGAGTTCCCAGAGTTGCTCGTAGGATGGATATGAATGTTCTGATGTTTTGTCCAGCTTCATTGAACTATCGTAGACACTCTCAATCATCATCCATTTTGACTGATTTCTGGAATGTTTTGAGATATTTGTAAAAAAGCTCAATTGTTTCACGTATAAATTTCGATTAAGGAGGGTGGATTAATGGTGAGAAAGATTGGGTTTATGTAAACCAAAGGTAGGCAGTATTTTTCTCATAATTCTAAAGTATACGTGTACAAAGTTCCACCAGGATCGAATAAAAATTGTGGATTTGTATAAACAACATGTAAAAATTCACACATGGTATAATGTGTTGCTTACAAATTAATTTTAGCTAAAATAAAACATTACAAAGTTTTGAAGGTTCAAAAATAATCATATATCTTAGAATACTGACACGAAGTATATGTGACATGCAAATACTGAACTGTTATATGTAGTATTGTTGCACCTTTACAATAATTATAAACACAGTTTTTAATATTTATTTATTAGAATAAAATAAAACAGTAAAATAGTACCAAACCAGCTTTTAAACCACGGAATTTAACAAAATTAGATGCAGTTATTTTTATTTATCAATAATAAAAAGAAACTATAAAATTTAACAGTAATAGCCCGAATTAAATTAGAATAATTTGTCCCGTGGATTAAATTAAAAATCAGTTACTTGGAGTTTTAGCTTTGGTAAACTAAATACTTGTTAGCTTAAATATAGAAATACTGTCGTTTTTTCACAACAATAAAAACAAGTTTCAATCTTCTTACATAACATAAATTATTCTAGCTTTTAAAACACGATATACTGCTCTCTAAATTAGTATCACATATTAAATTTTGAGTTAGAACCCAATACTAATATTTTTAAAGTAATTTCACGTGTACAGATTAATTAAAAATGTACTAAATATAATCAAAACAAAAGTAGATTGGCACTAATAAAATAAGATTTAATAATCAAAGCCAAACAGCCTGATGTTACAAACTAAAACTAATAGTTTTTCAACATTTTCGCCGCATAAATTAGCTCTTCTGTCGCCATAGATTTAACCAGCAGCCCTGGACAACTGTTCGCAAGGAAGACTAGTGGGAGGAGCTGATAAGTATTTGGCTTCTATCCCTCGTCAATAAATACACGGACTGGCAGCCCAATATTTAAAAATATTAGCTGTCCTCAGCAGCAAAGGTTCCCTTTAAATAACAATTCAAATGTTCTTCAAACGGCAGGTGACAGCTGTCCAAATATTCCAATTCAGTCACAGTCAAATTCATTTTGTCAAGGGTATCCCTTAAATTGCCTGTTGGGAATTTGTTTTCAGGAGTAGAATTTGGTGTTGAACTGGTGGGTCCAGGATCACCAACATTCAAATGATCCGTTTTATTTGATATTGTCAGTGCACAATTTTGACGAAGAAATGCCACAATTTCAATCTTCGTGTTTCCAATTTCGTCGCTAATCAAATACTTAGTTTTAAACCGTGGATCGAGTAGAGCGGCAACCGATAACTGTAAGGTTTTTCTTGCGAAAGCAAATCTCCTGTTAACAGACCCACACAAAAGCGGCTTTACAGAATATTATATGATCAGTCTTCATCCTTTGAATTTAAGATGGCAATCAGTGATATAAAGATACTGATGATAAATCATGGAAATATAAGTTGTTGCTTGATAAAAACACTTCAGCGCGGTTATACAATATTTCATTTGTATCCATTCTTCTGCAGTTGAAATTTACCAGTTTCAGTAATTTTTTGTGCAATATATTGCTCTCTATGATCTTCTTCCAAGAAGTTTACTTATTTTATTTATTTTTTTCCTTTTTTAACCATGCCATGTGCCTTGACACTCAAAACGTGTTTGCTTGATCTCTTCATATGTTCCTGGTAAAACTGATCCATTCAGCCTTTTACTAAACGCAATGTAACTTTACTGTTTACTTTATCGTACGTAGCTGGCATTAAAGACGTTCTAAAATATTTCTCATGCCTCTAATCATGTATGTCTTGCAAACACAAATCCTTAGATGAAATACAAACACTACTTTCCAATAACAAAACAATGGTTGACTAAAGTACATATTTATCTGTTTCTTTCTGTGTGATTGGTAGATTAGGTTTGTGATTCCAGTCTACCGACATCGTTTTTGTCTCCCAAAAAAGAAAATGTTTATCACTAAGGTGTACTCCCTCTTGTTAAGAATTAAATTAATTTTTGTTTGCATAAATTATATATATATATATAAAATACTATTAATGATTCAAATTCATGATATAAAGGATCGAGGTGTTGCTTTGCACATTAACAACACCGTTTAATCTACGTCTGAAATTAATATATGTTTACTACAAAATTATTCTTGATCAAATATTATTAAAAATTGTATGACGCAATTAAACAAACAACTTAAAATTCAATAATGGGTTCCTTTTACTCCAGTTATCAGGTTTTTCTATATGTCAATTGATTAAGCTAAGCAGGACAATGAGATTTTCTCTAGGGCGCCACGGGGTTGATACATACGATAATGATTTGTGGTAGTCACCGAATCGGCGGGGTTACCAATTAGCAGAAGGCGCCGAGTCGTCCGACGCAATGATTACATTCTCTGCTTGCCGTCGGAGACCCACGTCCACTCGAATAACGACATGGACGCAAAAGCAATCATACACCGCACCGGCGTTAGTCGCCACACATCTATTCCTGCAGGCAGAAGAGGCACTCATCACACAGTTCACAATCCGCTGTTACCATCCCCACCAAGTCACACCAGTGGCACGCTGCGTTCCTTTATTGAGGGCTACTCGGTCCAAGGTCACATTCCGGAACGCAGCAAGGTGTAACGGACCACGTTTTTGGGCAAAGATTTAGTTGTGTGATTTAGAATTAAAACGAGTGTTTGGCGAGTCGAGACAGTACGCCAGAGTTACGTGCCGTCCGCACGCGAGTAATGAGTCACGTTGTTGCGTCCTGTTGTGCAACAGAGAGCTGAAAGACTCCAAAACTGAAACAAGTGGGTATCGATTTTTACAATTCGGGAACTCGGGATAGGAAGAGTTCAGGAGAAATAAATTGAAGAACACAAGAGGTTATGATGAACACACTTGTGACTCACGAAGCCGACAATCTCCCTATGAAAATATTCAAAACAGCAGTAGGGATATCCTAGTCCTCATCAGAATCATCAGATTCTGGAAATAACATAACCGCCGGTTCCTCTGGAAATTCTCCGGTTGCCAGGCTATACTGGTACCACAAGGCTAACAGTATGAGAAATCTGAAGTGTACATAATTCCCCTGTGGAGTAACGAGCTCAGGTCCCTCTATCTGCTGGTCCGTCATCTACCAAGAACCATAGACTTGAAGACCCTAACAGTAACAACGGCGACTACAGTAGCTGAATACACGTTGTCTTCTCCGCTGCGCTGTTTGCTTGCTGGCTCACTCGCTGACTCTCGAAGACCGAAGACCTTTGAGAAGTAGTCCCCTCCCTTGGAGGCGGGTCTCTTTTTATAGCCGCGCGTGACGCACTCCGCTGCCCTGCGCGTCCTTCCAGAAGCTTACGCCCGTATTTCGTCACCCACGCGCCGCGCAGCCCTCTCTCTGATGGAACCTTACCCTCACACACGTTCACTGTTGGCTTTCCTTGCCACCCATTGCACCATATTAACACTTGCGCGTTACTAACACTCAGGCGTTACTTTTATTACTTCGTAACACCTCCCCCCCTTGGGGAAAATTTTGCAATCTCTCTTGAGAGTGCAAAATTTTTAAGTTCTATGTCGGCTATGTGAGTCTCCTTTTTATTACTTTCTCATCACAAACTACAATGGTTCACATTTTTATTTCATTACTTATCCTCTAACTTGTCTTTCATTATTTACCAAAATTTCTTTTACTTATAATACCCTGAAAGAGAAAACTTCAATTACAATACATCATTTTCTTTATAATAAGTATTTCTTCTACAACACATTATTTTTCTTAATCTTAAAAATCTTCTTTTTCAATGCTCTAATTATTTTCTTTTACATTACCTTGTTTGAGAATTTTTCTCTCAGTTTACTACTTTTTATTTCTTACAATATCTTTTTCTTCTTACTTCAATACTTTCTCATAGTATGTTATTTTTGTTAACTTTAAAAGTCTTTTTAACACTACCTTTTTCTCCTTAAAACTTTTCTTTAGTACTACACTCTCTTATAAAGTGAAGCCTATTTTAAAAATACATCATTCTTATAATTTTACAAATTCTTTTCATGTAACAGAATACAATCTTATGTTTCTACAATCATAATCACTGTGACCATATCAGTTCATCTTAGCGTTTATCCGCTTTATAGTAAAACATTACTGGTGCACTTGGTTCATACTTAACACTCTTTTCCGGTGTTAGTATTTGCTCACTAAGCACCGCACCTTCTGCTTCAGTCACATACCTATTCCTTACAGGACCAAAAGTAATCTGCTCACTTTCGTCACTGTTCATTTCAGCAGGATGATACCTAACTATACCAGTGTCAGGGTACTGGTTTACAATTTTATTCTTTACACATATTCTGGGGCAGCAGTCATCACCCATTGTTTTACGGAAGAATTTAAAACAATCCTTACAACATTTGCAATATCTGCATATGCAGCATACTACTATTATCACAACTATTCCTGCTCCAAAATAACTCCATATGGGTATCGAATCCAATGAAAACATATTGAACACAGTCCTTTGCTGGTACGCTATTGCGTCCTCTAGCTCATCTAACTTATGTCCCGCGGCTTTAAGGTCATCTAACTGACGGACCACTGGTTCGATTGGCAAATAAAGAGGGATTTCGGTTATATTTTTCTTTTTCTTGTCTATTAGACAGCAATCTACCTCCATATTTAAGTTTGGGACTATATCATTAATCAGTGCCATCGATCTAATGATATGTTCGGATTGAATTAGTACTTGTGCACCGTAACCCTTGCATTTACTCAGAAACTTAAGTTTCCCTGTACCATTAATTACTACATCTGTGGGCTTACTGTCATTACATAATACTGTGAGCCCTTCTCCCTTTGGTGCTACAAATAACCATTCATTTCCTCTAATCTGTGTCCATACGCTTTCATTCAATACAATAACTTTTTGAATACAATCATCGGGATTTTGACTATAGGTTGAAGCATTCTAGCTTCGCAAACTTCATGGTCATAAGTTGAAAGCAGCACAAATGTTTGTTTACACACACTATGAATAGCCTCCAGCTTTTTACACTCCAATTGATCACCATTTATTTTAACATATCGCCTTTTGGCGTCATCCATTAGCAAGAATTCTTTTTCCGGAGCTATATATGTAAACAACCGTTTCTGGTGGCTTACCTCAACTGGTAGAGGCCATAATTTATAAATATTATAAGTTTCACTGTCCACTAGTGGAATATTCAGCACATAACTTAGAATGTTTCCCGAGATGAAGACATCCAGGTCGACCACCTTCAGTAACTGATACCCTCCGGCTTCCGTCAGTTTTATTGGCAATCTTTTGTCTTTAATCTCGTCTTTTATTAGCCCTAGATATTTAACAACTTGTTCTGGACTGACTAAATGAGGTTGAAGAATGCCTTTTTGTGCATTTACTATGGCAGTAATGATTACATCATATTCCTTCTCTAATTCACTGAAGATTGTTGTCAACTGTATTAACTGTTCATTCAATGTTACCCATATACCGAGTCTATTTATTCTCTTATCCGTACTAGTTTAATATTGATGTATGTGTTCATTTAGTTTGAGTATTCCGGATGTAATTACCCGTTCATTTCTTTCTATTGAATCGACAGTATGATTGAAACTAGTCAACGTTGCCCTTACAATAGTGACTTGCTCTTTTGACAACTTCAATAATTCCTTCTGTTCCTGCTCTAATAGATTTATTTTTGATTTGAAACAAGACTTTACTTATTTGTCCAACAAAATTTAGGATTCCTCTCTTTCGTCTACTCTGCTCATGTTTAGCTAGCTGCCCAATTAGGCGTTGAGAGGTTTCTATCCTACTTATATAATAATCTACCGCCCGCTTCATAGTTTTACATTCTGCAACACTTGTGTTTATTTCTTTAAGCCTTTGCTGACAATAGTCTACTGCTTTCAACGCTGCATCATGCGTAGCTTCAAACTTATGTTTTAAGTCATCTAAATTAAAATAACTCACTACTTTCCAAGTGACCGTATACAAACTCACTGTTCCCTTATGATCGTAGTATAGACCTGGTGATGACCGAAACTTCGTTATTTCTAAATCCTGCTGTTCCATTGCCGATGTACCACCTATCATCAAGACGATCCCTGCTATCATCCAAGCTGTTGCCATCTTTCCTGCAATTCAGAAGAATTCTTTTAGCCTATTGGCATGTACTTTTGTAAATTTATTTCTCTTTAATTCTATCACAACGTTTGGTCCCTTAGTTTCCACTACCGTATAAGGGCCTCTCCATTGACTGTCCAACTTCTTTGAACGACCCCTTCGTACACTCTCATCATGCAATAATACTTTATCTCCTGGCTTAAAGACTACCGGTTTTTGCGTTCTGTCATAGTTTCTTTACTTTTCTCTTTTGCTTGTGCTGTCGCTTCTCGCGCACACTGATGCATAGCCCGTAACTTTTCCTTTAGTTCAATTACATAGTCATCATAGTTATATACTACTTCCTCCGGTTTCTTTTGTAATATTCCCGGTAAATTACATATTCGACCAAAGAATAATTCATGCGGCGTATATCCTGTGGCACTATGCGGTGTTGTATTGAAAACAAATACTGCATACGGGATCCAGGTATCCCAATTGGTTTGCTCCCTATTTACGTAATGACGAAGCATTTCCGTTAGTGTACGGTGAGTTCGTTCCAAAGCCCCATTACTTTGTGGGTGATAACTAGTGGTGTGGATTTTCTCTATTCGTAATAATCTACACACTCACTTCATTAAGTCGCCCACAAGATTACTACCCAAATCGCTTAGCAAAATTGACGGTATACCAAATCTCAGAATTATTATCTCCACTAACACTCTTGCTACCGTATTAGCATCTTGCTGTTCTATAGGTTCAGCCACTAAGAACTTCGTCAGAGCATCTTGAAATGTAAGTATGTACTTATTTCCATTTTCTGTCTGTGGTAGTGGGCCTACGATATCTATATCGCATCTTTCAAACACATGATCAGGTGTCCTTGTAATTTCCATTGGCATTTTCGTTTTGATCTGGGTAATCTTATTCTTCTGACAACTTTCGCATTGACGGATATACTTCTCACTATCAGTCTTCATTCCTTCCCAACTACAGTATTTCTTAATTCTCGCATAGGTCCTACCTATGCCCTGATGCATACCTAGCGGGGTTTCATGATATTGCTTTAGGATCTTCATCTTCTCTTCCTGTGTAAGTCCTACTTCTTCTTCCTTATCAGCTGATTCACTCTCAGCTGTCTCTACATTATCATTTTCCTCCGCTTCCTGTACGGTTCTTATTCGCGAAAGAGCATCTACTACTTGATTTCTCTTTCCGCTCTTGTATACGATTTCGTAATCGTACTCTTCAAGCTTTAAGCGGAACTTCATTAGTCTAGACGACGGATCCGTAATGCTGTTTACCCACATCAACGGTTTATGGTCAGTGCATACCGTAAATTTCCTACCGAATAAATATGGCCTAAATTGCTTTACTGCCCAACAAATGGCCAACATTTCCCGCTCTATCGTACTGTAATTCTTCTCTGCCTTATTCAAGGTTCTAGACACGTACGCTACAGGCAAATCCTTGCCAATTTCGCCTTGACTTAACACGGCGCCAATTGCGTCTTGACTTGCGTCTGAGGTTACAATAAATCGTTTTGTAAAGTCAGGATACTGTAATATGGGAGGATTCAACAATTTTTCCTTC
This sequence comes from Vandiemenella viatica, assembly GCA_031002005.1. Taxonomy (NCBI): domain Eukaryota; kingdom Metazoa; phylum Arthropoda; class Insecta; order Orthoptera; family Morabidae; genus Vandiemenella; species Vandiemenella viatica. Next base: position 214,181,450 of record CM061921.1, read on the forward strand.
AATTGTTGAAACGCCTCTTCCTGCTTTTTTCCCCACGTATATGCGACTCCTTTCTTTAACAGCTCATACAATGGCTTAGCAATTTTACTGTAATTGCTTATGAATCGCCTATAGTACCCACTTAAGCCCAAGAATGCCTTCAACTGGGTAGTATTAGTTGGTTGGGGGTAACGTTCTACGGCTTCTACCTTTTTCTGATCGGGTTTCAACCCCTCCTCCGTAAGTACATGTCCCAAAAATGTAACCTCCTTGCGCAAAAACTCACACTTATCTACTTGTAGTTTGAGATTATAGTTTCGCAATCTTTCAAAGACATCCTCTAGCCTAGCATTATGCTCCTCAAGCGTTGGCCCAAAAATTATGACGTCATCTAGATAAATGAATACTTTCTCACCCTGTAGTCCTGTCAATACAGAATTCATCAATTTTTGGAAGGTATTTGGTGCTGTCTTTAATCCCATTGGCATTCTTTTGAATTCGTAATGTCCATAGGGAGTGCTAAAAAGCCGTCTTTTCCTGATCTTTTTCGTCTATTAGCACCTGATAATACCCCTTAGCTAGGTCGAGGGTTGTGAAATACTTCGCTTTACCTAGTCCGTCTAGTGTTTCATCGATCCTGGGTAACGGAAACACATTATTTACCGTCAGATCATTCAATCGTCTATAGTCGATCACTACGCGCCACTTTTGCTTGCCGCTTGCATCCATTTTCTTTGGGATAATCAATACAGGCGAATTCCACGCACTATCACTCGGTATTACTATCTCATCTTCTAATAATTTTTCTATTTCGGCTTGCAAAATTTCCTTCTGCGCTTCGGGTATCCGGTAGGGCCTCAACCGAACTATTTTTCCTTCCGCCTCGGGAAGAAGTTTGATTTCATGCTTGACAGCCTCAGTATAACCCAAGTGATCTCCTGGCAAATGAAATACATCGTTATACGCTGCGCATAATTCTAACAGAGCTTCCCGCTCTTCCTTGTTCAAGTGATCAACCCGGAGATTTTCTTTCAGCTTACTTAATCTCGACTTTTTCTCAGGTCGCTAAATTTTAATTCTTCTCACCCTACCTTCTTTAAACTCGGGCACTTTTTTGGCTTCTATTACGAGATTTTCTAATTTGACTCTCTCTCCCGTAGTGTTTAACAAGCTCGTTATACACATTCCATTTCTTACTGATACTAACGCTTCGGGCACATATATTCCTGGTTGTATCTCCTGCTTTGGGATGATCGCTTCTGATGCATTCCTTAAGGTAATCCTTACCTTTACAATCTTTTCTTCGCGCGGGCCTACTGTTACCTCATAGTGTTGAGCACCCCTGGCTCCTCCACTACGGTTACCACCACGTTGCACCACTTCTGCGTAAGTGGGCTTCCCACGGCCTCTCGCAACCATATTTGATTTGCTTGCCGTTAATTGCGCAACTCACGTTGCCAACGAATCGATGCGTCTCGCTTTCGATTCAACATACCGCCTTTCTACGGGGCTTACCGTCTTCGGAGCAGACTCGGCTGCTCTCGGATACCTTCCGTCTCGTCGCACAATTCCGTTAGTGGACGGACAATCTCGCCTTTTCACGGGGCCTACCGTCTTCGAGTCACCCAGTGCCCTCGGAATCCTTCCGTCACGTCTCACAATTCCTTTAGTGGACGGACAAACACCATTTCGTGTCGTAATCCCTACGACATTTCTCGAGGCAGCGCCTACTGTCCTCGGGAAATTCCCGTTCCATCCCGCAGGTCCGTTAGCGGGCGGACACATACCACGCATCGCATTCTCTGCGATACGCTTCTTCCCATCCCGTCTCGCAGGTCCGTTAGCAAGCGGGCATACTTCGCCTGATGTCGCAATTCCTACGACACCCTTCTTACCGCTTCGTTTCACAAGTCCGTTAGTGAACGAGCGACTTTCATCTGATGTCGCAATCCCTGCAACACCTTGCCTAACGCCACGCCTCACAGTTCCGTTAGTGAGCGTGCGTCTTTCATCCGATGTCGCAATCCCTGCAACACCTACTTTCTTAACACAACGCGTCCCACGTTGCGTCATACACGGCCCTTCTTGCGCCCTATACAATCTAATTCGCCTCCCGCGAATATTCATTACTCTTTATCCGTAATCTATTACAGCCTTATTTTTCGTTAGAAAATCTCTTCCTAACAAACCCTCGAAAGGCAAATCTATGTTTGCCCCAATTATATGAAACTTCTGTTTCAATATCAAACCCTACGCGGCTTTCAATTCCAGGAATACCGAAGCTTCAGTTTGTACTATACTATTACTTATCCCCTTAATTCTAATTTTTTCTCTATCATTACTTTTTACTGCCCAGTTTATACAATCTCTTTTTACCAAGCTTATCTGTGCCCCACTGTCTGCCAGGAATCTCATCGGATTACGCCTTGCCTTTTCACATTGCATGGTTACGTACTCATTTTTATCGGTGCAGTCTACTTTGTACACCTTATGCGACGTGGCGCAACGTGACTGCCCCGTTGCACCACCTAACAGTTTACCGACTTTCGATCTTTTTCTCTTCCCGACCATGCGTTTTCTCGGCAATCCCGCGCATAATGCCCTTTTCTATTGCACTTATAGCACGTAATTTCACTTGCATACGGTACCTTTTTCTTAAAGGGTGCTGTTTGGGCCACTTGCCTAGCGCTACTTCTCGTTTCCCGCCGCGTTTCCATCATTCTGACGGCGTTTTCTTTCTCCATCTTGTCTAACTTAGCAAGCACTGCATTTATCGCCTTTTTGTCCAGCTCATCCTCTTTATTAATTATTCTTACACGCCTTTGCGCCCGACAATCCTTGGCTGTATGCCCGGACTTTTTGCAATTGAAACAAAATGGGGGGTTTTTTCCTTCTACCTTTGGATTCCTGAAGGAATACCGCGAAACCGGTTTTTCTTTCGCTGAAGCTATCGCACTTTCCTCTGTGGCTGCAATTTCCACAGCTTCAGAAAGGGTTATGGTTTCTCCCCTAGCTCGCACAATAGTTTTTATCCGGTCATCATACAACCCTTGAATAAATACGGCCCTTCCTAGCTTTAAAACTAGAGCTATGCTTCCCATCAGCTCCTCTTCCGTCATTACATTTTTTATTGCTTCTCTGAATTGATGTTGGAGAGCATCTATACGCGAACCCCATTGCGCAATACTCTCCCACGACTCTTGCCTACTAGCAAACATTTTACATGCATAAAAGTCCTCTTACTGCCATAATTTTCTAACAAGATTGCACGAACTGCCGGCCAGGTGGTAGTCAGATCTCTGACAAGAAGTTTACTCCTAGGTGCCCCTACAATTTTAGCCTTCACAAACTTTAATAAAATTTCTTTTTGTTCCGGTACAATTAATTCGAATGCTGAATCTACATTATCCAACCACTCATTTAATCTCGTCTTTTCTCCGTCAAAAGAATCTGGGATCAATTTTATCACTTCATTCAAACTAATGTACTGCCTGTGGGTTGACGACTGCGCGCCCTGACTGCCTGACACTGCTTCGTTAGGCATGCTTACAATTTTGTTTTCTCACCTGCTGAAATCAACGTGCTGTGTAGCGATGAGATGTGGCGTTGCTCCCGACATGACGTTGTTAGCGTGTTGACGCGCGCTGTCCGCTCGGCTGCGAAGTTCTGCTGTGCTGGTATCGATCGGCTGCCGTCTGCTGGCTACAGCTGTCCGGTGACAACAGCTACCTGTTGCTGCCCGCCGGTATTGATCCGCTGCTGGCGATGGCTTCCCAGCTGTGTCTATCGATCGGCGTCCCGCGTGGTGTCGCGTGTCGCCCTTCGTTGTCGACCAATAGTTCCTCTTCTGATGACGCCTCGTTGTGCAATCTTACTAGTCAGCTTCGTGCTCAAAGCCGTCAGTCTTTTCCTGACTTCGGGCTGAATACTTTCGAAAACCCTACTCCTATTCCTCGAATTGCGGCCTGTAATCGCTGCAACGTACTGACCTTTGGGCCAAGGTTGGCTAAAACTCTGTCAGTCGTCTCACTGGTTTTGTGGCTTTTCCGGCCAAACACTCGTAGCTCTCCCAGGCCTAACCCCACACCTGGCACCAAGAAATGAGGGTCTCTGTTGCGTCCTGTTGTGCAACAGAGAGCTGAAAAGACTCCAAAACTGAAACAAGTGGGTATCGATTTTTACAATTCGGGAACTCGGGATAGGAAAAGTTCAGGAGAAATAAATTGAAGAACACAAGAGGTTATGATGAACACACTTGTGACTCACGAAGCCGACAATCTCCCTATGAAAATATTCAAAACAGCAGTAGGGATATCCTAGTCCTCATCAGAATCATCAGATTCTGGAAATAACATAACCGCCGGTTCCTCTGGAAATTCTCCGGTTGCCAGTCTATACTGGTACCACAAGGCTAACAGTTTGAGAAATCTGAAGTGTACATAATTCCCCTGTGGAGTAACGAGCTCAGGTCCTTCTATCTGCTGGTCCGTCATCTACCAAGAACCATAGACTTGAAGACCCTAACAGTAACAACGGCGACTACAGTAGCTGAATACACGTTGTCTTCTCCGCTGCGCTGTTTGCTTGCTGGCTCACTCGCTGACTCTCGAAGACCGAAGACCTTTGAGAAGTAGTCCCCTCCCTTGGAGGCGGGTCTCTTTTTATAGCCGCGCGTGACGCACTCCGCTGCCCTGCGCGTCCTTCCAGAAGCTTACGCCCGTATTTCGTCACCCACGCGCCGCGCAGCCCTCTCTCTGATGGAACCTTACCCTCACACACGTTCACTGTTGGCTTTCCTTGCCACCCATTGCACCATATTAACACTTGCGCGTTACTAACACTCAGGCGTTACTTTTATTACTTCGTAACAACGTTTTGCTGACGAAAACGATCAGCGCATACCACAGCCAGAGACACTAGCCGGTCAATTACCGAAAGAGGTCTAGAATGTTCGATACGGCCAATATAAGGAACGCAGGACATGCGTTCGGGCTTCTCAGTGACAGATTGACAGTAGGCACGTCACTTTGCCAGTTAGCGGATAGAAAATAGTCTCTCTCTCTCTCTCTCTCCAATAGCCTGGTCTCACGTTAGGGTTGGCAATGCTGCAACACTTGGCGGAATCCTCCGATAGCCATTCTACATGTTTGTAAGTAATTGTTCCATCATCTACTAGTACTTCAGAAGATGTAAATCCAATAGAAGCCTACGGGGATAGTCTCGCAGACGGCGTCAAAACTGGTGATCTGTATTCAGTCAAGGACGAGCAATAAACAGTATTGTACCGCAGCTATGCTGTGTTCTCACTGGTAAAATATAAGAGAACCTGCTGTTTGCCATAGTAAGCCTAAGTTGGTGAAGCCATATTAACAACCACACAGGTCTGTGGCCTTAATCCACAGGGGTGTCAGAACCTGATATTAGTAAATAGCCTTACAGCTGAGCTGGAAAGTGGAGCCGAGGTCGCCGGAGGTCAGCAGCAGCAACTCCATAAAGGTTAGTACCTGGGTTTCTAGACACTCTCTGCCGATTCCAAATTACGCCCACAGAAGAGGAGCTAGGCAACTCGACTAGTCCCTTAGAAAGGTCTCACCCTTCTAAACGTGGTTACACCCCCACTTCCAACAAGAATTTCGAAACCTCACGTAAGATTTCCGTTGATCCCCCCACCCTTCCCCTTGGTGAGATTTGGTGAGATTTCGCCGGACACCCCCCCCCCCTATTTCACCTCACGTAATTATTAATGGACCCCACCTTATCGTTACTCTAGGTTAAAGCTTCTCGTAAATATATTTCCATGTAGTGTGGCAATACACCACAACACAGACGGTAAAACTAAATTTATATTGTAAAGAAATCCGAGTGAACATTTATTTTTTTTGTAAATTAATAGAATCTCCGCCATAGATTTACAAGAAGTATTCTGAAGAAAACAGGTAGAGGAATGAAAAAGAAAACTGATTTTATTTCATATATAAAAACCTGATATTAAAAAAAAAATTAAAATATGTGGTGTAGGACGAAGAGACATGTGATGACACAATCATTGGTAGCAGTAAAAATGCTTGTGGAAGTATTCGAAGACAGGTTTCTAATAAGAAATAATTTTGTAATACACTGCTAAGTAAACCCATTAAGGGATAGATTTTTTTTTTTATTTCTTCCAACTTTAAGATTTTAGTGAGTAATGTAAGACGTTCCAAAAATATTGCAGACAATACACTGTCCGTTGATTAATAAAATGTTATAAGACATAAAATTTGTTGAAATGTTGTCTGCAAGTACACTGTGTTTAGCAGTGTTACCAGCAATTAGCAAAACATAGAATTCCGATACAATTTTCTGATAATCTATACTATTTTTAATCTGTATATGGCCTGCGTCAGTGTGTTCCTATTTCCAGACATCACGCAAGAACTATTGAATCTATTTGGATGGGGTTTAACAGTTTGAAAGCTTATGATCTGAGTTATATCTTGCGACTCTATATGACTGAGCGAGAAACACAATTCGTTGATACTGACAACAGAGAAGCGCCACAGACCGCACTCGATTAGAAGACATTCACCAGCGTTCACGATAAAAAAATATATTAACTCTCCAGCCTTTGGATTCTGTTGGTTTTTATTTTTGACTAGGTAACTATGGTTATTTATTTCTTAGGTTTTCTGAAATGTAGTACATTAAAATATATGGAAAAGTTAATCATACAACTTCTTCAAA
>CM061921.1:214189151-214325818 GCA_031002005.1 Vandiemenella viatica
GTGACAAACACAAATTTCAGCATTGTTCAATTTATCGTTGTAAACTAATTTAGATGATTAGTAACAATACCTAAACATATTAATTCAACTGTTCCATGTAGTTTTATTTATTTACTTTTTGCAAACATAGAGAACGGGTTCATAAGTATCAAACACTGATAGTAACGTATATCGTCGACACAAGACCGCAAAGCTGAGAAGACTTGTTTTATTTATTTTAAGGGGAAAACAGCCTTGCATAATACAAAAGTAATAAAAAGTTAGTGACACTTCTCTCAAAATGTCTTATATCAATTCTAATTGTTTCTAGGGAACTGAAAACTATTATCGATGAGAAGGTGGTCTTAGACACAGGACTAGAATTATTCGGAAGCGACACGAAGGAAAGTAATGGTGATTAACTTGTTAAATAAACCTTTTCTTACTCGCCTGGATTGTTCTTATGAAGACCGTGGAAAACAGAATTTGGATGACCCCATAGGGATAAAGCTGTATGCCTGAGACTAACGAAAAAACCTTTTCTCTAAATTTGTCACTTTAGGAACTGGCGTCATAGAAAAAAAGGTGGTCTTTACCAAAATCGTGTTTTTAATTCGTGGCACGTAGTTGCCAAAAACTTTCTCCTTGTCCTTATTGGTCAATTGTTTATTCCAAGAGGAACGTCCATAAACCACGTTGCTCCATTTTGGTATCATCTGAACCCCCCTCTCCCCCCCTCCCCCCCTAAGTAGCCTGACGTGACTTTTGTCTCTACCACCCTCCTCCCTCCGCGTAGCACGTAGCCTTTTTCCTTATTGATTCCAGAAGACATTTTTTACTGTTTTCTCTTGTCATACTATCGTAAATTACATATGGGGATAATTAAATGATGGAAATGAATATTTAAGTTCTATTGTGTGTTTTATACCTCACGTTTACTGTGACAAATAATATGAATGAAAAGCTACGTGTCCTGGCTCAGAACACACCCTTCCCCCCGCACGGTAGCCCAGCGTAATTTTCCAGTCAACAGAGACGTAGTTTATGGACGCTCCCAAGCAATTTTTTAATCTGAATTGGCTTAATTGGCCTATTTATTTTGATATCTTGCCTTACCATCAATCAATCTTAGTTAGTAGCCATCCGTGTTTAAAATTTCGGGTTTAAGTTATATAATCTTTCAAAAGTCTTAAGTCTTTGAACAGGAATGCTTACTGAAAATTGTTTATTTCATGTAGATAAATATTAGCTTCCTTTGTAAAGCCATCAGGAAAATAATTCTTAACCAAAACTGTTAATCACGCCCATTCAGCTCTTTTCAATTGAAGTCACTTATAGAGGGCTTAGTTCAAATTGTAATTCAAACAAAATGTTTTATCGTATTAAGGAAGCCTTCTTCTTGGGTATTCAAGTTATGAAAAAAAAATACAATTACGAAAAATCAAATTATATACATATCATTCAGATGTACTATGATAAATGACGTACTGAATGAAATACTGTATTGAATGGACTATCGCAGGTGTACTGATTAATATCAGGTGAGATTCAGTTCAGCCAGGCTTTCTCTTAAAATACGTATCATCGCCTTTGAAGCGATCAATAAAGGTAGATGGGCGTGGTTAGGACCAGTCCATGTCGTCTGTTACTGCAACAACAATCTAACAACCACCTGTTACAAAGAAACACAGCTGTAACAACTTCAATATTGCTTGCGGCAGACAAGAGTTTATAGTCATTGTGTTAATTGTTTCGAACTTCCTTTCATGTGGTGATCTTACAAATAAGGCACTATACGACAGAAAATTATGTAAAATTCATTAGGAAAATACTAGTTCACGTTGGTTAAAAGCTTCTGAATATGATCTATCATTCATTCTAAATACAAATACGAATTAATTGGTTTAATACAACTTTCTAGCCTTTAACAATTGTACTATACATTCACACGCAATAATAATTTTCAAAACTAATATAAGAAGCCCATAGTAGTATAAATCCAGCGAGAATGCTAGCCACGCAGCATTAATAATCCAGAACATTTCAATTCCATTTCTTTTAAACCACGAATTTGCATTCTGAAGTCAGTAAATTTATATCATTGTGATTTCTTATGAAGTTTGCTTTCTACATTTGGCTCTTGGTTTCTACAAAGACAGGACTGTTACACAATGTTTCTAGTGATTAGATAAGCAGGAATTACTTTAAAAAGTCTTGTGTGGTAACTGTCTTTTTTCTTCCTGAATCAATATTAATAATGTTTGCCAAAGTTTAAATTTGCCTAATAAAAAGGAATTTAATCAAATAGGCTTAAAAGTATTTATACAAAAGAATCCTGTACTTTGAGAAATGGTATGCCCACCATCTTTGATATACCATAAGTTGATACTTTGTTTCATATACCAGTAACTACCATGGAGGAAGACGCAAGGGACCTTCACCACGCACTGGAGTGAAATCGGGTGTAAATAAGTGGGGGTGAGGAGGTTGCCATATTGGTCGGCCGTAGAAACATAGGCACAGAAACCTCAAGGGAATCATACGACAACCGTGGCACCACAATTTGATAATGGATTATTATGTAACTCGACGAGGTAGACCAAACATAAAGAATATTTTTTTTAATATCCTGCTTAGTTATCGAGATATACTGTCACAAAAGTGAGGTGTTTTGGGTTGAAATTTGGAAGAAATGTTTCCCAAAGGTCGAATTTGGTGTTAGATACTTATGTAACACGACGAGACAAATCTAAAATAAAGAATAAAATTTTCGAAATCTCGTTTAGTTCGCGAGATATACTGTCTCATAAGTGAGGTGTTTTAGGTTGAACTTCAGAAGAAAACTATCCCCAAAGTAAAATTTGATAATAGATTCTTATGTAACACGACGAGAGAAATTTAAAGTAAACAATAAAAATTTTCGATATCTCGTTTAGTTCTCAAGATATGCTGTCTCCAAAAGTTAGAAGCTTAAATGGGAGTACCATACATTGCGATATTACTAACAACTAATAATAAATTGTTTGTCCCTTATGGTAGAGCCTGCATTTCAACCTGCCCACATTTCCATTAATATTGTCGCTACAAAATCAAACTATGTAGACACACCTAAACTTTTGAAATTCATCGCGAACTAAATTTCGGATAACAACGACGTTTGTTTCTTCACGTTTCATAGTTCATACAGCCCAAATTATCACAATGAATTTCATCGTACACTTTCAGTGTAAACTCAACTGGACTAAAGCATACAGAATACCATAGTCATTGTATCGCGATGTAAACTTGACCAGCTTAAATTAGAATTCCAACACTTGTTTACAATAAGGCAAGCCTTTTATGTGCAAAGTAGTAACATATGCTGATTGTCTACACTACACTAAAAAATATTTGAGAACGACATTATCCTGTTGAGAGCTATGAATAAATTTATAACGATAGGCCCTAATATTGCAGTTACCTATCAGACACAATAATTACAATGTGACTTAATTATGAAACCTTATTCCAGGTTGTTTCCTATCTTGTCTGTTTGTGCAGCCGTATGCAATACAACTTGGCACTGTTGAAAACTTTAGAATATTAGAAAATGAAATATTCTCAGCAGCAGATACAGTGCAAACAACTCAATGTTTTGGGGTTATTACTATGGCCGCCGCGCACGCGCACTAGGAGACGAGTTTTTATATGAGGTTTCACAGTTTTAGCGATATTTCGTCTCCATATATTCCTTCCTCCATGGTAACTACTATAGGGAAAGATTTCTGCAGCAAAAACATATGCTTAAAATCGTGTAATGCAGATGAAACTGTAATATTACATATAATTTGATAGTTTATTGAACTTACTGAACAGTAATGTTTTTTAAACAATACATATTTAAAGAAGGTGTTTTACATTTAAACTTTGAAATTGCAATGCTTGTCTGTTGTTTTAAAACGCATGTAAACACATAACAAGGTATACATTTTATTTAGAATTTTCTCATGTCGCTACAAGAAATTTAGTTTTTTCTACATCACTCTTATAAAGATGGGGAATAGTTCAGTTATGTCAAGACAAATGACAACAATCACAAAATAAATATAAAGATATTTTTTCTCTAATACATTTTATTCTCTAATAATAATAGTGTTACTAAGAATATGATATCATAGATAAGAAACAAACGTTCTTATAACAAAGACACAACACTCAGGAACAAACAAAGAAAGCCAAAACTGGTAGGAAAGCAGTTGTTGGAAAAATCACAAATCAGATAAATTTTAGGATATTTAGTAAATGTGAAGAGAGGAATATGCTAATAGAATAGTTGCTGCACAGTGAGGTAAGTAAAACTAAAGTAACACCAAAGATTGTCATATTAGATGAGAGTGGGATGCAAGATGTCCTGACAAAATTGGATTTGTGCTTCCTAATATTACAAACAAGACTATTTTTAATTTATTTATTTGACACTTGGTATATAGACCACACAGTCAAATCACATAACACACAGCGCTTCATTTGTTTAAAATAAGTCACAGTTAAAATTGCAAATTCATTTTATGATGTTTACACAATATAATTATACAGCAAAAGTAAAATTTGTATTAAGTAGTAAAAACAAAAACCGTAAAACAGATATTTAATTAGGTAGAAAATCTTTTCCATAGACAACATAAGAATAGTGAACAAAATATCACATGCAGTTATATTTCTATATTGTTCTTTTATACAATCTGTACCATCCTTTTGTATAATGAAGCATTTTGTGGAGCATGGAGATAATCTACACAGATAACTGGGTAGCTTATACTGTAATTTTTTTGGATCTTTCAAAAGAATTTCAAATCAAAATTTAAAAAGAACAAGAAGAAGATAAGTTTCTTATTTATTTAGAGATTTATTTACATGTTCCAGTTCATGGCAGTTATGAACAGTTGAAAAGTAAAATAAAAATATATTTGCTTCTGACAAAAATGCCATTGAATATTATAAAATAATCTGTGCTACTGTCAGACATGTTATTAAATGAAAGAAGCTAGTTATAAAAGTTTTGCATTAAGTGATTATTTTAAATGCAGAGAGGATAAAAGAAGGAATATAAATGTAGAATATAAAATGATATAGAAATGTAAATTCCCACAAATTATTCAGTGTTCTAGTATTAATTATTGTAGTTATTAAGCTAAATAGATAATTCTACCTGCAGTAAATTTAGCTGGATGCAGTTCTAAATGACAATTAACCATACATTCTCATTTTGCAGTCATTCTCAGAATGTTTTTTCCTTCTTTTGAAGATCAGGCATTGTAATTCAAGTTGTGGTAAAATGTTAATGAATGGTTATCATTATTAGTTAAGAAAAACTTTGAAATTTCAAAGATATTTCTGCTAGCTGTGGTTTAATTACTGGTAAAGTCACCTTCAAAAATAACCAGATCTGTTTGGGATTGTTAGGAAAACTGAGTTTTAAGTTTTTCTGATAAAAAATATTACAAACTTCTCAGTAACTGGATTTGATTAGATACTGATGGGCTTAGGGCTATAAAATACTACTATTCTTAAGGTGCTGTATTTTCTAAGTGTATATTCAGCTCAAAAATTTAAAACTATATGACTTAAAAGTTATTTATTAAAATGACATTTTGTTTGAAAAAAAAAATAAAAATATTAACTGCATGCTGAATAATTATTTATAGCACGTGTCAGCATATTTTCCTCTAAAACAAGAGTAAATTACTGCTGATTATTTTATTTGTTTGAACTACTGATCACAATACTTATATGGTTCATGTTACAGTAATGATTAAATATGCATAAGGCCATTGCTTGGAAGTGTAAATAAGTATTTTAATCTTTATTTTACTTTCGTAGCTACATATTAGAAACATATTTGTTTTAATATACTTGTAAGAACATACTGAATTAATCCAGTAGTTGTTACATATGAATCTTTATTTACATCACTGTTATACTATATGTACATATATAACTTCCTCATGATTGATGATGAGTGCAATAAATTAATATTGATGATGGGAAATATGGATTTTTTTATTAATATTCTTTGGTGCTATGTCTTCTTCTTTCCTTTTGGTTTGCATGGTATTATTGAGCACCTTTCTTTCTTTGCTGCAGATTTGCGAATTTTTTGAAGTTGTTTAGCAGGCCCTGGTGGGAGAAGTATTTCCAGAACCCTGAAACATTATGTATCAGCATTTAAAAAGGAAAAATAACTGCTTCTTTCAGCTTGATTCTGTAAAAATATGTGCATCATGGTTTGATAACAATAATGACATATTCTTGGTAACGCTGAATTACAAAAACAAAAATGTTTAAATTTTACTATGAATTGATCTGCAAACTGCTGACAGCCAAGTTATGTAATATTAGTTCATTTATACAATTTAAACCAATATGTAAAGTGTGTGTCTTATATGGCAGAAACTAATTTGCAAGTAACATTTTTCAGTGAGTTATAAAACGTAAAGCCATTGCATGGATGTTTCTGTGCCAAGAGCTGCTGACATTAAATAGAGAATATAAGGCCTAAGCAAACTGGAATGAAATGGGAGGTATACTGTGCTTTAGAAGAAGTATGCAGGAAAGAGAGGCTACATGGTGTGCTACATCCAACCTCAATGTTTCTTCTGTTCATGCAGCTGTGTATTTTTCAGTCCTTTACTTTTTCATATTATATAAATCTCATTTGCTTTCATAAATATCTTCACTCAGTGACCAAATTTTAGGAAATTCATGGATCTCTCCTATATAACATAAGATCTATGAATTTCCCAAAATTTGGTCACTGAGTGAAGATATTTATGACAGCAAATGGGATTTATATAATATGAAAAAGTAAGGGACTGAAAAATACACAGCTGCATGAACAGATGTGGGTCATAAAATTATTCTGCTTCAGTTCTGTTCTAGATAAGACATCAAGAAGTAGCAGGAGGTTCGCACAATAGTTTTCCTTATTTATTTCACATCTAGAATTCCGATTACTCACAATTAGCCACAAAACATAAAAATGGACATTTTTATGTAACCATATATTCTTTGCACCATTTGATTTTAATAATAAAGTTTTTTTTTTGTAATTATAGGTTGGTGGGAATTGCTGGTTGAAGAGCTTTAAATATCTTGGTATAACTTGTGATAGTAAACTCATCTGGATGGTGATTGGGATATGTGTAATAATCCTTTATTGTCTGGAGAGGGTGATGAGGAGATGTACCAGAGAAGTGAGGAACTAGTTTGCAAAATTTTGGTCAGATCATGGAGGAAAGAAAAGAGAGGAGACGAGATACCACTAAAACTGTGAAGCCTTGGATCATACTGCACAAGCACAGCAGCCATATTACTTTTCCCAAAACATCGCACTTTTAGCATTGCGTTTGCTGCTCCCAATTTTTCATTCACTAATATTTTAAAGTTTGTATAATGCCAGCTTGTGCTGCATACAGTTGCACAAACAGATCAGATAGGAAACAACCTTGAATATCATTTCATAAGTTAGTTACATTGTAATTACTGTTCTTGAAGTGTTTAATATGATATCTGCAGGAGTATGGCCAATCATTATAGATTTTGAATGCCTGTTAAAAAAGTTAATTCATAGTTCTCAATAGGGTGACATTATTCTAAAAAAAAAATTGGCATAGTGTGGGCAGCCAGCATTCCTTACATTTTTTACATTTTGCTCTTAATAGGCTAGCCTTATTCTAAATGAGTGTTGAAAGTCAGATTTAAGCTTCCAAGTTTTGATATATGGTAACCAGATGAATTCACTGATGCTGCTGGCGAATTTATGTAGGCCTATCCACTACTAGTACAGTATCTTCTGATTAAGCCTATAGAAGTTGACTATTACTATTAGTATGAAGCACACTAGATAAGTTTCAGGTCAATTTTACATCACGATACAGTAAATTTATTATTGTGCTTGCCCTAGTCCAATTGCAATTCATTCTGAAGATATATGATGAAATTAACTGTCATAATTTATGTTACGTGAACTAGGAATCCTGATGTTGGCAATGTTGTTATTACTCGAAATGTTCGCAATGAATTTTTTGAGTTAAGGTGGGCAACACTATCAAAACTGTAGTTATGTAATTTGACGACTGATTCTCATGTAACTCGAAATCAAATCAAAAATCAGGAGTAAAATTTTTTGATGTCTCTCCTAGTTCTCGAAATTGACTATCAAAGATTAGTTGTAGGTCTAGTTACTTGTGCCTTTGGTGACATTTTTATTCTGTTTCAGGCCACCTTTCAACCTACCACAAGCGGTAGTAAAAAAAAAAAAAAAAAAAATCCACTCTGCATGTCCAGCGTGTAGTTTATTGTGGCTTTGGCAAAATTAATTTTTGGTCCTGGCCACATCCCAACCTAACCATCTCAAATTGAAGACAGTATCTCTGAAGAACTAAGCGAGATATCGAAAAAATTTATTTGTTACTTTCGATTTGTCTCATCATGTTACATAGGAATCCACAATCAAATTCTACAGTTCAACCCGAAACACCTCACTTTCAAGACAGTATATCACGAGAACTTAGCAGGATATATATAAAAAAATTATTCTTCATTTTTGATTTGTCTCATCGGGTTACATAATAATTCATCATCAAATTGCGTCACCATGGTTATCATAGAACCCTTTGAGTGTGTGTGCCGTGTTTTTCTTGGGAAATCAGATATGGCAACCTCCCCTTCCCACTTCTCTCTATCGGGCTTCACTTCAGCGCATGGTGAAGGCCCCTAGCGTTGTCTCTTTTCTTCATTCCATGGGTCAGATCCATATTATGGGTATCAAATACAGGAGTTGGAGGCGCATAAAGGAGGACAGTTAGATTTGCCTGTGGAATTTACTCTACAACACAATCTGTAACTGATAAGATAAAGAACTGGTTTTGGGAGTCACTGGAAGACAGGAGGCAGGTGAAGAGAGTGACTGACTGTATGAAGCCTATATTGACAAGGAGGCTTTGACAAATATTGGTAAAAGATTAGCAGTAACATTTAGAAGGGAAGAGATGGCCATGGCAACAAGTTATAGGAAAATTTTTCTTTTTCTTCAATACTGTTTTATTTTGTGACTGTAGTCAAACATTCGATTTAAAATGTGTAATGAGGATTGGCAACTCTTGCTTATTTCCTGTAACTGTCTACCCTAATTTAACAAATGATAACCACCAAGTACTAACAAATTTAACAGGGACAAGGGTAAGGATTCTTAAATTTTCAATGCTAAAGGCAGTGAATCTGTGAAATGGAAAACACAAAATAATATGTGCAGAAATATTTTAGTTGACTCCTTAACGTTTGAACTCAGAGCAGGACTGGAGTAGGTACCTAATACCAGATAGTTGGCTCTGAATGCAGATTGACGTTCCTGTTTAAGCCATGCATGAGAAAATAACTTACCAGCATATCCTAGGCAAAACATTAACCTGTCCTGAGTCTCTTATAATTCATTTCAAACACACAATCTTGCTTATTATGAGATATAAGTCTTTCTCGGCGTATCTTCGATATAAATTCTTCTCGGGTTTGCCGCCGGATTACATTTGCTACTGTCAAGCTTTCGGTGACTTGCAATCAGAATACCGCTTGGCTCCCTAAGGATTATCGAGATTAAACATCATGATTAATAGTGGTAGAATAATGTACATGGTGATGCAATATGAACAGTGACGTTATGTGAACATTGACGTAGGTAATCCATCGTCTTTCCATTTTTAACAACCTCGGCTTTGGTTTCGCTGTGGAGCCAACTGTCAGTACAACGCTGGTGTATATCTACACCTGGTTCCGCAACCGACCAATCGCAGTCACGGAATGGTTACGTCATTGGAGTCAGCCAATCGGAAGTCGACAACGTTCCTGGCTCGTTCAGTTCCGCTATTCAGTCCAGTTTTTGTTGTTCCTTCAGATATAACAGACCTGATGATGGCGGCAGTGCAAGTCGCCGAAAGCTTGACAGTAGAAAATGTAATCCGGCGGCAAACCCGAGAAGAATTTAAATCTTGCTTATGCTGCAATTTAGTTTATTTAAGTTTATTTATATTTTTTATAATTGTAGTAATTATTTATCTATTTCTTAGTAATTATAATTTAATTATTCGCGTTTTACCTCAAGTGATGGGTCTACTTTATCTTTCCTTTCTGTAGTAATAGTAAAAAATTGGAATAATAAATACTAATGCTTCTAAAGCCTTGAAATAATGTGCTCATGAAAAGGATTTAGTTTTGGATTACAGTGCAAGGGGCTGTCCAAAAAGGCAACCACAAACTTTTTTTTTGCAAAGATTGTATCTACGAGGCATTTTGT
The DNA here is from genome assembly GCA_031002005.1 of Vandiemenella viatica. NCBI lineage: Eukaryota > Metazoa > Arthropoda > Insecta > Orthoptera > Morabidae > Vandiemenella > Vandiemenella viatica. Next base: position 214,199,458 of record CM061921.1, read on the forward strand.
GAAACCTTTATTCAAGATTATCTAGTGTTTGTTGAGTTTCTTCTCCCATGATCTAAACTTGTTTGTGCAGATCTTCATCCAAAATTGCTCCTGTATGTTTTATAGCGAGTGAGTCAAACACTTGATTGTATTTTGTTTTACTTGTAGCATAGACGCGATTCATTACCTCTCTAAAACCCTGAGAGTTTGTAAAAGGAATTTGTGAATGCCCTTTGTATAAAAACCTTGCCACGTATCATGTTTCACGTGTCCTACTAAAGTAAGATTTGATGTTTATTTCCAGTCTGCAATTTTAGAGATGGGAAACAAAAGAAATTAATTCAAAATAATGTTAATTTCAGAATTGGACAACTTGTTAGGAAAGAAATTAAAGAACACTCTTTCTATTTACTGACTGAGAAACTAAGTTTTTCACCTGTATGTATGTAATAGTCATGGCCGGAGCAAGGAATTTCGGGCCCGGGGGAAAATGGGCGACCTTTTTTTTTTAGCTCTACAAACTGGGCCGGGCGACAATGGGCTGATTCTTGGTTCCGAGCCTGGGTTCCCCTGCAGCCGGCGATCGGAGCCCCCGTCAGACATTTGACCCGCTTACACCCCCCCTAACTCCGGCCCTGGTAATAGTTAACAGATTATAAAGGAATGTGACATTGCCTACAAGATTGCATCCTGCCTACCAGGAGTGGGCTGCCATCTTGCCTGCAAAGAAAGTCACAAAAATGGATTTGATTGGTTGTAATTTGATAATGCAGATATTTGTGATTGTACTGCTCACATAATTACATCAATATGGCATTACCAACATGTCAGTGGTTTTTTTTAGTAATAGCCATTGGATTCACTGTTACCACCGTCTACATTATAACCCTCAATATTTCCCAGCGTATGGGGTTTATAAAGATAAAATTATAAAGATAAATTAAAGATGAACTCAGAGGACCCCCAAGCACAGCTCAGAGGGCCCATGGGCCTTCAGGACAAATGGGCTCAGGGGGGCCCCTATGAGCAACAGCAACTTGTCAGAGCTAAAAAAAAATAAAGGTCGCCAATCTCGCCTGAGGGCCAAAAATAATTTTTTTGCACCGAGGCCCTTGTTGACCTAGCTATGCCACTGTGTATAGGCAATAGATTCTTTTATTTTAAAGACAGAGTATGCTTTTAACATGGTAGAGTGGGGTAGGGTACAGATAGCGGAGGATATTGGACAATTCATTGTGGAAACAAGAGGAGGTTTTTAAACACATATTAGTAGTTAGGTGTTATGACCAATCAGCAGGCCAGATTCCTGCCTGTAATTTATCCTTCCTGCATCCTCCAAACTTACCCCTCATCCAAAAGAAGGCCAGCTGCCAGCTGTGTGGTACAGCAAGCGGGCGAGTTTAAAGATAAGTGTTATGTCTCAACTAGTGTTACAAATTGAAACAAAAAACAATTTTTTTTTCAGATTTGTGAAAAAAACATGAAAAAAAACATATCACCCTTGTTTTTTTTCTTTTTTTTTTCAGAAAACAATATATTTGATAAATTATAGTTTTATTTACAGAACTTACATTTTACATGTGTGTTTTAAATCTTACTAAATCATATAATGTCTTACATAATGATTCATAAATGTATCTATATAGGTAACATAATTTTTTATTCATCCTCTATGTCAGTAACAAATTCACTAGTATCAGCACCACCAACACTAGTTCGGTCGGAGTCGGAATTTTCTGTTTCTTCTTCTGTCTCCTCTAGATCCATAACTTCCGAAATAGTTACATTTTCTTTTACTGGTTGTATTGAATGCAAAAGCTTTTGAGATTGCAATTTTAAATTGTGAGGAAAGTACACACTGTGCGTAAAGACTGTGCCGATAGTTCTATATTACAGTCTTTTAAGTTTGAATTTAAATCTATTATCATACAAAATACGAGATTCTTTCCAGTTGTTGGTTTATGCTAACGGTTGCAAGGAAATGATTTATAATTACTGACTATTTAATCAGTATCACTATCCGCTACAAGTTTAACAAGTATACAAATATAAGGAAATCACAATAAGCAAGTAATAAAAAGAGGCAAAAAACCGTTGATAAATTTAAAATTCCTAATTTTTTGAAAAGATTCGTAAGTCTACAGATAAATTTGTAGGGCTGGCAGCACTAGTTCAAATAGCAAGTATCAATCCAAACAACGGGGTATGGGGATTCTGTCCCATGCATCCTAGCCTTTTCAAGAAGTCCCCGTTCGTAAAAGAAAACTTCAGTAAATGTTGCCAATACTTTTGTAATTTTTTTTTTTTTTATACTGAACAAGAAAAATATAGTAGATTTAAAAATGAAGATAATTACTTAGTTTAAACTCTAAAACAGTCATATTAAACGATAAATGCCCTAAAAATTTGAAATGTAGTAGTTATGAAAAAAAACATCTCCCAGAAAAAAAATGTGTTTCTTTCAGTTTTTTTTCATGTTTTTTCCCCCAAGTCAGAAAAAAAAAACAGTTTTTTTACAACACTAGTCTCAGCTTGAGCAAAGAGAAGAATTTGTCAGCACAGGACCTCACAGAGGATCTGGACAAGAGACCTTCACTATCAGCCATATCCATATGCCTCGCACCCTTACACAAAATGCTGCAACCCACAGCAGGGTATCTGCTGCTCTCACAATGGGTGAAAGACCTTTGCTCCATACATGCGACCATCTACAGATGCAGCTGTCTTTCATGTGTCCAGCTGATCAACATGTATGATCTGATAAAACATCAGTGATATATGAATATCCACAATAGCAAACAACAAGTATCCCTGGTTGATGAAAATCATTTGCTTTCATGTTTTCAAGACATAACAAAAAAAAAAAAACATGTTTTATATTAATTCAAATGTTAATTCATTTATAAACCAATTCCAAACAACCATTTTAATTTACAATATCTGTCATACTAAAAACTGAATACTTTTTAAGTAGTATCTACCATGAATGATAATGGCTATTTATAACGTCCTTCTACCTTCAAGATACCATGCCATATGCCTCTTGCTCGACAATATACGCTTACCAAATATGGTTATTGTTAGGGTGCTAATGACCCCGACGTCGACGGGCCCTAAAACACCAACAACAACAACAACAACTTACCAAATATTTCATCTCTTTACATGAATAAAGGTTTATGGCAAAATATTGAAAAATTTGTTCATCTTCATGCATTTATCACTGACTTCCTGGCTTTATCTGTGATAAGTGATGAATTTTATTTCCTCACACTACAATATTATTTATAAATGTTTCTCGGGAAACAAACCGAGTGATGTTGTTGTTAATGCACAATATTTCGGCGACTTTAATCTCCGTCGCCATCTTCAGGTGCAGTTGCAAGTCTTGAAGTCTGCCTTGAAGTCAGCCTTGAGCGTGTTGTTTGTAAACTGGCATGGCAACGACAGATGTTGTTATGTTGCCTAGCAGCATCTCAGATGTCATTAGACGCCCGCGGAACACAAAAAGCAGAGCGTTGGTGATGAGCAGCCTCAATTACAGGAATTCATGCATCACTTATCTGGTATCCACAATCCCTGTTTACCAAATCAGACGCGAGGCGAATTTCAAATGCTTCTTTAATGACGCTGTCCCAGAAGCCTCTCGCATGTGTCAACACCTTAGTCGCTTCGAAATCGAAACCATGTCCTTCTGTCAAACTATGTTCCGCCACTGCTGATTTATCTTTATGACCCAGACGAACATGTCGGGCGTGTTCCAAACAACGTTGTTGTACGCACCGTATGGTCTGACTGATGTATTTCTTTCCACATTCACACGGGATGCAGTAAACTCCGGGTGTACGCAGGGCAAGGTCATCTTTTGGAGAGCGCAAAATGTTTCTCAATTTTGGTGGTGGTAGAAAAATGGTCTTAATGCCATTTCTTGCCAGGACTCTTCCGACCCTAGATGTTGTGGCGCCAGAGTACGGCAAGAAGGCTAATTTATCGTGTAGACCATTATCGTGTTTATTAGGCCTACGATTCATTTCCCGGAATGCCAACTGTATCTGATGTTCGTTGTATCCATTCTTTCTGAAGGTATCACGAAGATGTTTTAACTCACTAGGAAGGCTGTCTTTATCACATATTGCCCACGCTCTGTGGACAAGAGTAGTTAGTACTGTATTGCGCTGTGCAGGGTGATGATAACTGTGCGCGTTTAGGTAAAGGTTTGTATGCGTTGGCTTCCTATACACCGTGTGTCCCAAAGTTCCATCAGATTTCTTTATAATCAGAATATCCAAAAAAGGCAAGCGGCCTTCCTTTTCAACCTCCATCGTGAATTGGATGTTTTTGTTGACACTGTTCAAGTGAAGGAGAAACTTATCTAGATTGTCTCTGCCATGAGGCCAAACAACAAATGTGTCATCCACATACCGAAAGAAGGCACTGGGCTTCATGAGGGCACTTTCCAACGCTTTCTCCTCAAAATGTTCCATATAGAAATCAGCTATAACAGGTGACAGGGGACTGCCCATTGCAACTCCCTCGACCTGTTCATAGTAGTGCCCGTCATACAAGAAGTACGATGATTGTAATGTGTGGCGGAACAGCTCAACTAACCTGGGCTCGAAGTGCTGTTGTAGTAGAGCCATCGTATCAGCCAGAGGAACCCTGGTGAAGAGGGAAACCACATCGAAGCTCACCATCAAATCCTGTTGATGTAGGTGAAGTTCTTTAACAGTATTAATAAATTCCACCGAGTTTTTTACATGGTGAACACATTTTCCCACAATTGGCGACAACAGCCCGGTCAAGTATCGAGCCAGATTATAAGTGATAAAGACAGCCTTCCTAGTGAGTTAAAACATCTTCGTGATACCTTCAGAAAGAATGGATACAACGAACATCAGATACAGTTGGCATTCCGGGAAATGAATCGTAGGCCTAATAAACACGATAATGGTCCACACGATAAATTAGCCTTCTTGCCGTACTCTGGCGCCACAACATCTAGGGTCGGAAGAGTCCTGGCAAGAAATGGCATTAAGACCATTTTTCTACCACCACCAAAATTGAGAAACATTTTGCGCTCTCCAAAAGATGACCTTGCCCTGCGTACACCCGGAGTTTACTGCATCCCGTGTGAATGTGGAAAGAAATACATCGGTCAGACCATACGGTGCGTACAACAACGTTGTTTGGAACACGCCCGACATGTTCGTCTGGGGCAGAAAGATAAATCAGCAGTGGCGGAACATAGTTTGACAGAAGGACATGGTTTCGATTTCGAAGCGATTAAGGTGTTGACACATGCGAGAGGCTTCTGGGACAGCGTCATTAAAGAAGCATTTGAAATTCACCTCGCGTCTGATTTGGTAAACAGGGATTGTGGATACCAGATAAGTGATGCATGGATTCCTGTAATTGAGGCTGCTCATCACAAACGCTCTGCTTTTTGTGTTCCGCGGGCGTCTAATGACATCTGAGATGCTGCTAGGCAACATAACAACATCTGTCGTTGCCATGCCAGTTTACAAACAACACGCTCAAGGCTGACTTCAAGGCAGACTTCAAGACTTGCAACTGCACCTGAAGATGGCGACGGAGATTAAAGTCGCCGAAATATTGTGCATCAACAACAACATCACTCGGTTTGTTTCCCGAGAAACATTTATAAATAAACAACGCCGAGAAAGATTACATTCATTTATACAATATTATTGTTACTATTTACCATAATCTATTTAACTAAAATCTGTTATCAAAATTAATTAGATTAGAAGTCCCCTTTGATCAAAAGTGGAAACATTTTCAGAGTTGAGGAACAGTATATATTTTTCTTAACATATCAATAAATTACCAAATATTTATTACAGGTCAGTTACTTAGCATCTCAAAGGTGCACATAATTTCCAGTGTTAACTCTGAACACATTGAATCCCATGTTAGTTACTTTATTTAAACTCAGTTTCCAGAGATTCTTGTTAATTGCTACATTTGTATGTGGAATCAAAGAAACCATACACCACATTCTTAATTATGAATAACTTCATCACCTACTGTTTCCACACCCTACATATTTATCATTTTATCCATCCATTCCAGTTAAAAAATGCCAAGAAGAAAATTCTTTCACACATTTAAGTTATTTCTAATGTCAAAATTCTTTCAGTTTGGATTTACAGCGGCCAGGTTTCTTTAGATAATATATTATTTCCTGTGGTGGAACATTGAAGAAAGGATCTCTAGATAATATTATTCCTCTCTGTAATTCGACAGTGATTCATAATCTTTGTTTATATTATACTTATTACTAGTATTATAGCTATGTTATATCAGCACTGAGACAGAAATATAGAAATTTTTTTTTACTACAAAGGACAGTAAGGCGTATATTTTTTGAGCTGTCATGCTAAGCATATCTAGATTTCTATACAAACTTTTGCACATCTGTGCAGAAATCCATATAGCAGATTTGTGAGAGTTGTTTCATGATTATATATATATACATATATATACATATATACATATATATATATATATACCTTGAGGGTATACCCCAGCTGGTTAATTCTCTAAACGTAACTGACAGTGCAACTGAAAACGTCTGTGAACTTAAAATCTGTTTATAATATTTGCTATACTTTTCTATCTAATAAATATTTAATGCAGTATATATACAGTATATGGACCTATATATAAATATTTATCATGATCTTTAATAAGTCACTAAATACTACAAGTTTCACTAGATGAAAATACATTAGTGAGTACAGAATGGAAGTATGAAAGATTTATCAGCTTTTGTGTTTCAATTCTAGACATTTTTCTTAGTGACAAGGTTGCAGAATTATGCTTTTTTAAGAGGTTACTGAATAAGTTAATGTTATTATGCTAGTATCATCTGCAAAGAAAACCATATTTTAATTTGAGCATGTTAGAAATAGTAGTGGATCAAGGATTGAGGTTAAGTGATGCCATACTTAACTATTCCCCATTATGAGGTTTTTAACCTTATATGTCTTCATAGAAACCAGTTATTTCTATTTAAAGCAAAATCCTGCCCTACCTCTAAGACAAAAGAGTTCTAATTTTTGAAAGCGAATCTTATGAACAATGCCACTGATGGATATTTCCAGATCCCAGAAGATTTCTAGATAACTGCTCCTAATATGTTGTCTTTAATAGCAAATATTACCGCGCCTGTTGATATGTGATATCTACACTGAAGTGCAAAATGTCATTGGATAGTAAGATGTGCAGCAGCAGTGTAGAAGAAACACATAAATTCTACAGCAGTGTTACGGCTTACATTTATAGTCTGTCATATAACCTTATTTTCTCCAATATGTCCAATATGTTTAAAAGAACCTGAGAACATACTAGCATAACAGCAAACCATTTTTAGAAGCATTTTCTAAGATAAAAAGCACTTTAAGACAAAGAATTTAGTCGAACTACTAAGAGATTAATGCTTCATATAGGGAGAATGTAATTTTAGCACCCCTCTCCTTGCATTTATTTCCATGAAGAAAGCATAAAATTACGATCAATATGGGATATGCCACTTATTGCAGGAAAAATCTTGTTAAAGGGAAGTTATAGCAAGTTGAATAACTATTACATAACGCTGTAACTTGCATAAGAATTTTTTTTTTAATTTTTTTATATATATATATATATATATATTGCCCTTAGTTTTCTAGATATTATAAAGATTTATACTTCTTTATATTCAGAATAAAAATATGCACCTTAAATGTGAAAATAGACTCCAGAATAAAATGAGAAATAGGTTTTTTAGACAAAAGTATGAAAATTTTGATTTTGTCATTAATTAACAGGGATGAAAAAATATTGAGATTAAAGTAGAAAATTTGCTGATTACAGATATAGGTTTTATTTTTGAAATATCATAACATTAAAGTATTAAAATTAAATGTTGCCACAACATGGCCACAAGACGAAAGGTTCACGTAAACAATGGGAATAGAGCAACAAAGAAAGGACTGGGAAGGAAAGGCTTTAGGAATCAGATTAAATTACCAGAGCATAGGACAATTTTTGCTGAGGAAAGTGATGTTTGTTTCAACTCCATGAGAGAAATAGTTATGGAGAAATTAAATATATGAATTTGATTGCACCATCATGAAGTAGATAGGTTTTAAGCGAATAATTTTTAATGTACAAAGGGCCCAGCAGGGTAACATACTTCAAAAGTTGGAAGAATTTATAAAGAATGTTTCGATTCTAGAATCAGCTCGGGGGAGTAGCAGCTTTGGGAGGAGTTGGAGATTTCATGATTTATATCTTCAAAAATAACATCTCCGAAACTAGGGCATTTTTGGCATATGTCATCACAGGTTGAAATAACAAGAAAATTGAGGGCTACAACATACCAAAATTTTAGAAACATTGGAATAAAATTAAGGATTTTTTGGTCAGTCCAAAGATCGTTATTACTTTAGAAGGACTGAAGCCTATATAAGTAGAACGGTCCACCATATTGATTAAGCATTATTTTGCCGACTGTCGAAGTAAACACACACGTGTCGAGAGCTCCGTGATGTAGGCTATGTGCTGTGAACTTTAAAATTTCTAAGTGGTTGCTCAATGTTAGAAAATTTTTCATCAGTAAGACCTCTAATTTTGAACTAGAATTCAGTTTTATTTAAGAGAGCAATGATGGAAGCTTGCCGGGAGTGAATGAGTGATGCCGATCTGTAATCTTACACCAAGAATTTGATAGTTTGATGCCTTATTCGATAACCTAGTACCGAGAACAGTTTGTATGTGTGTGTGTGTGTGTGTATCACATATCATTTGTACTTCATACAATATATGATACCAAGGGACCAATAAATACAAATACAAAAGGAAGAGGGCAATGAAAAAATTTCTCAATATTTCGATTTTAGCCTTATTCATGTAGGGGGGGAGAGAGAGAGATGATAATATGTTGAGGATGTTGGATGTGCATACACTGAGACTTACCGCAGTGGTAAGCCTTGCTGTCTGCACACCCGATATACTTTACAGGTGTCTTGTCTTTCTACATGAATAAGGTTTTAACCAAAATATTGTAAAATATTTTATCTAAAAGCATTTTTCCTCTCATTTAAGTTGTATGAAAATCTTTTGCCATCTTATAATATCTTATTAGGGTCATTTGTGGTTGGTGTCCAGCACATTTCTTCTAATTGAAAATTAAAGTATACTGACAAGAACCAACGTGTCTTAAACATCTTGAAAATTATATCTAGAATTCTGGAATAGTATCTATCTATAATGCATAAAGCTGTTTGAGTTATGTAAAGTTAGTAATAAGAAAAGTACAAACTCAAAAAAATAGACATAATCAAGAAAGTTAATTAGATTTAAATTCATGTGACTTTCACTTATGGAACTTATTATTACATGACAATCCATGAAATAGTTGTGCATGCAAGAGAACTTAGCAGGCGAATTTTTACAGTTGAGGAAATATGCAGTTTGCAAATGAGAGATACCGAATATCAAATTGCAATAATACTAAGGAACCTGGTCTGTTATGAACCACATGGCATATACCATAATAATAATAATTCCATGTGGTCGGAATGACCTGGTGACAGGGTTTCTATTGGCTGTGCATTCTGCCTCTGACATAGCCGCATTAATCTAACCCGGCAATCCGGCCAGGTACAGGGGACCTACAGTTCAACGTAGAATCCAAACTACAGAAGAGTTCTGGTGGTTGTGGTGTACTTCACACTGCACAGACGGCTGTGCCATAGGTGAAGGTCGGGTTAAGTGCAAATGAAAATCCCCACTGAAACAGGTATTCGAACCAGGGATCTTTCGATCTCCAGTCAGACGCCTTAACCACTGAGCCACCAGACCGCTCAGTATATACCATAAGGGGAGCAGAAGAGCTAAGGCAAATATACGAAACCACATATTGGTAATGTGCTGAATAACTGTCAGTACAATTACATAGGATGCCATTAAGGCGCAGGAAGAGATGCGAGGAAGACCTCGTGCAATAGACTTCCGCTGGCAACACCCTTCCCGCCAATTAGGAGCGCCAAAAGTTTTGCGCTGTTTGAGGATCGAGTGAGTGGCCAATAGAGGGTAACCTCCCGATCCACGTTGCTAATACACGTGTATCGGATGTTCCACGACCGGGGTCGACACGAGTGCCGGAAAGGACTCCTGCCGGGACCTCACCCACGCCAGACGACGACACTCTTGGTGCGACCTGCATTGGGCGCGGTCGCGTATCCACCGCTGAGGGTCCGCTCACCAGTCGCAGACCACGTGCCTAAGCCGGAAGTGCAGCGACCTCGCCTACAGTGTACGGGACTTTAACTGTGTTTGTGAGCGAAAGTGTATACCGCCTATCTGGGCTGCAGTTCTCTCAAAGTGTTGATAAGATGCAATTTCTGTGTGCAGCTGCATTACCACCCTCGGCAGATACTACTGAACTGCTAAACACTGGTAATGTACTTTTGGGTGTTATCTGGATCACTGTAATCTCGTGTGCTCCGCCTAGCAAAATGCCCTGTACCGATTAACATCGGAATCTGGAGACGGCCCCCCGCCTATATTATTAACCGTGATACCGCTTTCGAGAGTGTTCATGCTCACTTACTGTTTCAAGATAGCTAGTCAAGGTTCATAGCTACTGAGAACAATAACTTAGTTACAATCACTGCAATCCACCATTTAATCTTGTACCTGTTATGTTTAGATGTTTTTGTTAGAAATACTGGTCAAGATGCTCATGTAATCTTTGCAATCAATGGAAAACCCTGTGTAATTAAATGTTGCAAAGTGTAGTTCTCTGTGATTCTCTGAGTAAGGGCAAGAACTCTCCTATCCTGAATATAAATGTACACCTGGTATCTAGCTAATTCATTTTTGTTGGTGTTATCTGATAAATTATTAGTGATTACTTTTGCACTGCCATTTCACAAGTTGAAACATTACTGTAATCATTATTGAACACATTATATAATAGAATCAGTTTTTTTAAAAATAAGAGTGTCCTGAGAGGTCAAATTAAGGAAGCTTCATTGGATATTAAGAATAATCTATGCATCATATTTATATTGAAAGACTATGTATGTACTGTTTGAAATTTAAAAAAAAAAAAATCTTATGCAATTCATATAACATTTTTTATCTTAATTCTATCACTTATTTTGATTGACATATTTTTCAGCATCTTCTCTGTAATTTATTACAACCTTCCGTGCAAAATAATATCATCACACCCAGTTATTTATGAAATCTTATTCCAACTTAAGTTTACAGTTCTATCTCCTTCATGAACTATTCTAATACACATTCATGTCTCAGTACCAAAGCATACTCACCAGTCTTTCTGGCTGTTAGGAGAAAATGTATGCAATCACCCTCTGACTTGTATACCCACCATACCTCCAATAGAAAACATTCCCACTTCCTTATATCTGGAATCAAGTGCTAATTTATGATGATGATCTACTCATATTTTCCATGTATTACAACTTATTCTTGTCCCACTGTCCACCCATTCATCGTTACCAGCATGCTTCTTTTATATACCTAGCAATTTATACACACCTCTTTTTTCTGGTCCAACTTAGATTTCTGTTACTCTGAGTAATCTACATTAATTTGCATATAAATATCTAGCTTCCCCATGTTTTACCCCATGTCCAGGTCTTGTATTTGATGTGTCACATTTTATTCTAAGAGCCTGATGAAGGTTTCATACAATAAATTCATAGCTTTTTTTTGTACGCCTCATCATTAAACAACTCAAATACCTCCCTTCTATCTCAGTAATGTGTTCCAATGAGCAGAATTTCTTATCAAATGATATTCAGCAGTTTTTACATTAATATTGGTTATTATAATAGAGTTAGTGCCCTGATGGCAGTTTCCCTGGAAACTTACTTTTACTTTCTCACAAATTTATACCTTAAATTATTTCATTGTTTGAGGTAAATTGTTCAGCACATCCATCAATAACTTATTTCAGTGTCAGATTGGCCTACCTGCAACCAGAAACTGCTCCAATACCTTATACTTGAAATTAATTGCCAGTTTATGGTCATGATCCCTCTTTCTGTCCTCAAAGTACTCCTAATTGTTTACCCAATATTCATTGATGAATCATCAGCAACACAGCCTCATCATTCTCATTACATGTTTCCTGTCTTACAATAATTTCCAACTAAGTTCCTTTATCACATGTCTTCTGCTAGCAATTTAGATAAAAATCTGCCTCTTTTTCCATGATAACATACCAAATTAGATATCCTATCAAAATACCCTCTATAACCATTCACAATCCTCTCTAATCTTATTATATGCTACTTTTAAATTAATTAAACTTTAATTATGTTTTTATTTATGTTATATTACATTATACCCTATAGATAATTATAACTTATTATGAACCCTGAATTATCTTCAGCTGAATAGTTACAAAGTAACAAATTTTGGTATCATCATCTTAGCAACAAAGAATGACCTGGAAAGCTATAGGTATATAATACGAAGAAAGAGTACTGTACATCATAACCAATAGTTTATATTAACTGAATTCCAGGGTTGTAGCTACCATAGGGCTAGGCAGTGCAGTGCACTGGGGCTCCCATGCTCAGGGGACCCTCGAACGCAGCTGAGAGGGGCCCCAAGTGCAGTCCAGGGGGCCCCCAAAAGTACAGCTCAGAGGGGCCCATGGGCCTTCAGGGGAAATGGGCGACCTTTTTTTTTAGCTCTGAGAGCCTTTTGAACGTAGATACACTACTGCATAGGGGGCCCCAAGCACAGCTCAGGGGGCCCCTACCAGCAAATTGGCAGAGCTAAAAAAAAAGGTCACCCAATCTGGCCTGAGGGCCCAAAAACTTCATTTGTGATTAGAAGAATATTAACAGTTTTAAGAATGCAGAACTTTTTCTTATTAGTTCATCCTAAAATAATTACAAAATCATATGTTTTTAAAAGATTTTTAATAGGATCAATTGCATAATTTTCACCTACCTAATAGGCTTGTTGTCAAGATGCATTCTGCGTACTGCTTGTCCTATTTCACAGACAATTCTTTCACTGCAGTCCTTACCATCTAAAGCTTCAAAGACAACCTTAGTTAAAGCACCAAGACTACTGGGTGAATTTTTTTGTGCTACAATCTCCCTTGATCGAAGGGATCCAAATTTAGGTAAAAATAAAACAGAAAATATGTACATAAGAGCCATTCCAATGAAACCAGAAATGGCCATGAATAAAGGTTCTACACTTTTCTGCCCTTCAGCCATATCCATCATTTCCATTGCATCTGCATTTGACATTTCTTGGGACGATTGCATGTTACTCGATCCATTTTCCTGAAAAAGGTTGGATGATATTACATAGTCATATGATTCACTTAGCATAAACTGAATGCATAATCAAAAATTGAATATTCTTACACAGTGATTAGTATAAGTGCAATATCCCTGATTGAATTTCCTCTCAGTGCATCAATTTTCTAACATAGCCATAGAATTTCCTGGTCACATCATAATTTTTTTCTCACCAATCACATAACACATTCTCACATTCCTTCTTTGTTGCTATCAATTTCTCAATTATTTGTTTACAAATTCCTCACTACCCTGTTTCCTTATTCTGTTAGATTCCTATCTTACTGCTTACTGTAACATCCAGGGCGTATGCATTAATATTGATTTGTTTAAGAATAAACATTTATTCCCACAATTTTTTAAACACTTTTATCTGTCACAATTTCCTTTTCATTATACCATTCCCATTCTTAAAGATTGGGAACCATGCCTTACAAGAGTGTTCTTCATGTGGATAATTGAGACAGTCAAACTGCCATCAAACACTGAAAATAGGACTGGATAGGGAAAATACCCCATCACCTACTACAGTTGAGGACAGGAGGGCAAGACAACATGTAAAAATCACAAAATACAATTCACAATATTTTGGTTAATAACCTTAGTCATGAGGAGGTGAGACATCCCACCACACATTATGAATTACACCTTTTCCTGTGCCATATGTCTCACCTCCTCATGACTAAGGTTATTACCCGTGTTTGTGTTTTTATGTGTTTATCTGGGTCATCTGCCTTCATCTGTGGTAAGTGATGAGACATTTTCTCTATCCTATCATATTAATAGTTTTCTTCAGGATTCAATACGGAGATATCCAACATACCTTTTCATTCCTTGTTCCACTCTTTCTGTAATGTCTATTCTACTCACTATTGTGTTTGAAAATCTAACTATTAAGCAGTTACCACCTGAAGACGTTGCTGTAGAATTACTTTCAAAACATTTTTTCAAGACATAAATAATGTCCAGTAGACACAATGTAATTTTAGAGGCTAGCATCTTCTCCAGATACCATTTGGGTTTTTAATACGGTACCTTATAATGTCTTGTTCAGCTCTATACCAGTTATCATTTCAGATTCATCTGCTTTTAAGTACAACTTCCAATCCCAGGATAAAGATAATTTCTAATTAATTTATATTTATGTATAGTTTTCAATATCCAGAATCTTGTATCAGTACCAAATCTTCTTATTGGGAGGCTGTTGGCAGTAGGGAGTAATTTTTACACCTAGAGTTATTCAGATATACAGCTTTTTTTTAAAAAAGGAAAAGTAAAATATCAAGAGAAAGGGAAAAATTGGCATCTCATAATGCAGGTGGAGTATTATTTTTTATTTCTGATAAAATTTTACGATTATTGACAGTTGCATTAACTTAGGATATTATCCCTTTTTTAAGTTAGCTTAAGTTGTAGCAGTAAATCTGTTGACAGGCAAGTTAATTGTTCAAATGGGTTAAATGATTTTCCCCTATTAACCATCAGGTTACCAAAACAACAAAATGAACTAATTTCAGAGGTTAGTGGCAACAGGTGCAAGACAATTAATTGTTATGATTGTCAGTACTTAATGATAAAACTAATAGCATATTATCTGCAAATTATTACCACCTTTTCTATTATTAAGTTATCTTCAATGAAATGTGAATTTTTATACTTTGCATGAGCCAATCAATGTTGTGCATGCTATTTATCAGAAATTGTGTATATAATTAATTTAATATTTTAAGTTTAATTTGATTTCTTTAATTTAATTATAATGATGCACATGGCATGGTGACAATTTCCTCACACAACTACTTTTAAATTTCGCATTTCTTTTTGGATTAACTATATGTGATATAACCATCCTACTACTATTGCCTACTACTATGTTAGTTTTAAATCCATTCAGAGTTTCTGGGTTTTTATTCCAATCCATCACTACAGTACCTACAAAAGAAAATTTACCCACTCAGTTATTTACTTCAGAAATCTAATGCCAGCTTGTGGTCATCGTCATGTTGGTATGGAAGTGGGGGACAGGAATAAATTACCAAGGGAAATAATGAACAATATACTAAAAAGATACTGCATGAGTTTAAAGTTGGAATTCATAAAGTGTAGAGGTAGGTGGGTAGTGAAAAATCATGATATGGGAAGTTGGGGTGTAGGGACATTGCCATCGGATGGTGTGCTCCATCACAATTCAAATTATATTAATTAAATATCTTCTCTTCCATTTATTGGTCCCAATTTTTCTAACAATAATTATCCAATACTCCCTGCACTCTCTTCACCTGCCTTCTATCTTCCAAACCAGCTCCTGTGCCATATCAATTTCTGGTTGTGTTCTGCACTAATTTCCACAAAAAAAGTAAATAAAACTAGCTGCCCTTCTTAGCACTCCCTCAAACTCCTTTTCTGGATATCCAAAATGTGGGATTCACATTACACCACCATATTTAAGAAATGGTTTGACCAAGGTGTTGTTACCCAGTTCCTTCATGTCTCTGGTGTATCCAATTATCATCCTCTACAGTAAATATATGACTTTGAAATCTCTATTGACCATCTGCGCCACTGAATTTAGTATCAAATACTATACCAAGATATTTACACTTAAAGGTCTTCAACCAACTATTCCTTCTCCAGCCTATACTCATAAAAAAAAACTTCATATTTCTGTGTGCCTAAGAAGCTGACTCTTTTAGGCACTTATTCTACAATAACTAATCTGGTTAGATTTCCTATCCAGATCTTCCTCTAGCTGTTAACAGTCCTGTCCTCACCTGTTTAAATTTTATTACGAGGGTGAGTCAAATGAAAACCTTAAATTTGTAATAAAAAATCGAAATTTCGCGCCGTTATCCAGTAAGTTGGTAAGCGTGCTACAAGCAGCGTGCAGAATGGCCTGTAGGTGGCAGCATAGTGCAGATGCACAAAAACCGCCGCAGTATCAGTATAACGATGGCTGCCCCACATGAGACTTGCACCAGGGAAGAACAGTGTTCTGTTATTCAGTTTTTGAGTAGTGAAGGTGTGAAACCTATTGAAATTCATCAAAGAATGAAGGTTCAGTATGGTGATGCTTGTTTGTCACAGCAGCAAGTCTACGAATGGAGTAGGAAGTTCGCAAATGGTGTGACTTCAGTGGAAGATGCTCCTCGTCCAGGTCAGGCACAACGAGTTGTGACTCCACAGAACATTGCAGCAGTTGAAGCCATAGTGATGGAAAACCGCCGAGTGACACTGAATGACATTGCAGCATGTTTAAAGATAAGTCATGGTTCAGCACACCACATTGTGCATGATGTGCTCCAGTTTCACAAGGTGTCTGCAAGATGGGTGCCACGGCAGCTGACTCCTGAAATAAGAGAATGACATGTTGATGCTTGTGAAGAACTTCTTTGGCGCTTTGAACGAGAAGGTGATGGCTTCCTTGCAAGAATCGTTACTGAGGACGAAACCTGAGTTCTCTTCCACCAACCAGAAACGAAGAGAGTGAGCAAGGAATGGCGCCATTCCTCATCACCAAAACCAAAGAAGTTTCTAACAGAACCATCAGCAGGAAAGGTTATGCTGGCTCTCTTTTGGAGCATTACATGCCTAGAGGGACCACTGTCACCAGTGAATCATACACAGATCTCCTAAAAAATCATCTTCAGCCTGCAATCAAATCAAAGTGACATGGATTGCTGTCATTAGGTATCCTTTTTCAACATGACAATGCAAGGCCCAACACTCTCCGTACAACAGTTGCAACAATCACAGACCTGCATTTTGAGTGTCTTCCTCATCCACCATACTCACCAGATCTTTCCCCAAGTGATTTCCATATGTTTGGACCACTAAAAGAAGCAATGGGAGGAAAGAAGTTCCATTCTGATGAAGAGGTACGTCACGCAGTGCATGAGTGGTTGCGCGGACTACCATAAGAATTTTTTTCTAAAGGAATTTATACACTTTGTAAGCGCTGGAGGACTTGCATTGAACGTGGGGGAAATTATGTTGAAAAGTGATACAGCTTTTTACCACTTCTGCACCATAAATAATATTTTAAAAAATATTTAATTTTTCATTTGACTCACCCTTGTATATAGCTTTATATCATCAGTAAACAACTTCTGGCTATAGACCATCAACACAGTCATTCATAAAAATAATTAACAGCAGTGGTCTGAATACACTACCCTGTAGCACTGCTGTTTTCACCTCCACCTCCTTTGATAGTGCATTTCCTACCATAACGTTTTTGTTTCTACATTTTAATAATTCCTCTGACCAGTATGTCAGTTTTCTATGTCTCAATCTTGTAACATGCTATCTTTAATGCATCAGTAGTAATATTATCAACAGCAGCCCCTTTTTCTATGAAATAAGTGTTTAATTGTCTGATATTGGCCGTATTCACTAATCTTTTGAGTGTGGCATGTTTCTCATCAACTGAATATGATAAATGCTTCAGCATTGTTTACTGACAATAGTGCCTACTGTTACTGATCAAATCTTCTAATTGTTTAAGGAGAATACAAATTGAATACAAATGAGACTTTTGTAATATGTACGGTAGTTGTTCAATGCTCATGAATGTGGGAAAAAGTATGTAGTTGGCACGGGTGTCTTGGTCTTCAAGTGTATTAAATGTTATGAGTTCTTCTGTAAAAGTCAGACAGTAATTTTTAACAACAATAATACATGCTGCCCTGAACAAGCATCACACCACCGGCAATTTGGCAATTTACCAATCCCAAATCTTATTCATAAAGACATACGAATAACTGTTTGTGAAATTAGTGCAGCAATTAGAGAAATACGTTTAAGTAGGAGATAATAATTAAAAAAGAGTTACATTTACAGGAAATCACTGGGTGCTAAGAATGTTTGATAAATATCAAAAGACTGTAAGAGCTGAAATTGCTCACAACTTTTTCAGTTGCTTTGAATGAGAATTGCTGTTGGTGTGTATTAGAGTAAATTATCAATAGAGGTGGCCTTAGGGGGTTGCGAGCAGGGCAATCACATAAGGCCTCGTTCTTGCAGGGGCCTCAAGCAACATCCCGACTAGAAAAAAGTTTGTAGTTAAAACTTTTTATTAGTACAGCAATAAAATAAAGTTGGTTAATTCATAGTAAACTATATGTTAAGTGCATATTAAGTGCATCAATAAAATTTATCTTTTAGATTTATTCAATGCCACATTCATATAACAATATCAAAATTAATTAATTTATCAGTGATAATATTTTTTGTAATTTGCTGTAAAACACAATTGAAAATTTATTACTACTTGAATTTCGTGCATAATAAAACTTACTTGAACGCTAGGGTTTGTTACTTTCATTGTGTTTATGATTTAAACTTGGGGAATTTCGGTGTTTCATTTCGTTAGTCAACTCTTGTCACCTTATGCTTATTTTGCTAGCAGCTGTTAGTTCGAGCCACACTTGCCAGATACTGATTCCCACTGTCATCATACTAACAGTTGGTCAAGTGACGGCTTGCGCCTCTTGTGTTCATACTTGGGCGTAGCTCGTCCGTGTGACGGTCATGTTCTTACTCAATCTTCAGTCTCCCTTAACATTTTCATGTGGTTGTTTCACAGAATCAAAAATCTCTGTAAAAGTGAATTGGGTGTCACAACTAGAGCTGCCAACCATACTCTGTTATAGAGTATTATTCTTTATTTTGCGTAGGCGTACTTTATAATCTGCAAAAGTAATAAAGTACGTTAAAATACTTTCTTTACCTGTTTCACGTTATCGCCTCACTGGTTGATCTTTTTCATACAAAAATAGTATTAAAATGCAGTCTTCACAAACCATCATTAAAAAAAGTGTTTCAAACACTTTACTGGATTGAAAGATTCACGCGTTTCTGAATGCAATTTCAATGAAATGTCAAAACCTCAATCACTTTGCACACGATGTGTTTCATCTGTTTGTTGTTACTTTTGATTCATTCAATATTTTTTGTTAGTAATGAATGAGATCATTCCATATTTTAATTTAAATTCAGACTGTAAAGATGCTGTATAATAATTTCATGTAGCCTTAAAGACCTAGTCTCAGAGTTTCTTACTGGCTGTACAGTGCACCTCTCTCATAGCCACCTAACTTACTCTGGTGATCCTTCCAGGAAAAGGAAACCTATGGTTAATGAGGAACTCCAACTACAGAATGTCCTGGAATTTTGCATTAGCAAACCTATGCGTTGCAGAGGTAAAATTTAATTTTAAGGATAATATAAATTGCAACAGAAACTAGGATTATAACCGGGGATCTTCCATACCCCACCTGCCATCTGAGACATTAAGCCAAATTTATAAGTAATGAAAAATATGTTTTCAACCATAATAAAATAAATGTTCTCTTTTTCTATACAATGTACTGTGTTCCTGCTATCTCAAAACACAAAAAAATTGGGTGCTACCCTTGTCACAGTATCAGATGGATGATGAAATGAAATATTACGAATGCTTCAGAATGACGCAATCTATATTTTATGATCAGCTGACTAACATGAAAGTGATGTTGAAGAAAAGACACATTTTTAAGGTAATCAATACCACGAGAACAACATTTGCCATTTGACATTTTAGTTTTTCCCGGCGTATTATTGAAATAAATAATTCTCGGGTTTTCAGCCGGTTAACCGGCTGAAAACCCGAGAATTATTTATTTCAACATTTGCCATAAAGGACCAAAAATTTCTGAACTGCCTCCATATGCTTCTCCACATTCACCAGCCCAACACCGGACCACATCATCAGAAAGTAAGAAAAACAAATGACGGCAGGATGTTGGCCAAGTGTTGGAAGACACATGGTGTCGTTTGAACTAACTTGAATTGAATGGGCACCAATAATAAGAAAGGTGTGGTTGCGGTGACTATGGGGACCAGTATTAGTCTATTGTGGCCAGACCTGCATGCTTACCAAATCATTTGTACAGCATATATCTTTCATTACATAAATAATATTAAGTTTTAGTAAATCTTAAGTTATTAGCAGTACTTATACACAGTCCAGTCACATTAATGTGACCACCTCTCCAAAACCAGAATAACCACCTTTGGCAGAGCAGACCACTGTGAGGCATGCAGGAAGAGAATCAATTAGGTTTCTGAAGGTGTTCACTGGGATGTTGAGCCATGCCAACTCCAGTGCCGTGGCCAGCTGCGCTAGATTATGTGGTTGAGGATCCATGGCGCAAACAACCCGATCGAGGTGGTCCCACAGATTCTCGATTGGGTTTAAATCCGGTGAGTTTGCTGGACAGGGGAGTAAGGTAAACTCATCCTGGTGCTCTTCGAACCACGCACATACACTGCGAGCTGTATGACATCTCGCATTGTCCTGCTGGTAGATACCATCATTCTGAGGAAAAATTATTCGCATGTAGGGGTGGACATGGTCCGCAAGGACAGATACGTGCTTGTGCTGATCCATTGTGCCTTCCACAATGATGAGTTCACCCAGTGAATGCCAGAAAGACATTCCCCAAACCATAATGCTCCCTCCTCCACCCTGGATCCTTCCGGCAATTGTTGCAGGGTGTTTGCTTTCAGACGTTTCACGCTGTATGCGCAAACGTCCATCTGTCCGATGGAGCATAAAACATGATTCTTCGAGAAAAGCTACCTGTTGCCACTCTGTGGACATCCAGTTGCAGTACTGGCGTGCAAATTCCAGCCTTCGTCACCGATGAATATTAGTCAGCATACCGTAGGTGCATTAACCAGGTGTCTGCTGCGAAAGGCCCATGCGCAGCAACGTTTGCTGAACCGTTGTTGAGGATACACTCTTGGTAGCCCCTTGGTTCATCTGGGCGGTCAGTTGCTTAACAGTTGCACGTCTATTTGCCCGAACACATCTCCATAGCCTTCGTTTGCCTCTGTCATTTATAGCCCATGGTGTACCACATGTTCCACGCCGCTGATTTTGAACAGTGCCATTTTGCCATGCATGGTATACTTTCACCATGGCAGCACATGAACAGTTCACAAAATTAGCCATTTCTGAAATGCTTCCACCCTTGGCCCGAAAGTCAATAATCATTGCCTTTTGGACATCGGATAAATCGCTACGTTTCTGCAATATGCCAACGATTGAAATGCTTTCTGATGTCCTAGGACATCCTTTATATACACTCCACTGTAATGTGCTGCCACCTGCCTTCTGTGATTGGTTATTTCATGTTGACGTCGAAAGTAAGTGGTGATCACATTAATGTGACTGGACTGTGTAATAAAAAGTGAATTGTTTTTTCCTTAAAAAAAAAAAAAAAAAAAAAAACCTGTATAAAACTACTCATATATTATTTCTGTGTTAGTTTTATGTGCTAAACAAAATTTATGAAATAAGTTCACTTGATTCACATACTTTGCACAAAGGACAAGGGACTTGAAAAAATCTGCCACCCGGAGCCTCGCAATGGTTAAGGCCGTCGCTGAGTATCAAATGCTGTGCAAAAGGGGAAACAGCTGTAATGAAGGCAAAAATCTATTTGTCTGCTGGAAAGTTTTTTTGAATCATCTTTTGGGATGCTTAAAGTATTGCATACATAGATTTTCTGCATGAATAATTAGCCATCAATGCTGCCCCTACTGTGAACTGTCAAGTAAGTTAGAACATTTCATCACTCCAAAAGATGCAAGATTCCAGTCCATGGCGTATAAAAATAGTCTGATGTTTGTTTTTATACAGTGTGTCTCAAAAATTTCTTCATTTTGAGTTATTGATGAAATAACAGATTATATTGATATATTATCTGTTTGACATTGCCAACTAATTAGGAAGTTGTTTAAATGTCCACAACACAGAAACTCATGAAAAATACTCAGAATATCCTCTGCCTGTTTCTACACATGCACGCACTTGTCATGTTATGGACTGCCCCAACTTTTCAAATATTCCTGGAAGGTGTCAAATGGTTTTGCAGGCATCCATGGAATGTTGCTGCAGCAGCTCTGCTTTCAGAATGCCTGTTGTATACACCATGTGTTTTATGTGTTCTCAGAGATAAAAAAAAAAAACCAAAGGAACTGAGGTCAGGGGAACATCAAGACCATGGAACTGATCTTCTCCTAGTCCTTCCTATCCATTTATCATGGTAGATATCAGCTAGTACATGTCGAGCACTGTACACTAAAATATGCTAGGCCCTAGCACAAATGAAACACATTATAACAGTCCTTAGACCCAGCATTTTATGAATTTTAATCTTAGGGATTAAGTATAGAGATATAAATGTTGATTAATGATGAATTTGTATATTTTTTCTAGCGAATTAATATTGTTTTATAAAATAATGTGTAATATGATAAAAAAACTTTGTGACATTTGAAACATTAATTTAAACCTTGTAATTATAAATTTTGATATAAGCCATAGTTTTTTGAGGACAATTTTCAGCTATTTGGACTAGTTTATCTCATCCATTTTATGTTTAAATGTATGTAATTCACTTTAATTTCCTTTTTACAGTGTTTCCTAATGATTGGAAGAGGTTTTGTACAATATGCAATTATATTTGTATGGGTTTTATTGTTAACGTAATTGTTAGTGCTCGGGATCCATTGAGCAGCACCTTTATTCCTTTTCTCAATATTTCTCTGACGCCTATCTAAGCTTATGTAAAGGGCCAGCAGAAATAGAATTGTCTAAAGTTTTTGTAATTGTTTGTGAGTCATCAAACAGTTTTGTTCACTGAATTCAATCACTGGAATTGTTTTGTAATTTGCTTTAGTATCTTTGGATGAGTCTTGCCTTATTGGCATGTTTTTTTTTTTTGTTTTTTTTTTTTTAATGAAGATTTCATCAAAATGAAAAGTGATGGAAAGTGTGTTCGGTCATCTTATTACATCATTGAACTCATACGAGGTTGCGTTTATCAGTCTTTGGTGAAAGGGGGGAAAATTAAGTAACGAACAGACGGTAAAAAAACTTGTTAACTAAAGAACTAATGAATTGAGTTGCAATCAATATTATTTGTAAGGACCATCCAGCAAGTACCTTGACATAGCTGTTGTGACAAGATGAATTAATTGATTTTACGAAGCTGCCATACCGAGATCCTTGATATGGCTTCCGCAACTGGACTGAACAGCAAGAGATACTAAATACCAAGATCTCTGTTAACATGTATCCTCTTACTTGCAGGGGCACATCTTGTAGCACGTCTGTAAGAATTGGGTAGTACCTTGAAACACGTTGAATTCACACTTTCAAAAAAAACTAAAAGATGAAGGATTTTTTGACATATATTTATCTGGACTTTTTTAATTTCTTTGGTGTTAGCTTTCCACCCCAAAGTTTGTAACAGTATTTTTGAGGCACCTGATATTTGTCAGTTCAATGAAGTTTTTGGTAGAAAAGTCTCTTATTTATTTGATCAACCCCTGTAGATTGTTTGACTACATAATGAACCAAAATTTATTTTGATTTCTCCAGAGAAGTTAATTTTTGTTTTAACTTTAGACACAATAGTGATGCTTCAATTGTATCATACAACTGGCCTCTCTATTAAATGTTATGACACCATAAAATTTTGCCATCTAGTTCCAATTGTTCGTGACATTTGTCATCCTGGTCTATATAACATTTATCTAAATCTGAATTTTTTTATTTAGTATTCTTCCATATGCAAATGATACTTCCCCCTTCTACTGCTGCTATTTATTACAACAACATTGTTGGAGGTAGAATTCTAAGTTTTTTTTCATTAGTATGAAGCCAAAAGCATAAATGTAGTTCTGAGTATATTCAAATTTATAAAAATTATAGTGACGTAGTAAATGTAAGTAAATTACAGCCTAAGTAGAAAACTCTGACTTACCTCATTCATTTTGTTTGAATTTCCTTTTGTCATAAGAGATTTTATTGGATAGTAATAATAATAGTATCCTGGTATGACACCACTAGTTCCTGAAGATCCATATCCTTGTATTAATTTGTGCAATTCTTGTAAGCCTGAGGACATCTGAGGACTTTTAGAAACAATATCTGACAAGGCAGATAAATCAAGAGTAGCTCCTTTGTTGATTGCAGTTTGGTACAAGGCTGTAAGTTCTTCTTTTGTAAGAGGTGGTGGTGGTATCTCAGGTGCAGAATATATTTTGTGACTAGTATGTATAAGATGTGGTGTATCTACCTGGAATGATTTTAAAAAAATCATGATTAATGGTAATCTCCCAGTGTGGATTGGTTAGGTATAATGGGCACAGAAAAAAATCCCATCCCCTGTTAGGCCATTTTTATTGTGGTTCTTAGGCAGTCTTCCAGAGTCATCTAATTGAATGCTGGGATAGTCCCTAATCTCTGCCTCATAAACTACCAGTTCACAAACAAAAATACACTTTACAAAACAGTAGTTACACATTTCACAGACAGATGGCAACAAATGTACTTCCCACCAATCAAAACTATGTCAGGACTAGCAAGTGGGTAGGAATCTTGCTTTAAAAATAAACACAGCCTCATGCCAAACAACCCTTGAAAGTGGAAATGTTCTACCGATGATGATTATGAATAATTAATGTTAGTAAATGATTATGATAATATTCCCCAACACTCTTGCGACTTCAGTAAGTTTTTTCAAGGAGGGCCATCAGAGCAGTTCCTGAAAACACATCTCCATTTGAACTCTATAGGTAGTAACTTGCCTATCAACATGGATACCAGGCATCCCCTGGGCCTCAGTTTCAGATAATACTTGCCTTCCTCTTTTTTATTCCACCTAGTAACCAGGGCCATCACTAGGATTCTCAAGCCCCAGGTAAGTTTTCTTAGCCCCATCTCCCCCCCCCCCCAAAAAAACTTTTTTTTAGATTAAACTTTGTTTTTTTGGACCAATCCAGAAAATTTTAATACAAAACTGTTCAATATTTCAGGCATAGATTTTAAAACTTGTATTTGATTTCTATTTAGATTGGGCACGCAGACTTGTAGGCCCCCTTTCGGGGCTCCGGTGATGGGTACTTGTGTTCTACTCAGTCCTCTCTAACACCAGCACTGATAGTAATGCATGTGGAGTGTATTCATTTATTTTCATTCCCTTATCTTGTACATATTTTCCTCCACCAATATATTTCTTTAATTATTATCTTATGATTAATTTCTTTTCCATGCATAACATTTCCAAATTGTATTGTTTTTGCAATTCCATCCCTCCCCCCCAATCATCTCCACTGTGGGTGCACATGCTGGGCTAAACATGTACTTCAGTTTGATATTCATATATTCATGATTAAAGGTAAAGCCCAAAATAATGTGTTTTTTGTGCTTGAGAATTTTTTTAAGGTCACAGCTGCTCTCCTTCTTTCAAATTTCATTCCATATTAATATCACCTCATGACATTTCTTCCTGGTCTATAAGTTTCTGTAATAATATTCCTTCATATTTACAACAGTCCTCATTAGCAATTTATAAGAAATTAAGATCGAGAGAAAGAACCATTGTTTATGTTAATTTCAGTCAAGGCCAGTGCCGGATTAGCCACGTAGCAAGAGTTAGCAAATGTTACGTGCCCCGCTACTTCTGGTGCCGGGAGCCAGATGCAGGGCCGGCGCTAGGATTATCGGGCCCCGGGTTTTTATAAATTCAAAACATTTTAATACAAAAAAAGTTCAAAATTATTGGTGCAGATTTTAAAATTTGTGTTTAATTTCTATTTATTTAGGCACCTAGGCCGGCGGGCCCCCATTTGGTGGCCTGGGCCCTGGGTACTTTTGACCCGCTTAACCCCCCCTAACGCCGGCCCTGGGCAGCGACAATAGGCTGTTTTTAATTTTAATAAGTAAAGCAAATGAAGGGCCTCTTCACATTTGCTACAGGCCCCGTGCTGCTTTAAACTTTATCCAAATGAGATAAAATGTAAATCAGGTCAAAGAAATGAAAACTTTATATTGTGAAAAATAGTGTATTAATACAATTTAAACATCAACATGCATAAGTTTCACATTCTGATTGATATCTTAAAAGCTCATCTTGTGTAACTAATTTAAAAAGTGTAGTATACAGTAGTGCTGAACATTTCCATCTGAAGTCTTAAATGCAAAATAAATCATTCAATTCCTAATCAAAAGTTCTTAGCACTATTTTAAAAGTTTTTTGTTTCATAGTATTGTGTAACAATGTTTGGTATTATTAAAAAATTTGATTGATAAAATAATTCATAATCAATTTAATAAATATTAATTTTTATTTTTTGTGGCAAACTGAGTAAAATGACCATTAGAAAAACTAAAAAATGTTTTATGATTAAGACTACAGCGTTTTGAATACCTAGATGGATTTGATATGGCGCTTGTAGCAATTATGAAGACAATAAGTAACTCTATCAAGTCCCTGGGTCCATATGAGATGTGTACACAATACAAGGATAATTTTTAACTAAACTGCAATGGAGCGCAAACTCTGGTGGCAATTTCCCTACAAACCCATCTTCCCACTTTCCTGCATCCACCTACATTTGCCCTCCACAAATTTTAACCTTAAATTCTACTACAACTTAACTTCAAAACAGTAACTAACATTTTTGTTATTTTACATGTTTTAAACTTCCATATACCTCCTACACCATTTTCATTGAGTCTGTTGCTATTTCACGATTACTTTTCCATTATGTGAGGAAGTCAATTTGTCTTGTAACTGTATTTACCAAATTCCTCAACATTACAGTAATACCCCGCTTTACGCAAGGGATACGTTCCGAAAAAAATCGCGTTAAGTGAAATTCGCGTATATCGGGGTTTACGATTAAACAGAGTCAAAAGTTAATGCAAAAAAAAAATACAAATCTTTGGAATCAATCTCTTTAATTCTAAGAACACTTTATGCAGTATTACTTGGTTTTTTTTTTTTTTTTTTTTAACGGAAAATACATCTATTGTCTTTTGGGTAGCATTTCTTTTACGTTCTTGTAAAATACGTTCACCCAACTCTGTTTTTAATTGTTTGACACATGGTCCAAACACGGTCATCATCACTATCTATGCTATGCAATGTGTCCAAACATGAATAAATTTTTGAACGAAGATTTTGTATTCCACTTGAAGATAAAATTCTCTCTTCTACTTGTCCTTCCTCATCGTTTATGAAATTATTCTGTAACTCGATCAGATCTTCATTGCTGAGAGGTTCGTCGTGAGTTGCTACAAGTTCTTCTACCGCGACATCTTCAAGTTCAGACCACTGAATCATTGCAGCAATGTCTTCAAGCACTTGTCTGTGCATTTGGACATTTCTTCTAGGTGCTTCCACAACATCTGGCCAAAGATTACACCACACCCTGTTCATACAACTCCTTTTAACTTCTTTCCAACACTCGTCTAGGTTGTGAATATCCTTTAGGATGTTGTATCACTTCCACCGCTCTCGCATAGACTGTCTTCCTTCCCCGTCTGTTTCATGAATTAGTTGGCTAAAAGTGCGGCGATGGTAATAAGCTTTGAAGTTTGCTATTGCTCCCTGGTCCATAGGTTGTAATATTGACGTAGTGTTTGGTGGAAGGAACATCACGTACACTTCTAAGTCTCTCGGTGTATCAAGTGAGGTTGGATGTCCTGGGGCATTGTCTAAGAGTAATATAACTTTACGTTTAAGCCCATTTCTGTCACAGTAGGATTTTATTGACTGCAAAAACTATTAGAATACCAGTCTTGAAAAACTTCCCGTGTAACTCGCGCCTTTCTGTTGGACCGCCCACGACTGGTAGGCTTATCTCGTCTGTACCTCGCATTGCACGATGTGTTTCTGAATGGTAAACCAGTAAAGGTTTCAGTTTGAAATCACCAGTGGCATTACCACCTAGCAGAAGTGTTAATCGATCTTTCGCAGCTTTGAAACCGCTGGCTTGACGTTCTTCTTTAGAAATGAATGTTCAAGATGGCATATTTTTCTCACTAAAGCCCGCGCTCATCATCATTGAAGATGAGACAAACCGGAATTTTTTCTCATGCTACGAAATCTTGAAACTTGTCTGGAAACTCAGCTGCAGCTTGAGTGTCCGCACTGGCGGCTTCACCTGTTATCTGGATATTGTGAAGATTGGAACGCTGCTTGAACCGATGAAACCAGCCTCTCCTGGCAGCAAAAGTCGGAGTGGAAGGCCCCTTTCTTCTGTCTTTAACATCTCATGCAAAGATTTTGCTTTTGTGCATATGATATCTTGAGTCAGTGGTGTGTTCTTCTTACTTAAATCTTCGATCCAGACTGCTAGCAACTTCTCCATTCTTTCTAGGATAGATCTCGAACGAGAAGTTTTGTTGCACTTATAGGTGTTGAACTTTCGCTGGAAAGTTGAATTTTTTCCCGATTTTTAAAAATCGTTCTCACAGTCGATTCTGACAGACCAAAATCTCTGCCAACAATTGTTGCTTTTCCTCCATTTTCCGTTCTTCTTTTCACCTTCATCTTCAATTCCAAAGTTATGCTTTTACGCTCTTTTTTCTTCGTAGGCGGCATTTTTAACGTAGTGTTAAATTATGTATCTCCACCAAACGTTAAAACACGACTGCCAGCCGAGATAAACAAATGGAACAAACGAAACAGACGAGGGAATTCCCATAGAACAAAGTCGTACGACGGGGAATCCTCAATTCTTCGATCAGAATGGTCGGAGAAAGAGGGGATTACCACGACCAAAGAGAAGCCAATGACTACATTATGGACATACATATTATTAAGTAAGCAATTCGCGTAATACGAGGCATTTTAACGCGAAATTTGAAATTCGCGTTAAAGCGAAACCGCGCATAACGGGGTCGCGTAAAGCGGGGTATTACTGTACTATGAGCAAATAGCTCCAAATCGTTCTCCTTTGTGGGGTTCTTGCCATCCAGTTTGATGTTATGAAGATTTTCTTACATTTTTCTGACAGTTCATTTCTTTACACCATTACAATAAATCATAGATTCTGGAATAAATGGAGTTGAAATCACTGAAACTGAAAAAGTAGAAGTAAAAGTTTTGATGCACGATTCATTTTTATCTAATATCAAAATGTTTTGAGAATTTTGTAACAGCTCAGAAATAAGAAATGTGGAAACAAAAATGTTAACTGGATGCCATTCTTAGGAAATTAATTCTAGATTGTTGATTGTGTTTACTTTTGTGTATCATTTAAATCACTGCAATACTTCAGAACAGATATGTAGGAAATAAATCATAACTACTCATCAGGAACAATATGTTTGTCGAACCAAAGGAAAGTCAACTATATTGATTTAGTCTTATTACATCAAAATATATGTCTATCATTCAGTTGTCACACACCAGTGTGTACACTACACCTCTAAACAATGGTCTTAT
The DNA here is from genome assembly GCA_031002005.1 of Vandiemenella viatica. Classification (NCBI taxonomy): domain Eukaryota; kingdom Metazoa; phylum Arthropoda; class Insecta; order Orthoptera; family Morabidae; genus Vandiemenella; species Vandiemenella viatica. Next base: position 214,229,096 of record CM061921.1, read on the forward strand.
TTCTATGGTTTTGTTGGCATAGGAAGTTGAACACGAAACAATATCTTGTAATTGTCACTTTAATAAAGCTTGATGGTGCATTCTGAGATTATTGAGGATTCCTCAGGAACACGTTTATGAACAATACAAACAGCTGTAAGTGTTCAGGTTGGACTGCAAGAGGAGCCTTTCCATTGTTAGTTTTGTAATTTTAACATTTTAGCTCTTAAGATGAATTGTACATCCCATGGCACACTGTTGGAAAAAGTGAATAGAAGCAGGCACTTGCCACAGGCTTCAGATATTTAGGAAACTTAATAAAAGCATGCTGAGAAAGGAATAAATAACATAGAATAGGTTCTTGTTATAACAATTTCCAGAAATTTTCATCACAATGAAGCCACCTGCATTTTGCTGCAACATTTCTAGATTCCCTCCCCCTCCTCACTTTGGAGGACTTCATTAGTTCCAATTGTTAAAATAGTTTCCTGTGATGAAATGTGTGGCTGATTTTAAATGTGGTTGCGGATGCCTTGAAGATGATAAACTTGAAGGATGACCTAAAACTGCAATCACAGATAAAAAACACAGAAGGGCACAATATGATAGTGGATGATTGACACTTATAAGTGTATGACATAGCTGAGGACATATTCATATCAAAAGAAATGGTGCAGTACATTTTAAATCAATAATAAATATGTGAAAACTTGTGTAAGATCAGTGGCACGTGTGTCAAATGCTGACCAATAACAATTGCGAAAATGAATTTCTGAACACTGTTTGGAACATTTTAAAAAAATCACCCACTCAACCTAGTGCTCAAATTTTTTTCACCACTGTATGCCAGAAACAAAACAGCAATCAAATCAGCGGGTGGAAGTGAATGACTCTGTTTCATAAAAGGCGAATTTGATCTCATTTGCCATGTGTTTTCTAGGATGCAAAAGGTTGTTTTCAGCATTTACCTTGAAAATGGTAAAACAGTAACTGGCGAATATTATGCAAGTCGTCTGGACCAACTAGATGAAAACTTTGTGAGATAAGACCCGAAGTACAAAAGGCAAACTATCATCTTCCACCAGGCATTGGAAAACTGATGGATGTGAAGTGCAAATTGTTAAAACATCCACATTAGTCACCAGATTTCCCTCCTTTGACTCTCATTATTTCCAAATTCAAATAAATTTCTGACTGTGAAATATTTTGAGTCAAATCAAGATACGATAGCACCTGTAAACAGGAATTTTTCAAATCTTCCTGAATCACTCATTAGGGATAGAATACATTCATCAGGAAACTGTTGGATAAAGTGAATTGAACTAAATTGGGACTACATAGAAACATTTTTTAACTAAACATTCTCCTCACGATATCCATGCTATGGACCTAAACAAAGAAAGGAAGTAAGATTTTTATTGCAACCGTACTCATGACATAACAGAGCAATAGCATCCAGACATCTGAAGGAGGGTAATAATATTGCAATAGTATGTGACAAGATCTAATTTTTGCAGTGGTATCATATGATAAGAATTTTGAGTTTGAAAGTTAATTTTTGCTTTAAAATTTATTCCTAAACTAAAAATTAGCCTCACTTCCGCACATATACTTCGATAAATAAGACAAATTTTGGAGGTGCATATAGCAGAACAATAGCTTTCTAGAACCCAAAGGAGGGTAGGATGTAAAACTTTTAACATTGCACATAGATTTTGTAGCTGTTAACTTAATATTGAAGGACTTTTCGAGTTAAAATCACAGCTGTACCAGATACGGAAGTAAAACCAAAAATAAACAGAAAACGTTACTAACACTTTCACAAATACTTAGATTAAAAATAAACATTTTGATTTAATGTTTATAGGGTCAGAAAATTTTATTTAATACAGTAATTCGATTTAGAAGTTTTATAGAACTTCAGAGATGATGTTATCAACAAGAAAATTCTCACATGCATTGGCAATAAAATTTTGGACAAATAAGAAAGAGGCACTTGTTTAAAGAGATAAACAAAAACTAACTATGGCAACACATTGTCAGTGTTAAGATAAACTTCATAACAAAATTTTGAGTTAATGGAAAAATCATAAGTATGTTTTTAGACAACTAAAGAAATCCAACTTTTAAACCAAAACAGTCAAAGAATAAATATGATCAAAAGAATGATAATTTTAAATGAAGTTATACTACAGTAACAGTTGAAAAGTAAAAGTGGGGATAAAAACAGGGTTTCAGATGACAAATTGAAGGTCATGACACATTTCGAAATCAAATTACACTGATCAGCCAAAACATTATTGATATAACACTATTTATATAAACCTGTCCAGGCGATAGCAGTGTCACCTGATGAGGAATGACTGCTATTCAGACACACGCACAGTGCATGTAGTATCAGTGAGCATGCTATCCACATTTAGAATGGGTAAGGCGAGTGATCTGAGTTTGACTGAGGGTGGATTGTGATGGCTTGAGGCTTGGCACGAGCATTTTGGAAACTTCATGACCTGTTGGGTGTTTGAAGAGTGCTGTGGTGAGTGTCTTCAACAAGTGGTGAAGCCAAGGTGAAACCACATCCAAATGTCGAGGGGTTGGGTGGCCACCCCTCATTACAAATGTCGGACATTGTAGGCTGGTCAGAAGTGGTAAAACAGGACTAACATCAGACTTTATAGTGCTGGGCAGAGTACAAGTGTGTCCGAACACACAGTGCACTGAACAATCCTAACAAAGGGCCTCCGCAGCTGATGACCCATGCATGTGCCAATGTTAAAACCATGACATCGGCAATTATGACTGAAATGGGCACATGACCATCGTCACTGGACATTGGCGCAGTGTTCAACAAGTGGCGAAACCTAGGTGAAACCACGTCCAAACGTCGAGTGGTAGATGGTCATAATGTTCTGGGCTACCAGTTTATAAAATAAAGCTATTTTAAGAGCCGAATAAAGATAATTAAAAGTGAGTAAGATTTTTTTTTAAAATGAAAACTCCTTTAAAATCATAATTAAATATGGAAGATATGAGTTTTTGAAATCTCAGAGTTCCATGTGGAGGATGGAAAGTTAAATCTCAATTGGTTAAATTTAATTATTGTTTCAGAACAAAAATAGCCACAGACGAATAAACGAAATAGTCATCCCTCACATTTCAAAGATAACTGTGAAATGAATAAATTTGGGAGAAAACATATCATGGGTGAAAGATCTTACAATAATCCATTCTACAAAATAGCCAAGTATCAAAAGGATTGAATTAAAATGATCATCGGGTATTTCTCGAATCAGACGCTTTCTCATGGGTAACAGTATATAAAGCCCTGGAATTTGCCACAACAGCAGCAGTCGGTTAGGGAAGCTTGTCCCTGACACTTTGTTTCGTGATAAGGAAGCAGTTTTACTTAGAAATTTTCACCAGCATGTAGCTTTAAAGATAGAAAGTTTTTGGAAAATGTTGGACTCTGAATATTTTTTACTGCAAGGAGAGCTGATTGGATATTATTCAGTAGAAACCAGACTTTGAATTATTTCCATTGGTGATATGAAGTAACAGATTTGACAGCCTTTGAAAAAGTTTTGCAACCTTATGAACATTTAGTGGATGCAAATTCTGTTTAAATTTGGAGAAGAGTTTGATATACTAAGATAATTGGAAGTTACTACCTGCCTGATGCCAGTGTTAATGAGAACAATGTATATGAATATGTTGACTGATTTTCAACTGTGACTTTTATTTCTATGAGTAACTTTTTCACTGGGATCATTTGCAGGTTAAATACAATTAGATTTGCAACCAATTTGGAAAGAACTGTGCTAAAAGGATTTATCAGTTGTATCAGAGGAATCATATCATGGTCAGAGCTTACAATAATATTTCTATCCCTAAGAGACATTTTATTGCAGTGGCGGCCGAAGTGATTTGCTCAGGAAGTGACAACAACAAAATGTTTTTAGTGGCGGATCCAGGATTTTGGTTTGATTGGAGGGGGAGGGAGGCTAGCAGACGCGAAGGAGTCTTCTGAGATGCCCCCTTTGCGCTCCCCTCGTTATAGAGCGGGGCTTGGTTGGGTAAAAGGAGAGGTATTATGGTCGAGCAAACATTCTACTCCCAGCATTAAAAATGAAACAAAGACGAATGGCTTAAATGTAGGAAAATTAAAGGGAAAATGCTCCTTAGAACATGTACGGGAACAAGGTAGCGAAGCGAATAAAAATATCAAACTTCCACTGCCAAAACAACACTCCTTAAATACTTACAGTGTCAAAAATGAACTCAAAATAGATACACCAATTGGGGGGATTTTGGTAGAAAATAATTAAGTTGATCCTATGCCGCTGTATGCGAATATAGAAGACACGCTGAGACTGAATAAACTGGAACAGGAGAATCTGCTTACAATGGCACTTAGACACATAACACGTTTGCTGCACCCAGTGGGGATGTCAATAACCTTTCCACAGCTGGAGGTAGTAGACAAAATTCAACTTAAAGCCAACAACCTGCCTGCAGAACCGTCCCAGCTGTTAACCCTAGTTAAAAAGTTATTCGATAGACGAAACGAAATGTTTGATCCTGACGAGATGTACAAACAGTTTGTTATGACTCATGGAAGGATTAGATTTATCCCCAGCTTAAATGGCCGAAGTGCAATGTATATACTAGACATCCCTAAATGTATAGTATAAAATTAGCACAGATAAATGCTAGACGGAGCAAACTGGTCCTCCATGAATTGAGAAAATTAGCAGAAGAAAACAGCTGGGATGTGTTATGCCTACAAGAACCACATTCAAATAGAGGATTGATACCGTATATGCCAGTGTCAGTGCAAATTATAGCAGATGGGGAACATCCCATGACTGGTATAATAGTCTTAAATAGGAGCATAACAACAACGAAAATCGCACAATTCTGTGATGATCACACAACATGTGTAGAAATCAGCACAGGATGGTGTAACGTGATAGTGGTGTCTATGTGCTTCCAGTATAAAGATCCAATAGCTCCGTACCTAAATAAAATTAGAGATATATTCAATAGCCTGGGGAATCAGAAAATAATCATAGCAGCTGATGCAAATGCACGGTCAGTACTTTGGTACAGTGACCAAACTAACGAGAGAGGAGAGGATTTGATGGATCTGATTCACGAATTACATCTGCAAGTAAGAAATAGACCATGCAATCCTCCTACTTTCAATGATAGATGGGGGGCCACATCCAATATAGATGTAACGCTCACCAGCGAACATGTGGGGAACATACTACAAAACTGGAGAGTTCTAGACAACCAAACCACGAGTGATCATAATATAATTCTATATGACCTTTCCAGGGATGTAACGGCGGCTGTTAGCAGTGAGAATATCAAACACCGGTACAATATAAAGAGAGCGGCATGGTCTAGGCTACGGGAGGGCTTCCGAACACCAGTGGGACTAATGGAGGGGAATGACGTAGATTATATTGCGAAGGAGCTGACCAAATCGATTCAAACAGCAATGAAGGGCAGTATTCCAATGGCGAAAATTAAAATGGTGAGGGATACACCATGGAACGAACGGCTGTATTGACTAAGATCAAATGTGCGAAAGGCGAGAAGGGAATACCAACGCTGCCTTGTGGCGGCTGACAGGTATATCCTTCTCAACAGATACAGAGAGAGAAAAGAAGCTTTTAAGCAACAATTGCTTCTAACGAAAACTCAAAGTTGGGAGGCATATGTTAGAGCTAATCTTAGGTCAGACCCCTGGGGAATACCATACAAAATAGTTGCAGGTAAAATTAGACCACCCACAACTTTGGCTACCGTGAGGAATGAGGACTGGGACCACTGACAACGAATTGGACCACAATGGCCCAGGTAGCTATTGCATCAACTATTACCTGACGACGTAGAAGATAATGAAAGCGATACCCATAGAAAAATGCGCAGTGATCAATTACAGTTGTATACAGTCACATCGGAAGGGGAAAACATAACAATAGAGGAGGTGATCAGAGCCATAAACAGTATGGCGAAACATAAAGCCCCAGGTCTGGACGGAATTGTGGCTGAAGTTTTGCAGGCTCTGGTGGCTCAGTTAGCTCCTCCCTTATGTAACTTACTAAACAAATGTCTGCTGCAAGGCAGAGTTCCCAACGTGTGGAAACAAAGTGAAGTGGTAATACTAACCAAAGGGGGAGACAGGGATCTGGCCAATCCAAAATCTTATCGGCCGATCTGCCTGCTCAATGTGCTGGGAAAGGTTCAAGAAAAAGTACTAATCGCTAAATTGCAACATCACAGAAGTAATATGGGTATGAACATGAACCAATACGGCTTCAGAGCAGGCAGGTCGACCGAAGATGCAATTAACAGAGCGCTAGACTTAGTTAAAAGCAGCTGTAAGAAATGTGTTATAGGAATTTATATTGATATTTGTGGCGCTTTTGATAATCTTTGGTGGCCGATATTGTTCCGGCGCCTAAGAGAAAGGAAGTGTCCAAGCAGTCTTTATAACACGCTGAGGGACTATTGTAAAAATCGTTATGCCACACTGAGATGCCCACGAGGGAAGGTAGATAAACTAAGGGATGCCCTCAGGGGTCGGTCAGTGGACCGGTTTTTTGGGACATAGTTTTCGAAAAATTGATTAATCTACTGGAGGGGCTGGATGGCTTACTGGGACTGGTTGCCTATGCAGACGACTTGCTGTTATTGATTGAGGGTCGGTCCAGACAAGCTATAGAGAATATAGCTAAAGTGGTGATTGAAAAACTCCAAGCATGGTGCTCAGAGGCAAAGCTTAGTCTCGCGCCAAAGAAAACTCAGATGATGGTATTCAAGGGAAAACTGGAACGTAACCCTACTATCAAAATGAATAACATGAACATAAAAAGACAACGGACAACGAAATATCTTGGCGTCACCCTGGATGAGTCTCTGAACTTTGCATCACATATTACTGAGACGTGCGAAAGGGCTAAGGCTGTGCTCAACGAATTTATCAGTATAGGCCAAAGGAGATTTCACCTTTCTAACACTACGATAAGAAGATACCACGATACTATCCTAGCATCTCTGGTAGGGTAGGCGTCCAGTGTCTGGGCGCACAGACTTCGACTGGTGAAACCTAGGGAGGAGGTCCTAAGAGTGCAGAGAAGTGTGTTGCTGCGATTGAGTGGAGCCTACAGTACTACCTCCACAAATGCCCTACCAATTGTCATAGGTGTATGGCCGTTGGACCTCGAAATCAGAAGAAGAGGGGCCATATACTGGTTACGAAAGGAAATCAGACCAGGGTGCAAGAGATTGTGGGAACAGTTGTGGCAGAAGTCAGCGCCGCACTTCTCGCTGAATGGCAGGAGCGGTGGGACAATAGTGCCACAGGCAGAAGATTATACAGTGTGTTTCCGAACATACAAGAACGGCTGCAACTTGAATACTTTTATCCCACACCAGGCCTTATACATTATCTCACGAGGCACGGCCCATATAACAGCCTACTGTGTCAAAGAGGGCTGAAAGAAACGAGCTTATGTGAGTGCGGGACAGAAGGAACCCCCGAACATGTAGTGTGGTCCTGTCCGATAGCAGAAGAAGTAAGGACACCGGATATCAACATAATACGGAGTAAATCAACGCGAGACATAATTCTAGATGAGCGATCATGGATTATTCTCGATAATCTGGCGAACAAAGTATCTCAACTGCACAAAAAAAGATATCTGGACCGAGCGGCAGTCGGGCATGGGGACCGGCCTAGGGAAGTCGCACGGCCAAACATACAGGCATAGAAAATTATTCATGAACAAGAGTAAACAGTATTCTTCAGAAACTTCCGGGAGCCGGAAGTTTTGTCCCGATGTGTCGGTCGATCCTGTCCCACTGGAAATCCAGAAGGGCATGGCTGGCAGCTTATCCCGGAATGATAGTGGTGGGTAGATTAGTGGTGATAGAGTAGTATAGGTTTCAAGGTAGATTAGAATAGACGTAGTACATATTTAAAAAAAAAATAATAATAACGTAGAAACGGATAAGGCCTTATAGGGGAAAAGTAGATTATAATACCAGAGGTGATTATTGAAAAAGAAAAAAAAATCAAATGTATAACTATTAAATTAAGTAATCCTACCATTGTTAAAACGGAACCAAGCCTACTGCAGGCCTGAGTCAGAACGATGGCGTGGCAGAATGAGCAAACGTCAGCATACCACTTACAGCAAACAAAGCGCTTCTACCACGGCCAAAACAGTCTTGTTTGTAATGTAGAGGGAATGATCATTGACTTTTGCACAAATACACGATGAATCATAACAACGTTTGGGAGTTAATTTCCATATTAATGGTAAGCCAGGATGCTGCAAATTTGAACTGGCTCAGGACTGTAGTGGCTGAGAACATATAATTAAGTGAATGTTACTTAAAAGCAATTGTTATTACCTGGTAATCCGGTATAACTAAATGATAGATTACAGAAAGATATGTACAAACTGGATTAACTACAACTAACTGAATAATGGGATACTCTAAGAATAACTGGAATATTTCAATAAAAACCACTAGCACTATAACAACAATAAGCGATATTTGTGATTCAATATAACATTAAAATTTGCAATAGCAGCTGTAACTGTTATTACTGTAAGCAAGACCAAATGTAATATTATAGAATTAATTAGACAGTAAGTCAAAGTGTAACGGAACTGTATGCCAAATTCCTTGCATGTAAATATTTTGTACAAAACACTATGTAAATCAACAATGTAAAAATTAATATGTAGGGCCTAATTTAGTCACTAAGATATTAGGCTGTATAAATGAAGGGTAAATAAAAAATAAAAAAAGGCTAGGATTTGGTTTGGGGGGCTCATTACTCCAGAATGCCGCCCTTATAAGAAAAGCAAAAAAAAAAAAAGGTTCCCAAAATCCATGTCGTCGGGGGTGACCTTGGTGCTTTTGGGGGTGGGGGGTGCTTAAGCCTCCTATTCCACTCCTTCCCTGGATCCGCCACTGAATGTTTCCACGGCTTACTGATCATCATTGAAGTGAAAGGTGAAAAACAGCTCAGAGTAAGAATCTCGCAATATAAAGATTTGTAACGTGTTAAAGTCTAATTACCTGCAATTACTGCCAGATTAATTAAATGATTTTGAAATTAATCAATGATAAATGTTTTAAAATTGACCAAACGGTAAACATTTAGTGATTAGCCAAAAACCGACAAGTTGATCAACAAGCAGTGTTGGATTACCCAAAAGGCAGGACTAGGCCCAACTAGGCAGTAGCCTGGAGCCCTGGATTTTTGAAGGCTCCCTGAAAGTACACTTTTTTCACTAAATAAAAATAATAAAAAATAAAATCATCCAGAATAAAACAATCAAAATAATATGAAAAGCATGGAAATTAATTCTTTTGTTTCATAGTAGTGTATGATAAATAAAAGTAATTTTCAAAAAATGATAAATTGTAAAATTCGTTTGTTAATTGAATAAAAATATGATAAATTCTATTAGTCATCTACAAAACCTTTTCTTTGAACTTATAAAATACATATAATTAATTTAAAAAACAGAGGGAATCAAAATTTTTTAGAATGCCTAGGACCCCTTACTTTCTTATCCAGCATTGCCTTTGATGACCACGACGGCAGTGGAACACATTTCTCTTAAGAATCGTTTCCTGTTAGGTGCATTCATAAACTTATGTAATTCTCCTTCAGAGAATCTAAGAAAAAGAGAATATTGCCTGCTCACATTGACAAAGCTTCTAGGGCAGCGTATGCAAACCTTTTTCAACGCAACTTCATTTTCCTCTTCTGAGTTTCCTTCCTTCATCGCCAGTTACCTCTGCAATTTTTCCTCTGTCTTTTTTAATATCTTCCACCCTGGGCCTAATTTTATTTTTTTGTTATTAAAATGTACCATTATAACATAATAAATCTAGAACCACGTTTTGCATCCTATGAGAACGCAGATATAAAACTGGATGTGAACTATTAAAAGCTAATTACATGTTAATCAGACCAAACCAGATAAATAATAATGTTAATAACCAGATAAATAATAATGTTACTACATGATGGGCGCTACACTATACCACCGGCCTACATACATAAACCAAAATAAAAGATGCTAGACCGTATGCCTTTTATTTACTTCACCACTCACGTTACCAATCTTATCAACTACCGTGGTTCCTCACACCAACTTAAAACTTTTAGTAAACCACCATTTACTTAATCTTTAAACGCCACATGGAAGTGAATAGACTGTTGTAGAAACAGTGCTGTTCTATCTTATCCTGGAAATGCCACATTTTTGCCGGGTCATTGAAATAATCAAGGCTTTTAAATGTTGGGCATACAGTACGAATATGGTACCAGAATTTATGATATTATGCCTGGCACATGCGCGATCTGTGCCAACCAAGAATTTTCTCCACGGCAGCGAAACAGTTCACTGATATGGCCAACAGATGGAGTTCAATACTTTCCCTAGCTGTAGAGTTGACAATGCCGCATTTATAAATATTTATTTTTCTTTCACTGCATTTATTTTTTAATTTATTTATTTATGATTAGAGGTAGTGACATGTCACAGTAGCAATACTTCTACAGCCGCCACTGTTTCATTGTATCAGTGAAAGTAGGGTTAATTAATTACTTTTGAGTATGCATGACTATTAATTTGGTATAGCTATTTCCTAAAATCCATTGTTGTTGTATGCCATTTTTCTGCAGTTGGTGTTATTTTATCATTTAATATTTCCTTACAAAAAGTGATCAAAATAACCTTCAATACTAGCAGCAAATGATTCAAAGAAGTAGGTGCATAGATTTTGTACAGGAAGGAAAGTGAGTTGATTTAATGTAAAAAATAAGTCACTGCTCAATAACATGATATACTGAAAACTTCGATATCATTACTGGTATAATAAAAAAAAAAAAAAAAAAAAAAAAAAAAAAAAAAAAAAAAAAAAAAAACAAGTGAAGAAAAGAGTTGAAAAATATCTGTGAAAGTACAGCAGGTTAGCACCATATTATCTTGGCTAAACTGTTTAGCAGAAGGCCCATTATATATAATTTATAAAGAAAATAACTTTTACAATCATTTTTGTAATAATAAAACAATTTTCAGCTCAGAACATAACCACATTATATATCTATTATCTTGCCTAAACCATTTAGTAGAAGGCATATTACATATAATCCATATGAAAAATATTTTTTATAATCATTTTCTTAATAATAAAGCATTTTTCAGGTAGAATGCTAATCATTTTCGGAAATAAACAGAAAAAGCTAAAAGTCAAAAATTTTATGTTAATGTTAAACTAAGCTTTGCTATCATGTTAAATAATGTTCACCACACAATAAGGTCTGCTGTAATAGTAATACGTTTATTGAGGCACACACACTACAACTTTATATCCACATGTTTACAGTTCAACAGCCAGACAACGACTCCTCACACTCAAGTACAATTCCAAAGATACATCTCCAAAGATACATCAAGCACCAGAACATTCCCCACAGATATAAATGTACAATACTCAACATGCCTCCTTACATTTATATCTGTACTTCTATTAATTCACATTCAACATCTCTCTAAACCTTTTGAACTTAACTTTACACAATGCCTTCGTAAATATGTCAGCAATGTTTTCGTTTGAATCTATTTTCACAATGTCTATTACACCATTTGTATAACACTCATTTACAAAATGATAGTGTACTTCAATATACTTGGAGTTCTTTGAAAAATTACCATACTTCGCAATATTTACTGCTCCTGAGTTATCTTCATATACTTGGACAGGTCCTTTGATATTTACATCAAAAGTTTTTAATACATCCAAAACATACTTTAGTTCAGTAACAGCTTCTGACAAGGCAATATATTCAGCAAAAGTGGAAGATTTAACGACACTTCCTTGTTTTCTAGATTTCCAAAATATTGAATTTCCAAACAATCTAATTACATACCCCGTCGTGGACTTTTGATCTACAATATCACCTGCCAAATCTGCATCAACATAGCAATCCAAAGTTTTTACATTTTCATTTCTACAGAAATTTAATTTCAAATTTTTCGTTAAATACAAATACTTTAATACTCTTAATGCATACTTGTAATGAACTTTACAGTAACAATTCTGAAATCTACTTAAGTAATTAACACTGTAACTGATATCTGGTCTAGTTCCTGAACTGATGTACAAAAGAGCACCTATTAAGTTTCTGTATTTGATGTCTTGACATACTTCATTCACAGGTTCTAATTTTAAATTAACTTCCATTGGTGTATCATACAATTTTGAGTTTACAATTTTATACTTTGAGGCTAAGGAATTGATGTAATTTTCCTGACTCAAACTCATAACATTTTCTTCCAGATTGTAATCTATATTAATTCCTAAATAGGTTATTACTTGACCCAAGTCTTTCATCTTGAATTTCTTCGACAACAGATTCGTGATTTTATCTATTTTCCTTTTACTGTTACAACAAATTAATAGATCATCAACAAATATTATTAAATAAATTACATCATCTCCATCGATCAAAGTATACAGACAATAATCAAATTCACATTTTGCCAAACCTAGATCACTCATAAATTCATCAAAACAATCATACCAAGCTCGAGGGCTTTCTCGTAAACCATACAATGCTTTATTCAATTTACAAACCCTATTAGTACCATCTTCATACCCTCTTGGCTGTTTTATATAAACCTCTGATAAAACTTTACCATTAAGAAATGCAGTTTCAACATCCATTTGCTTTATAGCTAAACCATTTTGACAACAGTATGACAATAAATGTTTCAATGTCTGCATCTTAGCCACTGGTGAATATATGTCATCCACAACTTCGTTTTGTTGAAAACCCCTTACAACTAGTCTTGCTTTATAAGTGTTATCTGATTTTTTTGTATAAACCCACTTTACATCAAGAGCATTTACATTCTCTGGTTTCTTTACTAGTTTCCATGTTTTGTTTTGATACAAACAGTCAATCTCCTTGTCCATTGCTTGTTTCCAATACACTGACTCTTTACAATTAATCGCCTCCTCGAAATTATCTGGACTATCAGCACAACAAAAGTTTACATAAATGATATTGCTACAGACATAATCATTAAATCAATCTGCAATTTTACATTTTCTACCTGACCTAGTCAATTTACATTTATCACTGTTTAAACCTCCTTTAACATCTCCTTCTTTCCTTTCCTCATCTACAGATTCATTTTCATCACTAGAATCACTCTCTGAATCATAACCCTTTAAGTGGATAAGTTTAACATTATTCTCTACAATATCAACATGTCTTGCAACAACAATTTTATTATTCACTAATACTCTGTATCCAACTTCACTATAACCTAATAAAATCCCCATATCAGCTTTACGATCCCATTTAGACTTTCTCAATTGTTCAGGTACTCTTACAAAAACTTTACTACCATATAGCTTTAGATGTTTAACATTTAGTTTCTTTCCTAGTAAAATTTCATAGGGAGTTTTCTTTTCAATAGTATTAGCTAACGTTCTGTTTTTAAGATAAACTGCTGTACAAACTACTTCAGGCCAGAACCTCCTATCTACTTTTGCTTCAGCTAGCAAACACCGTGACATATCCATGCTAGATCTATAAAAGTTAGAAAGTATCTTTCACCATTCAAACCAAGAGTTGAGTGAGGCCCATTTAAATCAGTGTGAATAATTTCTAAAATTCCTTCTGCTTTGCTTCTATTATTTTCAAAAGGTAAATTGTGCATTTTGTTTTCAATACAAACTTTACACTTCATATATTCAGACTCTAAACTTTTAGGTAAACCAACTGCTAATTGATATTTACACAAAGTATTTAATTAATTTGAATCAATTTACCATAAACTGAAAAATAACTAACTACATTTCCTATCTTAGTTGCTTTCAAAATTTTCCCATCAGCAATCTTTACCTCTACAGGCTTTTCTAAAGTTACACACTCAGAAAAATACTCTTCATTATTTATGACATGATCTGTACAACCACTATCCAATAACCAATCAATTTTAATATTTTCTTTGTTACCTGCATTCATTTTATTTTGCACCATCAAGCTCCTAACCTCTGTTACAAAAGTGCCTGTTGCACTTTCACTTTGGTGGTATACTTCACCATGCCATTACTGGCCGTTTCTTGATCCCATTGAACTTACACACCGAGCGTGGTGGTGTAACGGATAGCGTTCTGGCCTCGCATTCGGGAGGACGGCGGTTCGAATCCCCGTCCGGGCATCCAGATTTGGGTTTTCCATGGTTTCCCCAAATCACTCCAGGTGAATGCCGGGATGCTTCCTTCAAAAGGCCATGGCCGAATTCCTTCCCATTCCTTGCCCCCATCCTTTCCCGTCTCTAAAGACCACGTTGTTATAAAGGGACGTTAAACTGTTTAAAATAAAAAAAAAAAAAAAAAAAAAAAAAAAAAAAAAAAAAATTGAACTTACACTTTCACTTTGTTGGCATTCTTGACTTCGCCGATACCGGTCGTTTCTGGATCCCTTGTGCTTACTTCCGCTCCACAGTTGAACATTCTTGTGACCTCTGAAGTTTCCACTTTGATGGTTACTTCCTCTGCTGCTTCTTTGATACTGCTTGCTGTGATTCCATGTGCCTCTTTCATTTTCTTCATTTCGACGACGACAATCTCTCTTAAAATGTCCTCATCTTCTGCAGCCCCAACACAATTGTTCCTGACGACTTGTACCAGATTTTCTCATACTATGGAATGCATTTGTTTTACAGATTCACTTTCACCTTTGTGTTTCAAGTCCATTAATCGAATTTTACTTTTAACAAATTCAACAGTTTGATCTTCTTCTTTCAAAACATCGACCAAGTCACCAATGTAGCTCAAACAGTCCGGCAAAGTTCTTAACATGTAGTTTAATTTTTCTTTCTCAGTCACTTTAGCCCCAGCAGCTTTCAATTCGTTTACTGTCCTTTCAAAATCACTAAAGAATGTCGCTGCTTCATTGTAGTCTTTTAACTTCAATTTTTCCAGTTTGTTTCTACAAATTATTTGGAGTGCAGTCGCGTTCTCGCCTCGCATTCGGGAGGACGGCGGTTCGAATCCCCGTCCGGGCATCCAGATTTGGGTTTTCCATGGTTTCCCCAAATCACTCCAGGCAAATGCCGGGATGCTTCCTTCAAAAGGCCATGGCCGAATTCCTTCCCCATTCCTTGCCCCCCATCCTTTCCCGTCTCTAAAGACCTCGATGTTAAAAAAAGATTAAAGCAGTTACAAAAAAAAAAAAAAAAAAAAAAAAAAAAAAAAAAATGGAGGGCAGTCGATTCCTTGGAGTATAATTCGTCGAACTTAGTCATTATTTCATATGCATTCAATTTCTCACTCACAAACTCAAGTTGCTTATTCGTAATAGCACTATAGATGTAGTTTACTGCCTTCAGATTTTCTTCTTCCCAAATTTCAGCATTACCCATACTTGTTTTCTCTCTTGAAGCCACTGTATAACATTTCTTCATCTTTAAATACATCGTTATTCTTTTCTTCCAATTTCCATAGTCCTTGCCATCAAAGCACGGTATTACAATGTCAGCCATTGTTACTTGAAATCAATCTTTCTTGAATACACGAAAGCCACAGACCTTTTTCAACCATTTAACCACTCAACCACTCAACCATGCAACCATGGCTCGGCTACCATGTTAAACTAAGCTTTGCTATCATGTTAAATAATGTTCACCACACAATAAGGTCTGCTGTAATAATAATATGTTTATTGAGGCACACACACTACAACTTTATATCCACATGTTTACAGTTCAACAGCCAGACGACGACTCCTCACACTCAAGTACAATTCCAAAGATACATCTCCAAAGATACATCAAGCACCAGAACATTCCTCACAGATATAAATGTACAATACTCAACAGTTAACCCTGTTTGTTGCCTCCATGTTCACTAATAAAGCATAATATTTTGGTAAATTTGATGTGTTACATTTATAAGCTAAGCATTTTCTATAAAGAAGTATTTCAATTTCAAGTAGTATTTCCCAATGAGCAAGGAGTAAACAAAAGAAAAATTACAAAATTTAAAATTGTCAACAAATGAAAATTGTTCTTCCAAATTTCAATATCACCATTTGTTGTCAGCATAGCTAGGCGCATCCTGAATGAAATTTGAGTACATAAGTAATTTCCAAATATGTTTATTAGGAAGGTAAAGAATTTGAACTTAGTAAATAAAAGAGCCAGGCTTAAATGGGAGAGAAAAATTCATTCAATATTAATAACATAACAATATGAAGATAATTTGAGATTTAATGGAAGAAAAACAAAATTTTAGTATTGAAACTTGATGATATCATTATGTGTGACTTTTAGAAATTAATAATTCTTAAACAAGGGTAATTACGAGAAAACTTGTAATAACTAAGAAATAAATCAGACTACACGAGAGAAAAGTTTGGGGAAAATCTGAGTAAAAATAGGGTACCCTAAGAAGAAAGGATTTTTGCAATTCACAAGAGAATAGTATTTCCCCTCTCAAATACCCCGTTAGTCTGGAGCATGTCAGCTCAAGATTAGCCAAGACTATAAATAATGAACGTGCGTTTCCTTATGGATGCAGTTTCCACCAGTACTCAGTCAGTATAAGACAGGCGCGCCGTGTATTTCTAAGAACACATCTATTATCAACATGTGGGTGACAGAATTTGGGCGAGGTGTTTGGGACTTATCAAATTTTCATATGGGGCAATGACGTCATGTAACATTTGGCAGATGATAGTGAACTACATCAAATATTATTATAAACTGAAGGGAGTTTCTTAGGTTTTCACCAACCATGGAGGAGTTGTGAAAGCTTTGTTGTAGGTGTGGACTTAAGTGAGTTAGTTGAATCTATCTACTGTCTTCATTAACGGATGAGTATGTCAGATGCCTTTCCTGCCTGCCTCAAATATCATATCATAGTAAAAGACCATATAGCTTTTTTAAAAGTAAAAATGATTGTAAATATATCTGTATGTCTGTTAGTTATACTTACAGTGTCATCTGAACTTGGTAGAGGAGTAGGTCCTGTGATTTTCAGTTCACCAATTGAACCCTTATTTTTTGAAAAATGCAAATTTTCCACATTATTCTCAGAACGGCTAATAGGATATTTGTTATCAGAATGTAAGTTTTCCCGTTCTGACTGTATCTTCTGTATCATACTATGCAGGAACTCAGCACCAGTTTCATTTTTCACATTTTCCATTATCTGGCTATATACCGGCACTAAAGCAATAAGCCAAACAGCAAACACACTTTTATGCATTTTTTAATTTATCTGCTTGTATATCCTTGTTTTAACCTGTTGAAATAAAAAAATGCAAATTTAAATCTTTGTTATTGTGCAAAGAGGAAATATAAACTGGAATTCAATGTAAAATACAAACAAAACAAAACTTGATTTCTGCATCACATGAGCTGGTATCATAGTAAAAGACCATATAGCTTTTTTAAAAGTAAAAATGATTGTAAATATATCTGTGTGTCTGTTAGTTATACTTACAGTGTCATCTGAATTTGGTAGAGGAGTAGGTCCTATGATTTTCAGTGAATGTCACATCTAAAATGTCTATCATCCAAAATATACAGACAAGATACACCCTTTAAAATTTTTGCATGACTTTTAGTCTTGGGTGACACATATGTGTGATCTATAATTATTTTGACAATTCATCATTTTTTTAGCGTTAAGAGTTTTATGATACAGTCATTTTACATTTAACTGAGTAAGTCATTTTATACTGACTAGGAAAAGAAAATAACTTTTTAACACAACAAGAACTGTTAAAGGTTCAGTGAAATCTAAGTTGGTAACCATAGTTGATGGTATGACAGTGAAATAACACATGCAAAAATTTTGAAAGAAGAAGTTTTAGACATTGATCTGTCATTATCGTAAAACTGCTTGTGCACTATTAATGATGTAAGGCAAATGTGACTTAAAACAGAAATGGATAGAACAGGAGTTGGTATTGAAATATTCAAACCAAAAAAAGATACTGAGGATCAAAGGTAGCAATGAATGGAGAGTACAAGGTGAAAATTGTAGGACAGCTTATTAAACAGTAGATCATGAGAGGTGGCAGCACTCAGAACATTTGACGTGTTTAAAATTTGTATGAAATAATATTCTCATTGTGCAATAATTTGATACCACTCTGATGGTCTCTCATTAAATCCACTTTGGTGGAGTGTTGGTGTAATGAACCTACATATCAGTTGTTACTATGAGGGCAGAGGAGAGTAGATGGTGAAACAGTAAACAGATTGTTACTGTTTGCGGAAATGGAGATACAAAAGAAAGAAGAAATCGCCCTCAGAAAGAACTTATTAGTGGGTTTCACTACCATCTGAGATCTTACTACTTGCCACTGCCAAACTGATCCTGATAGAACTTGCACTAAGAAACAAATTCAAACATTTGGTATAACAGATAATGCAGAGGTAGTTTTTGGATTACCAGAATTTGTCTGAAAGCTGATAGGGCAGTTAGTTAATTAAGTGTCAGATATTGTTAGAACATTATACAAAGCAGGCCAGTATTGAACAGTATTTTACAGGAATGGTGAAAAGTTATATTTGTTGATTAGAAGTTGCATACAGTTGTTCTGCCTTCTAAAACATCTTCTGGAAAAAATGTACAGCATTCTAGGTAATGAAAATCATTTCAGGAATGAGTTGAATTTAGTCATATTCATGTGAAAAATTATGTTCAGAGAGGGGAAGAACAGCATAGTGAGCATTTTATTATGGTTGGCATTAGCTGCAACAGAATTTTGTCAGGTGTGATGTGGCATGGATAATTCATTTCTGGACAATCTCACACAGGAAATTTTAATACAAATAAAGCAATTCATCTGTGGCTGAAGATGTAGCAAAAAATTGGATAGTACTAAGAGTTACTAATTGGTTTGAGAGATTCCAAAAGACCAGATGTAAAAGTGTATGTACAAAATTGTAAAGAAGGTGGGCATGAAAACAGGAGCACTGTAGCATGATATCCTGGAATAACTGTTTTCTACTTTTCTTATGAATCATATGATAGAAAAGTCTCTCCATCTATAGAAAATATTACGGCAGTGTGTTTACGAAAGTGAGACAAAAGAATTTTGTGATTTGTGTGCAATTATTATTGGATGATTAAGAATGGAAGCATGAAGGAAATGATAGGAACATGACCAGAAGATATATCATTTGGTTTTTAATGCAACAAATTTTTTTATTTATTCTTTAATGATATGTAAGTGGGGGTTTGGTGTTTAGAAAGGCTTGTCTATAAAAATTCTGATTGCTATGCCAGACATTGTGGTTAAATGTGGTTAAGTTAAAACAAATTTCACACAGAGGAATATAGAAAATTAGGGAAATTGCTGTGGAATACAGTTTTCTATCACAGTTGCTTGTTATTACTGATTTTAATTTATTTGATTGTTTCCTATCTCTGTTACATAGATTCCTGTGAATGAAAGACCTTTCTGATGTAGAATTTATCATAGTTTGTGTACACTAATATATTGTGCATAATAAGATTGTAACAAACTCATTATGTTACAAACACACATAAAATTAAAAGATATATGAATCTTAAAATTTATCATTGAATTTTGTGAAGATTTATGGTTGTATTAGATTCAATTAAGGGTTATGTATAAATAACTGGATGGAGAATTAATATTATCATTATTTATTTACCAATTTAGTGGCATCACAGATAGTTATCACCATGATTATTTTAAATTAATTGAACAGGTGAGTGGAAGAAGGTTAACATTCCACCAAAACTACAAAATAAATTAACCATTTTCAGCATAAATCAGGGAATATACAGTCAAAATTCATTATTAAAATTAGGCTTGAAACTTTTGTTGAGTGTAAGAAAGATAACATTCGTGGAATGTTATTCTTTTTCCCGTCACTGTTCATTTAGTTCCCCATTTCGCCACTAGCGCAGTTGCATTAACTCAAAAAAAATTCGTTACATCTCAAAGGTAACACAATATGCTTCTCAGAAGCACCATACCTTTTTTGAAAATATCCTATAACTACCAACTTCATATGAAGCTAACCATGATGATGAGGACTGAAATTCCCAGAAACATGAACATTTTAGGCTGAGTGAAGCATAATTTTTATCAAAAATACATAAGAGCAAAACAGTAAAATTTTATTGCCAAATAAATATAGTAAAGTTAGACAAAATCTACATTGCAGTCCTTTTTTTACCTAAATATACTAATGATTTTTAAAAAGATAATATTTTAACTGAAAGAATTTTTTATCTATGAAACCAGCAAAAATAGCTCAAATTTGTGGAAAAGAATCTTGATTGTATAAAGACAATAAGGTAAAACTACACCCACATTTTTTTTCAGCTATTTTACTAACAAAAATGTAATTAGTTAAAAAAGGATAACATTACATTAAAAAAATAACCAATAGCATGCTCAATAAACAGTTTTTTCCATTTCCCCAAAAAGTTAGGTTCAAGGAATGTTATCCTCTTTCCAGGGCCGGCACTAGGAATTTCGGGCCCGGGGTAAAATGGATGACCTTTTTTTTTTTTAGCTCTACAAAATGGCCAGGCGACAATGGGCGTATTCTTGGCTTCAATGGCCTGAGGGCCCCTATAGTCGGTGATCGGGCCCCCATCAGCCTGCGGGGCCCAGGTACTTTTGACCGGCTTACCCCCCCCCCCTAACGCGGCCCTGCCTCTTTCCACTCACCAGTTCAATTGTGACACAGTAACCTGGAAGTGGAGGAAAATCACTAAATTATACTTATGCATGGATCAATATTTATTTGGTAATAGTGAAGTCACTAGTTTCAAGCCATGTTGTAACTGAGATTCATAAATGCATATATTTGCTTTCACTAGTCTTAATGAACTTCACCACTTTGTTGATGGTTTGAAAATAAAAGGAGATCATATTTTGAAACAAAAAATCTAGTCAGTTGTAGAAAATAATGTTCAGGTATTTGTTTCACTGCATCATTCACTGAAAGCATGGCCATGAAGAACTTCATATCTCACACCCTCCTGGCTTGTCCTACTTTTATAAACCTTTTGTTATTATATCCAGTAAATAAAGAGATTCTCCTGCCTGTATTGGTAGTTAACTGATACTTCTTCACACTTCTGCTATTTATACATTCATCCATCAAATTGTAAGGATGTAGCCTATACTAGGGGTGAAGTATAGGCTTAGTACCTTAACTGAATGTTACGTTGTAGAAAGTTCTGTTCAATTTGACTAAATCATTTTAAATGACCATGTAGCCTGCCTGGAATACTCAACTGAAATGCTTAACGCTTGCCACAAAGCTTTTTTAACCCAAAGCTGAGGAAAGGTTTCAGTCTACTACGAAATCACAAAAATTCACTTGAATCAAAATTTGAAGTTTATTTTCAAAGTCACATTTTCAAAATTTGCATTCTACAGTTGAGTAGGCAATCGAACAAACGTTTCCACAAAAATTGCAGGATATGGAGAGGAAGAGAACTGAATGAACCCCTTTTTAGAAAAATTAATAGTTCAAAGTCATTACTAGCCACTCGTCAGAAAATTTAGCATGGTAGTCCTTCAAGCCATGCGGTCCCTCAAAGTTCAACTATTTCTGGTTATAGCTTGGCCTAACCGACACACACGCACCATATCTAGCGCAGATTACTTTCACACAATGTTCCCGGAGTAAAGACAACCCCCTCTCCTAGGCTCCTGCCTATATACCCCCATCCGCATACCACATGTATACGAATGCTTATTCAAAATAGTGAAAAATGATTGTGATATTAGAAGGTGTTCAAACTTTAACTGCATGTAGTCTTGTCTTCAAGGTACATAAAAAGTGTTTAGTGAGAATTCTCAAAGGATTAGCTTGCTTGTAAATGAATTTAGTTTAACCGGCGTATTGGTAAAAAGATTCTGAAAGTTAATTTGTGATTCCCCGATTTCTATCTGAATTTATTCAATTTTTAGGCAACCCTGATGGATTGCAAATTATCGCAATAAAATTAGTGTCATCGTGTTCTATAAAAATTTCTGATTCCAGTGGTGTAAATTTTATTATTATTGGTGGTGAAATAGCAAAGTTATTAGTTTGTCAGAAATCGGGTTTAAATCTGTCTAGCAGATACTTGGTTTCTAGTTCATTGTTATTAAACTGTTGTTTATTTTGAAAAAGTGAAGTTATCTGAATTTTCTTTGAATTTAATTACGTGTTTTAACAGTCGTTTTATTTATGGAAGTGGCTTAGTTTAATTGCAATTTAATTTTGAAATTACCACGTTGTGATTAGTGATAAAATAACTTTAACATGTATATAAAATCTGTTCTACTGCATGAAATGTTCTGAAATTTTAATATGTTATACCAGATTTTTAGTTCTTTCAGGGAATCTACTTTTTAGTTCGTGAAATTATCGAAAACATATGATAAAAAATGTTAAAAGTGAAAGTGTTTTCCACGAGGTGTTTAAAATTTTATTTATGCTATTTACACGGTCTGAAACTACGGAATTTTAATGAATTTAGCTTTCTTTTGAATTATTATTATTTTTGAAATTACTTTACTGCATCAAAACGTGTCGAGAATTAGTGAAATGATCACGTAGCAAAAATCTATTGTTTGGAAGTTGGATAACAATGGATTACCCTATTCCAGGTTAGTTTAAAAGTTCTTTACCATTAAAAATGTTTATTTATTGCTTATATTAAGTGATGTGGGTCTTTACTGCTTTTAAAAAGGTCTATTTATTGAATTAGGTAGCAGTATCAGCTTCTGCATGAAACGTTTCTTTCTTCCTGTACTTGCAATGAAAATTATATGTTTATTGGAAGGCTTACTCCTACCCTTATGCTTTAAGCTAAGCAAACTAGAATTTACCCAAATTCTAAGGTGCTTACAAAATCAAATGCCTATGAAACAGCAATTCTTGGAGCCTTCTCCTTAAAATAACCACCCATATCAATAAGGAAATAAGTACATGTGGTTTTATTGAATGGGTGACAGAGTGACAAGTGGCCACATGCCTCTGTCATGGCTGAAACTTCTGGTTAATGAGGTATCTGAACCACTGAGCATTCATAGCATTCACAAAGAGGCTTTTCCACATGTAAAGTTCAGAGCAGACACAGATGTATGATGCATTCCAGATAGAATCTAACATAAGATTGAAATTCATGCTGCTCCAAATAAACAGCATAAACAACATAGCCACTTTCTGATATATTCCATTCATCAAACATTTTATATGAAACACGAAGTACCTAACCATTTCTATGTATAAATAAGACAGTTTCCTAGTTTTGTTTAAATAAAATCCTTGAATATCTATTAATTGTTTCATGATCAACATCAAATTAAACAAACATTTGTTATTTACAAACATGTCTAACACTCCAAAAATTTGATTATAACCAAACTTAATTTTTTGGCCCTGAGTTTATAGAATATTAAAATTAAATTTCCCTTCTATATAGTTTGATACTAGAACTGAAAAATTTAAATCATCCTGTTTCTTTATTTGGAGTCCATCATTCCCTCTTTGCAATTCCACTTCAATTTATTATATCACAAATGTAGTTATTCAGTGTCACACCAGTGTGCCCATGTGCGTTAAAGAGCCACCACAATAGAATGGAGAGGAACAACTGGGCCAGGCTCAAATTCCAAAAGTAAGGATACAGGAAAGACCTTTGCTTATCAAAGAAGGTGGCAGGACATCACTGATCCATGAAAATATAATAACCAACACAAAATATTGAAATATGTATAGGAATTACTAGTTAGGATAGGGAAATGAACCACCACAATGAAATAAAATTAGGAATTACAAATTAGGATAGGGAAACTAACCACCACTTACCTGAGATGATGGTTATAGGGTGTGAACACACAAAACAGACAAAAACACACATGATACACACTAATCATCCAAAACATTATGACCACCTAGTTACTAGCATATTGATCCACATTTCGAACGCAATACAGCAGCGATTCGGCATAGCATGGATTCTACAAGTCCTTGGTAAGCTTCCAGAGGTATCTCACATCAGATTTCTGCGCAAAGATCACAAAATTCCCTTAAATTATGGGCCAGCGGTTTGCGGCCTATTTGCCTGGGAATGTGCATCTAGGAAACGGAGAGCCTGGTCGGCTGTTCGCGTGCTACTGTAGTGAGCATCTATGAAAAGTGTTTGAAGGACGGTGAAACCACGAGTAGGCGACAATGTGGTACACCACATCACAGGACGTGGAGGTTGGAGGCTTGCCTGCTCTGTAAAGCAGGATAGGGAGTGATCTGTGGCAGAATCGTGATTCTTGTGCTCCGAAACACTTTTGGAGCACCTGTTAGATCTGCCACAGATCACCCCCTATTCTTCTTTACAGAGCTGGCAAGTCTCTGACCTTCACGTTCTGTGACGTGGCGTGGGTGTCCACCACATTGTCGCCTACTCGTGGTTTTACCGTCCTTCAAACACTTTCCATGGATGCTCAATACTGTAGCACGTGAACAGCCAATCAGCCTCTCCGTTTCCGAGATGATCATTCCCAGTTGTCACGCCCACAAACCACTGGCCCATAATTTAAGTGAATTTTGTGACACGTGCATAGAAATCTGGTGTCAGATACCTCTCGAAGCCTACCAAGTACTTGTAGAATCCATGCTACGCCGAATTGCTGATGTATTGCGGTCGAAAGATGGACCAATATGCTAATAAATAGTTGGTTATAATGTTTTGGCTGATTCATCATCATCCTAAACAGTTTCCAGCCTCTGACCGAATCTACTTCATGCACAAGCCTCTCCATTTCCTTCTTTCATCCCACCACCTCTCTGTTACCACCTTGTTACAGTCCTCTCCTCTCTTCTGTACACACTCCTCCACTCCTTTCAGCCATCCATCATTTGGTCTTCCTCTGGGTCGTTTACCATGCATTTTAATTTCATGGATTTTCTGGCCTCCATTGTCTTTACATATCCATACCATCTCAGTCTGGTCCTCTCTACCCTTTCCTGTAGGGGTTCCTCTTTTATAGTGCATCTAATCACTTCTCCTTATTCTGTCCATTTTAGTAACTCCAATTCTACCTCTAAAAAACTTATTTCGTTTGCTTGTACTCTGCTGATGTCCCGCTTTTTCATTGTCCACGTTTCAGCAGCATAAGTCAAGATAGGCACATAGTATATATGATAGATTACTCTCTTGCTTCTCTGTGGCACCTCTTTATTCCGTATCAGGCTTCTAATGCTCCTTAGAAACGCCTGTGCTTGTCTTCCTGTTTAACTTATCTCGCCATCATTTCCTCCACATTCCTCTAATACACTCCCCAAGTGCTTGAAACTGCTTACCTTCTTTAGTTGTTCCCCTGCCATCATAATTCCCTATTCTTCCTTCTGGTTGTTACCATGTACATTGGCTGATAAATATATAAATTTTCAGGTCTTAACCCTTTATCAAGAAGAGAACATTAACAGCGGATGGGTGTTATAGAAAACAGACTGCATGTTTTTTGTGCTCACGCCCCATCATCTAATGTAAGTGGTGGGTCATTTCCCTATCCTAATTTGTAATTTTTTTCACTACTTAGCACCTATTATTTCATTGTTTAATAACATACATATCCTACTGTGATGAGAGCCCTACTATTCCCTCCATCTCTGGACTTCTGAGCAGCAATTCAGTTTCCTGGGAAATTGACCACTCCTTTCAAATGTGTGGACCATATTAACCTTTCATTGAAACAAGCATGAACATTCTGCATATAAAACTGTATAAAAACACCGCCAGTGCTTTAACCGCTGAACTATTGAGAGCACTTAATCTTTTCTAGCTAAACATTCCATCTGTAGTGTTCGAAAAATTCTCTACCATAATACACATTAATAATGGAGCACTAACCGATAATAATTATTGTCGTCTTGGTTCAATGTTTCTTCAGCTGTCTGTGCTTATTTTGGATGTACCAATGGGTGCTCATAATTTTTTTTTTTTTTTTTTTTTTTTTTTTTTGTAGTTACATTTATTTGATATTAAAAAGCAATTTCGTGTGTCGTAATGACCTGGTGACAGTGTTTTATATCGACTGTGCAATCCACGCCTATCATAGTCGCCTATCATAACCCGGTAATCCTACCAGTTAGAGGGGATTTACACTTTAACCTGAAATCAGAACCACGGAAACGTTCTGGCTTAATTCACATTACACAACAAGCTGTGCCAGAGGGTAAGATCGCGTTAAGGGCATACAAATATCACCACCAACTCAGTATTCGAACCGCGGAACTTTCGGTCTGCAGTCAGACTTCTTAAACCACTGAGTCAACAGGCTGCTCTACTTGATAATCAAATATGTATATATCAATAAACAAGTTAATATAACTTGCGAATTTTTATTAAAAAGTCACTTCTTCATTCACCATCTCAACCGAAAAAACTGTGGTTTCCTTTTCAATGAACTACAGAATTCTTTATTACCCTGTTGAAATACGGGGGGCAGTCAAAGTTTCCGGAATTCTGTCATAGTGTTGACAGTAAAAAACTTCCCGGAATTCTGTTGTATTTTTGGCATTTGTGATGCAATTGTTATGAGTTTGACAGGTCTGAACAGGTCGTAACAGGCAGTGTGACTGCAGTGTAACTGAAGGCAGGTCTGTGTGGTAATCAGTTGGCGCGATGTCGCAGTTTGAGCAAAGGGCGAACATCAAGTTCATGTGCCCTTTATACATGAAATTTTCGAAAAGATTGAGGGAAGCAATCCGAAGTAAACGTCCCGGCAGATGGCAAGGAGGATGGTCACTGCATCACGACAATGCTCCCTCCCGCACATCGATTGCTGTGCAGACATGACTTGCAGAAAAGAACTTTCCAGTTCTCCATCAGCCTAAATACTCGGCGGATTTAGTGCCATCGGATTTCTGGCTCTTTCCCAACATGAAAATGGGCCTCAAAGGTAACCGTTTTGCCACCGTAGAAGACATCAAAACCAAAGCGACGGCTGTACTTCGGAAGATACCAAAACAGGATTTTCATTGTTGTTTCCAGCAATGGCAGGAGCGGTGGAGCAAGTGTGTGTGTTCAGAAGGAGCCTTCTTTGAAGGAGATTAGGTAAATGTATACTTATCTTTTGTTAATAAATAGTTCCAATGAAATTGCAGGAACTTTTTGACTGCCCCTCGTATGTAATATACACAATCGATAGTAATTTCTTTTAGCTAAGAATCAAACTCTACGACAACTTGGAAGTTATTTCCCATACATAATATTTCGTACGTGACCTGAAAGTGCGGTAAATACTTTGAAGGAAGTCTTCTAATATTTAAGCGATCTACAGTAAAGGCCTGACACACAACTACATCACCATTTGTCCTTAGTGTTGAATTGAAAATTTTCTTATGATTCAAATTTAACAGCCAGATCGTGAGAAAGGAACCTAACACTACCGTGGAGAGCGTTTAAAGAGCTCATTGTACTCTGGTTACATATTCGTTATCGAAATGTATTACTGGAAATATCACATTACGAATACATGTTAAACGGTTATTTGACATCCTTTGAGAAACGATTACATTGGTAAGCTGTATCATAAAGTCACACCGTTTACTTGCCCTATGATTGACAAATTTGTGGCCAAATGAGCAAACATACATACAACAATCGTATAACTCCTTCCTCACCACTTTTCACAACATATTCGGGTCGACTGCCTTGGATGAGTTTTAATCACATTTGGAGCTATGGTTTTATGGCCGCATGCCCTTCCTAACGCCTATACCTACTAACAGGTCGTGCTATATACCGTACTAATGTGGCGGATCCTTGCCCAGCCTAAAGTACAAATCTTCGCCACCAGTCGGCGCCGCAATCGACCACGCCATGGTTCATCTCTTTGCCAACAGCCGGCGCCCTGATCGAGCCGACGGGAGCTGCCAACTAGACCAGGTGGGAGACAACCGTACTACTTGGAGCCAGTCGGCTGCTAGCCACGTGCCGCGTATGAACTTGTTATCTGTGTCGCGCTACCGCGTGTTCTGTTTTTGTGTATGCAACCTCTTGCATAATAAATAGCTGTGCTTAAGTACACCTCAGCTTTCATTTATTACTGTGTAGAGTGTAGTTACTCCATAACTGGTGACCCCGACGTGATTGTGTGCGTGCTTCGTTGTAGCATAGAACACATGCTTCATGCTTCAGCTAACGCGTGACTATATCGAATTCTGTACTCAGTGTTAAACTGTGTGTTGTGAAGTTTTAAGTGCTTTGCCGAAGCGTTCTCCGACGAGGAAATCACTCGAAACACGCGCTCCAGAAACCATCATGAATGCAAACACAGATACTTTGCTTGAAACGGACAACAATGACAAGCCCACACCGCCTCAGCTAACGGACGCTGCCCCGACTGTGTTGTCTGCCGGCGCTATGAAGTTGCCGCCGTTCTGGAAACATTGCCCGCATATGTGGTTTATTCAAGTTGAGGCCCAGTTTTACACACACCGCATTACTTCCGACGCTGCGAGGTATAATCTTCTTGTTGGCGCACTTAACTCTGAAATCATGATGGAGGTAGCAGACCTGCTGTCTAATCCGCCTAAGGAGAACAGATATGATCGCCTAAAAACCGAGA
Organism: Vandiemenella viatica; assembly: GCA_031002005.1. Taxonomy (NCBI): domain Eukaryota; kingdom Metazoa; phylum Arthropoda; class Insecta; order Orthoptera; family Morabidae; genus Vandiemenella; species Vandiemenella viatica. The sequence goes on from CM061921.1 coordinate 214,257,771, forward strand.
TTATCAGCCGGCTGACAGATTCAGCCGACCGCCAACTTCACAAGGCCCTCACCGAGTTGGAGCTCGGCGACAAAAAACCAACACAGCTCCTCAGGCAAATGACTACCCTGGCCGGCGGCAGAGCAACTCCGGACGTCATCAGGGTTCGCTGGCTTGCCTTGCTGCCTCCGTCAATCCAACGCTGTTTGAAGCTGGTGAAAGGCATCTCCCTTGACGAACAGGCGAAGATCGCGGACGAGCTACATGAGATGCAGTCTCCTCCAACCGTTATGGCCGCTGGCTACACGCGTTCCAAGTCACGATCTCCGGACCGTCCTGCCTGCCGATCCGCTCGAATCGCTCACAGAAGAAATCTCCAACTTGAAGCTGGCCGTGGCTGAGCTGTGCAAGATCAACGCCACGCTCATCAGCAGCTTCAATGAACGTGGCCGCGCACGTGAGCCTAGCAGTGTTCGCAGCAGCTCTCGCTACCGCAGACGATCCCCATCAAGTGCCACAGTCTGTTTCTATCACCGCCGCTTTGGAGAAGACGCTAGGAGCTGCGAGCCGCCCTGCTCTTACGCATCCAGACAGTCGTCGGAAAACTAGAGGCGCTGTCGATCGTTCAGGCGGCCGGCGACAGCACCACAAACGCCCGCCTCACCAAGGAATACCGATTGCACCTCTACGACCGTACAACGAACATGAGGTTCTTGGTCGACTCTGGCTCGGTTGTTTCACTGGTACCTAAGGCCTCCATTTCCGGATGTTGCAAGAAGGATGACTTCCAGCTGTACGCCGCCAACGGAACCGTCATTCACACCTATGGACAAAAACTCCTGGCGCTGGATCTTAACTTACGCCGAGCATTCAAATGGTCCTTCATTATTGCAGATGTCAAGGCAGCCATCATTGGAGCGGATTTCCTAGTTCACCACTCTCTGCTCCTGGACCTGAAGGGGAGATGCCTCATCGATCCTCTTACATCTCTGACGACCACGGGCCAACTCTGTGAAGCCACCATCCACACAGTCTCAACCATCAACCAGAACGCCTGTATGGGTGACCAGGACAAGATCTATGCCGACCTGCTCACACGCTACATAGACATCACGAGGCCTAACACTGTTCCTGTCACCCAGTCTGACAATGTTGTGGTTCACCACATTGAGACCACTGGCCCTCCTGTCTTTGATCGCCCTCGCCGACTTACTGGCGAGAAATTGAAGGCCGCCAAGGAGGATTTCGACCTGCTGCTGCATCACGGCGTGATACGACCCTCAAACAGTCAGTGGGCCAGCCCGATTCACATGGTTCCGAAGAAACTCGGTGGTTGGCGAACTACCGGCGACTACAGGCGGCTGAACGGGATCACTGTTCCTGACCGTTATCCTGTCCCTCACGGAGACAGCATCCTTCAGCGTCTCCATGGCTGCTCAGTGTTCTCCACAATCGACTTGGTCCGTGCCTACCACCAGATTCCGGTTGCCAAGTCAGACATTCCAAAGACCGCAGTGACGACGCCCTTCGGACTTTTTGAGTTCGTCGGCATGCCGCCCGGGCTACGCAATGCTACACAGACCTTTCAACGCCACATGGACAATCTGCTTCGAGGTCTGGACTTTGTTGGCTGTTTCATCGATGACTTGATCATTTTCTCCAAATCACACGAGGAGCACTTAAAGCACCTCACCACGGTGTTCGACATCCTTCGTGCAAACAGACTAACAATCAATCATAAGAAGTGCCAGTTCGGGAAGTCAGAGGTCATCTACCTGGGATACACAGTCAACGCTTCCGGTTACAAACCCCCGGCGGAGAGAGTCCAAGCCATCGCGTCGTATGCGCAACCTCAGACCATCTCCGATCTCCGTCGGTTCCTGGGAATGGTCAACTACTACAGGAGGTGCATCCCTGGCGCTGCACAGATGCAGGCCCCACTTAACGACCTGCTGAAAGACTCTAAACGAAACGACAAACGCCCAGTTCCTTGGACTCCCGCTACTGAGCAAGCGTTTGCTGCCTGCAAACGTGGTGTTGCCCACGCTGTACAAACGACTTTCCTCTCGCCGTCAGCGAGCCTTTGTCTGAGGACTGATGCATCCGACACGGCCATCGGAGCCGTTCTTGAACAGCTTCAGGATGGGACCTGGAGACCACTGGGGTTTTTCTCACGGAAGCTCATCCCAGCTGAAACCCGTTACAGCACATACGACCGAGAGCTTCTCGCAATCTATGCGGCCATTCGTTTCTTTCAGCACATTCTTGAGGGCCGACACTTCGTCATCCAGACAGACCATAAACCCATCACGTATGCCTTTTCGCAGCGACCGGAGAAGGCATCTCCACGCCAGTTACGCCACCTGGACTATATCTCACAGTTCACCACTGAGATTGTCCACACACGGGGTGAAGACAATGTCGTGGCCGATGCACTCTCCCGCATAAACTCCATCTCCATGCCAACGACGATCAGCCACGAGGAGATCCACCAGGCGCAGATGGCCGATGAAGAGCTGCCAACACTCCGGGAATCAACACTACTCAACTTGCAGTCTCTGCGTATTGACGGCCTCGATATAATTTGCAACGTTCTGGAAAATCGAGTGAGGCCCTACATACCACAGAATCTCAGGCGACGGGCATTCGACGCCGTTCATGGGCTTTCGCATCCTAGTGGCAGAGTCACCGCCCGGATGCTGAAGGAACGCTACGTGTGGCCAGGTATCAGACGGGATGCACTCCTATGGACTCGAAGATGCATACCGTGTCAGCGAGCTAAAATTCACCGTCACAACCGACTGACACCACTCAACATTGCTGTTCCCAATAACCGGTTCGACCACATCCACCTGGACCTCATCGAGCTGCCGCAGGTCGCAAGTTTCCGGTACTGCCTCACCATTATTGACCGTTTCACCAGATGGCCAATGGCCATCCCGCTCAGCAACATACTGGCTGATACAGTTGCCTCAGCCTTCTATACACAATGGATCTGTCTATTCGGCACTCCACTTACGATCTCCACGGATCAAGGTCCACAATTTGAGTCAGCTCTCTTTACCGCACTATCGCGCCTGATAGGAGCTCAGCGAATTCGCACCACGCCGTACCATCCGCAGTCCAATGGACTCGTCGAACGCTGGCACCGTTCGTTAAAGGCCGCTTTGATGTGCAATACTCACCTACGTTGGCCAGACCTACTGCCAACCATTCTCCTCGGCCTACGCACCGCCTACAAGGAGGATCTGAAGGCCTCTCCAGCTGAACTGCTCTTTGGGACGCCGCTTCGACTGCCTGGCGAATTCTTCACCTCTGAAGACACTCCAGCTGATCCACAGTTCTTCCTGGAGAAGTTTCGAGAGCACATCCGCGCCGCCAGGCCCACACCAACGGCTCACCACACCAAGGCTCGCCTGTTTCTACTGAAAAACCTATACACCTGTACCCACGTCTTCAAACGTGTAGACTCTGTGAAGAAGCCTCTTGAACCACCTTACACAGGGCCGCATGAGGTCGTTAGGCGCATCAGTGACAGAGTGTTCGTGATTAAAATCAACGGGGAGGACAAGGCAGTCTCAGTGGACATGCTGAAACCTGCCTTCATCGCCAAAACAGACCACGACCAGACCGACGCCCCCCGGGCAGAACATCCACCAGCACTGACGCACACATCTACATCAATGGACCGACCCATGAGAACCTACGCGAGGGGTTCTCGTGCAGACACCAGCACCGGTGGCAAGAAGCGAGTCTCGTTCCTTACTCTCCCTGAGTAAGTCACTGGGGGGAGAGTGGTTGTGGCGGATCCTTGCCCAGCCTAAAGTACAAATCTTCGCCACCAGTCGGCGCCGCAATCGACCACGCCATGGTTCATCTCTTTGCCAACAGCCGGCGCCCTGATCGAGCCGACGGGAGCGCCAACTAGACCAGGTGGGAGACAACCGTACTACTTGGAGCCAGTCGGCTGCTAGCCACGTGCCGCGTATGAACTTGTTATCTGTGTCGCGCTACCGCGTGTTCTGTTTTTGTGTATGCAACCTCTTGCATAATAAATAGCTGTGCTTAAGTACACCTCAGCTTTCATTTATTACTGTGTAGAGTGTAGTTACTCCATACTAATAGGGGAAGTGTTGCCATCTGTGGGTAAAACATGGAACTATATTCAGAGTGTGATAAGTGTACTTTCTGTTTGTGGAATGAGTAGTTTATGAGGCGGAGATTGGGAACAATCCCGTCATTCGCCTTGATGGCGGCGGAAATCCACCAAAAATCGCAGCCTGGAAGGCCGTGACGTGGGAGCTGCTCCGTAGTACCTCCTCTACTCAGTGTGCGGCGCCTCAACGCACTGCGCCACACTCGCGGATATGCCCACCAATCACATATCTTCCCTATCTAAACTAGGGTTACCAGACGTCCCCGTTTGCCGGGGACAGTCTCCGTATTTAGCTCTCTGTCCCCGGACAGATTTTGTCCCCGCGATGTCCCCGGATTTTTACTATTGTCCTCAGAACTTTTTTTTTTAATCAAGCGAGAGATCTTTAAAATGCCTGATTTGCTAATGCATTCGTTTAAAGAAAGAGATGTGAAGCGCCCTTCTTTCCCTTTTACGTGCCTTGGATACAACAGATTTGTGCTGTGTGCAACATGGCTGTCTGTGATCTCATTTAAAAAACAAAATATAAACAGTATGTGGCTTTTAAGTTATTCCATCCTTTAATCATATCATATCATATCTACTATATAATTTTGTAAGCTTATTCCCTCATCTCGATAGCTATTGGCTGAAGAACGATGTCACGTGTCAGTCTTCGCTCGCAAAACAGCGACCAGAGATACCATTAGTAGAAATTCATGGTTATGTTCACAATTTAATACCCAAACAACTGCTAATAAATTAACTGCCATAACACATTCATTAAGTTTGCTTTTCGTAGCGTTTTATAGTTAAAAAAAATACTGATAAATTTCTAACTATGTTTTCAAACGAAGGTTTGGTCTGTCTGGCCATAAATTTAGCTGTCTAGTAAGAAAAATAAGGAGAGAAAAATGAGCTGGTCTAAGGAATGTTACAAACTGAAAATCCAGTTAAACTTCCTGAGAGATTCGATATCAGAAGAATTTTTTTTAAAAATAAACCAAAAATGTTTTGATGATTTGTTACTACTGATTCGGCCTGAAATTGAAAAACGAGACACTGTTATGCGTGAAGCGATTCCTGCGGCTCAGAGACTTTCTCTAACGTTGAAGATATTCAGCGTCTGGCACGGATTTGGAAGACAAAGTTTATGTGTGCTGTCGCCCCTCAGTCGTTGGGTAAAAACTGGCGGGGATTACTGGAGATTCCGCCAGAGTTGTCATCATTATACTATAGTGGTCAAATGCAAGACTCCACTATAAATTCTTCCCGAAGTACATTTAACTTGTCCAGGCTGTATAACAACCTCATTTGTGCTTGAAAATAATGGTCTAGGCTGTATTGTAACGGAATTACTGCTTGATAATTATCAAAGACGTATTATTATAATAATACGTCTTTGGCAGTATTCCAACGATATTACTGAATATTTTTGTAGCGGAATCGCGATCTCCAGTAGACCCAACTGACGGTCGATGTTTCGTCCGCCACGACTAACGAGCGATGAAAGAAATATTGTCAGTAAACGCGTAGACGTTCTATCTGAACTTCAATATCTCCCGTCAGTTTCGCTTGAGTCAAAATTTCGTCAATCTAACCATCGGATTAACAATAAAAATTACGGCTCAGAAACAGTCGATCAACAGTGAACATCATTGTCAATTTGATTATATTGTATTATATTATATTGATTATATTATTGATCATATCAGGTCCTTTTAAACTATCTTGCTTTCAGAAAGTTCATTGCTCCTGTCCCGGGTTCGAATCCCGGCAGGTGCACAAATTTTTAGAGCTATGTTTGATCATAGACTACGCCAGGCCACTCCGTGGTTCGGATACCAAATCACTAATTTCTATGTAGAATAAATTTTGAACTTTGATAAAATGTCAGTTGTGCTTTACATATAAAGATGTTTGTTAACTACAAGACATTTACCAGTGGTATTTTGTTTTACACACTTCTCCTCAATGATTATTAAATAATATAGCAAATTAGCACGAAATTTTGCAGTGAAGTATTTTTAATATTTTCATTATAATTGTGAACGAACTGGTGACTAAATAATAAGGCGTTTGCCTGTGGTTTGAGAAGATCCAGGCCACCTCTGCCAAAGCTTGTCAGAGTAAGTGAATTAATCTAGATTTTATCCTGAGTTTGGTTCCACTACTACTACTACTTCGCATTTGTTTTTATTATTGCCATTTATGAAGTACTTTATGTTTTATTTGAAATACTCTTTATTTCATTCAGCAATTCCTATACGTCCTCAAGCTTACAAGCTGAAAGCTCAGTATTATAAACTATTTATTTATTTCGTGTCAAAAGTGTTGATGTAAAAACAGAAACACAAACAGCAGTATTAACGAGAACAGAGCGATAGAAAAAAGGATAGTAATCAACACAAATTATAGATTATATTATAGATTACGAAAAGTTAGATACTTCTACAATACTGTCACTTGCGTTGAGGAGATCTTAAAGAGTGCAGGTTGTTGAGCACTGCCGGAAACTGTATAAATACTGGATGATCTGCTCTGCACCACAATCACACGTAATATTTAGATCTTCGAGATAACGTCATCTTGGTAAATTATCTTTTGTCCTGCCTACACCACTTCGCAGCCTTTTCAGTGCTCTACATGTCTTCCACTTAAGATTGCCTTGCCACCTGGTGTTAGCGCCCTTTTTTTTTTTTTTTTGAATGCCGTTTGGCTTCGAGGCGTCACAGCCAGAATTGTGTATTTACGTAATTCGTAAATTTTGATGGATGCATTCACTGTATACGAGACTCAGCATGGTATAGACTACACAAGACAAACACAACACTTGAAACCACCCATGCCGCAAGCCGGACTCGGAGCGACGACCCCTGCAAGGTGAAGCTAGCTCGACAGTCACTGTAAAAACAGGTAGCATAATCTCACCTCGCCCCATTTGTAGCTGCCTGTTTCTCACGTTTCTTTAATTATACGAAAAATCTGAAAACTTTCGGATTTATTTAAAGAGTTCTCGAACTTCAAACCGCGTCGAAATGCACACTTGTGTCGTTTAGAAGTTCCCATTCTCCAGTTTCATGAAGCACCCAGGATTTCAACATCTCGGTGCCGCCGGAAGCGCGTAAACTTCTTAACAATATACATAATTAGCTTACTTTTTCTCAGTGTTCAAACCTTTGCATTACTCCCTATTTTATGGAATTACTGTTACCGTCTTTCGGCGGCAACCATGAGCGTTCCGGTGGTGATTAGGAAATGCCTCCAAATTGGGTCTTTCGGGTTCTGTGGAAGCAGAGCGGAGCAACTTATTGCGACATGGCTTGTCCGGCTAACGGTAAACAGCGTCCGGCTGAAATAAGTGGTGGTGTGTCGCAAGGCGAGCATATCCCTGTTATTCAGTGTCACTGTCACCGATTACTGCTCAGCTAGGTTGAAGCGATGACTTACTAAACTTGTGGGACATGGTGGCAACATGAAATGGACCTGCACATAACTTCCGTCTTAGGTTAAGTTAATTCTACATTACGATTCACAGGTCAATTTTGAACAGTTGTAACTCTCATACAGAGGAAATAACGGACAAAACTCTCGTAGTACCTACACATTTCTATTACTGTTGTGGAGTTTGGGATCCTTATCGCAAGGGAATGCTTGACACGATAGAGAAAGAACAGAAAAGAGCCGCTCGATTCATAACTGCTTGCCACAGCCCTTACGACAACACCACAGGACTGATATATAGATTGGACTAGAATTGTCGAAACAACGGCTTATGAGACATTACTAATTTCTACAAAGGAAAATGATCTCATAACTGCATACCAATCAGCATTTAGGGAACAGCTTAGTAACAGCATACGGTAGTACAGAGATAATAATTCAGTTGGTTGTAGAAAATTGATTAGTGGCAATAGATAAGGGAGAGGGAGTAATAGCAGTATTTTTGGACTATAGGCGAGCATTTGAAATTGTAAACAGGAAACTGCTGTTAAAAAAAAATTAAAACAAATGTATAACATCACTGGGGAGGTTTATACGTCATTAGAAAATTATTTAAAAAGCGATATCAAAGGGTTAGATTCAATAAGGTTCTATCAGAAGAAAGAGAAGTGAAACATGGAGTTCCCCAAGGTAGTAAACTGGGACCCCTCATTGTTTATATTATATATAAATGATCTGGCGGAAATAGTAAAGAATTGTAAAATTCTTTGCAGATGACACACTAATATATTATTATTGGAAAATATTAAAAAATCATACAGGTAATTAATAATGAATTAACTTTAGTTAATGAATGGCTAAATAAAAATTTGTTAAGCCTGAATGTGGCATAAACAACATGTATGGTGATGGGGAAGAAACTTTTTAGGGAACAGGCAGAGGCACTGCATTCTGTTGTGATAAATGTAACCAAAATTAATTGGATTCAAAATCATAATTATTTTGACGTAGTTATAGATAATAAGCTTAAGTTTATAGATCATGTAGATTATATAAATAAAAAAGTAGCAAAAAAAGGTAAATTTAATATACAAATTAAGAAAAGTGTTATCTAAACCAGGTAAACAGCTATTATTTAAAGCAATTGTGCAGCCTCACATAAAATACTGCTCCACATTATTAATCATGACAAGCAAAAGAGAAATTATGAAATTGCAAAATAATTTTAATAAGGGAATGAGGGCTGTTCTAAATAAAATACGAACTGAAAATGTCAGTAAAATGCTTAAGGACTTAGGATATTACATATTGAAAAGGAAATAATTAGAGATGTACCGACTTTTGTATATAGGTTGGAAAGTGGAATTATTCCCAAGATATGTGTCTAGATTAGTACAAAAGAATAATGATGTACATAATTATAAGACAAGGCAGGCAAATCATTTCCATTCGACTTTTAATATAAGTAGTAAAGCACAGAAAACGGTGTTGCACAAAGGTTTAAAAATATATAACAAATTACCTGAAGAAATAAAAAGGACCTGAAATGTTGCAAGTTTCAAAGAAAAGCTGGGTAATTGGCTAGAGGAGAGAGATTGTAATAGTTTCTTGTGAAGGATTCAATGAAATTAACACCTTTTTTGTTTTTGTTTTTTCTCTTTTATTTTTAATGTTGTATATGAATTGTAATTATATATATATATTAGCCATAGGCTATTTGAAAATAAAAAAATTATCTAGCAGACAAACGATGTTGGTTTCGTTTGAATTTATTGGTGAACATCTACATTTATTTACAGGTGTAATGTAATAATCCGTCCACCAATCTGTTTAGGTCACAGAGACATAAGAGATAAGATTAGGAAAATAAGATGACATACTGATGCTTATATGAATTCATTCTTTCCTGGTTCTCTTCGTGACCGGAATGCACAGATTTAGTTTTGATGCTAAGTACCCTCTGGTATCCACAATATTTGTGGATGTTGATGTTTGGCTAGAAGTGCCCGTGGCTTCATCCACGTGGTTCAGAATAGCTCTTCGTCGTTTTTCGTTCGACTTGTAAATTGCCACTATTAGAAAAATATTTTTTTCTTCATTTCTCATAGTGTCGATGTCACAATGAAACAAAGCGTAAGCTATCACTAACGTCACATAAACTTTCATTCTATGCAGCTTCGTTGAAATGGTTGGTTTTGGTTTGATCCGTGCACACACGTACAAAAATTCCGAAATTTACGGTTTGGCTCCTGTATCATGGACAAAATATGGCACTGATCGGGTAAAAATTGTCGTGTACGTTAAATGATGACATGAGCTAGAGCTACGTGTAGTTTCGCTGAAATCCATTCGACTTTTACGTGAGACGCGCACACACAGCCAAAGATTACAGAATTTACGGTTTTAGCCATGTTATCATTGGGAACTACGTTACTAACTTGGGTAAAAAGTATCCTACATCAAAGCCAAAGGTACAGGATGTAACTAATGTGTAGTTTCGTTAAAATTAATTCGTTAGTAGTTTTTGCGTGATACGCGGACAGTCAGCCAGACAAGAATTCCAAATTTTAATCTTTTGGTATCTCTATGATCAGTAATGTACAGTACATTGCAATTACTCATTTTGAAATAAATTTTATGTACAGACAAAACTTTTCTGCTATTTTATAATGAAGTAAAGATATTCGAACGGCAGACAAATTAATGATTAGGTATAGTTGTAGAAGTAAGACAGTTCTGTCAATTAGGGAGTTAAATTGCAGCAATGGACGAAACAAAACAAAAAAAAGCCAAGACCAGATTAACACTAGCAAAAAGAGTCTTTTTCAAATCTATAAACCATTTAACATCAAACATTCACTTAGGAGTAAGCAAGAACTAAAAAAAAAAAAAAAAAAAAAAAAAAAAAAAAAAAAAAAAAAAAAAAAAACACTATGAATGAAGGAAAGCACTTTACAACAGCGAATCATGTGCTTAGGAAGTAGAAGAAAGAAGGTAAATTATAAGCTTCTGAAATATAATGATCGAATAGGATATTGAAAATTAAGTCGACAGAACAAGTTCGAAATAAATATGTTTAGAAAATGAGGCATGAATAAATGATTTTCTTTTTTTGAAATTACCTCAAGGAATGGTCAGTCACATCTAAAGACATGCGGAAACATTTACTTTGTTAGTGGAGACATCAGCTGAAGGGATAATATATAGAGCAGGTGAAGGAAATTTTACATTTCGATTCACTGGTCGAAATTTGAAGAACTGTAATACATCCTGCTCTGGGGTACTGCTATGCTGTGTTTTATTCATATCGTAAATGATTGATTTCTGGTATCGAGAAAGTAAAAAGAAGAGACGCTCGTTATAGCCCTTACGAAAGTGTCACCCACTTGGTGTAAAGGTTGGGCTTCGATTATCTGGCAGACTAACGAAGAAGATTTCAATAGAATTTATACGCAAAAATGCGAGCATCCATTTTCATTTATGACTGCGGAAAAATACTTCACCCGCGAAAACTTTTTGATCGAAACGACAGAAGAGATGAAATCAGAAAAATAAGATACCGCAATGATACTTATATGTATTCTTTCTTCCTTCGAAAAGCTAGAGTTTGGTATGCAGATAGAAGAGACAACTTTTAGTGTAGAGCACTTTCTAACAAGCAAAATTGTGTGAATTCACGAGTATAGTTGTACACTTACATGAAGAGAAGACAAATGTTAAAATACATAAAGCAGATAAAATAAAGGTTTTAACGTGATTCCTGGTACGAAGGACTGCGTTAACCAACTTGAGAAACTCATAACAAACAGAAAAATGGGACGTAAATTTCTCAATTTGTTTTAATGATGATGCTATTAGCAGTGAGTAAGTATTAACTACAAACGCTGCACTCAGGACTTTGTTATTCAATCTGATGATTAGGTATCGTGCACCATCACCTTCTCTGTCCTGCCAAATACCTGCGCTCGAACCAGATTACGCCTTGTCAGACGGCGTCGCAACTCCCTGAGCCATGCAAGGGCATCAGGTGTTATTTTTAAATGACACTCGGTTTTTCTTTCTTGCTCAGGACTTGATTTAGAAGTAGATATTCTCTTACTCACCCTCTGGGTTGACTAAATAATTCACCCGTTATAAACTACCGTATTTATATTTGAAATGAGATTGAACTCGTACCGAGGTATATTAGATTCTGACATCGTCTGACGTCAAAACTCAGTCAATAGAGATTATTGTGAACAATCCCATGCTAACTGCATACACAGTTATTTAATTACCTGAAGTCGTAATTTTATACGTCACCACAGGATCAGAAGACTGCTCTCCGAAGCAACAACATTTACACATAGCAGATTATATGCTGCATGATGTATCTGTGACAAGGCAAAAAGGGTCTAACTTACATCATTCTTAATCTTTCACCAATTTTAGAGTACATCTACATATATACTCTGCAATTCATAAAATTGTGGGTGGCTGAGGGTGCTCAGCACCAAAGCTAATCTCTTTACTGTGCGTTCCAATCCCGAATGGTACGAGGTAAAAAAGAATTAATATAAGAATCAGTGCGGCACCTTATTTCTCTAATCTTATCTTTCCTGTCATTCCGACTCAAATAGGTTGGTGGACGAAGTATTTCAGTACACTCGTAAGTGAGTACGCATGTTTACCAATAAGTTTAAACGAAACGTGCGTCGTCTATCTACAAGAGACTCCCAGCCCAGTCTACTAATCAGTCCTGTGACGCTTTCATAAGAACTATAGCAAGCGGTCACGAATCGAGCGGCTCTTCTCTGTACTTTCTCTATACTGTCAATCAGCCCCTTATCCCAAATGGCACAACAGTAGTCCAAATGTGGACGCACAAGAGATTTGTACGCTATCTCCTTTGTTTGTTCGTTACAATTTTTCAAGACTCGACCTAGGAATCGCAGCCTTGAATTAGCTCTACCTACTAACGAATTAATGTGTAAGTCCCACTTCATGTTCCTTTGTACTGTTACTCCCAAATATTTCACAGAATCTGCCATATCAATAACTGAACTGGTTACCTCGTATTTCTGTAATGTAATGATGAGTTAATTCCAAATGACATAGAGGAAGCAACTGACCAATATAGCGAAAGAAAGAATGAATTTTATTGGTATTTCAACCAAGACGTATTCGCGAGGATATTAAAATAAAAAAAAAAACTAAAAAAAAACAACACTTCTCTGGAATAATGTAATCAGTGGCATTAATTGTGGATTGTATCGGAGTTCTGTCAATCACGTAAATACGATGGAAGTACAGCAACAGGGTAGAAAGGAAAGTGAAATATTTATCAAATTCGTACAAACATTCATTTTTGTTTTTGTTTGGGTGTTACGCCTCGGCGACATGCAGGTCGTCAGAGGAGGGAGAGGATGCGAAGCAAGGAACAGGAGGAATTCGACTGTGGCCTTTTGAAGTAACCATCCTTACATCCGCCTGAAAAAAAAACATGGAAAACCGAAATATGGGTTTCTGGACGAGGATTTGAGCCCACGTCCTCCCGAATGCCAGGCCCCAGTGTTACCGCGCACCCACCAATCTCGTCTCTCAATTTGAACCTGGGCCTGTTGTGCATACTCGTGTCCATGTTCGGTGAAAGTCGCTACGTAGGTAAAAAATTACTGCGTTTCTTCTTAGCATAAGTAACACGTCATTCCGTAAACTCTTGAAAATGCGATTATAACACGAGTCGCCAACACATGCTGACTCTACATTTTGCTCTTTCCGTTGTAGCTCGTGCAATATTGAGATACGAAAGCTTAAGGAAATCTGATTTGATACTTAACTAACCCATTACCAAAAGAAGCAAACATAATAGCATTACAGGTACTGTGCAATGTTCCTCAATGACTCGACTATTTTTCTGAACATCAATTAACCATGAGACAATGATAAAAAATTCAGCAGAGCCATTAAATTACTTACTCATGGCGTAATCGTACCAGTTTCAGTTTTCTCTCATTACAGAAACTACTACCACAAAGCAAGCAAAGCATAATTTGGTAAGTGAAATTTAACACTGTGCTGTCACAGAATTGATACATAGATTGGGCTGGGATAGTTTGGAAGACAGACGACGTAGCTTGCGTTCGAATTTATTGGAGAATATGCGAAAAAATTTAAATTTCGAGTGCAATGAAATACTTCTTCCGCCAACCTATTTAGGTCACAATGATCGGAGGGATAAGATTAGAGAAATAAGATGCCGTACTGATACTTATATGTATTCCTTCTTTCCTCGCACTATTCGGGATTAGAATGGGCGGGTTTAGGATTGGTGCTTAGCACCCTCTGCCACCCACAATGTTTGTGATTTGCAGAGTATGAATGTAGATGTAGATGTAGATGTGCTGTAGAAATCTATACTGTATGGTGTGCGTATTATGCTGAGTTGCCATAGGAAAGCTTCTCCCCCCCCCATCCCCTTTAATATTGCATTTGGCCGACTAAGCCATGCGGGCAGCTCCAGTTACTATACTTAGTATTATTACAATATATTTTTGTTTGATTTCATATTGTTTATGACCAGAGACAAAACATGACACACACAAACCATCCGTCTTTTACCGGTCCTCGAACTGGTGACTGGTGACTCTTAGCAGGTGGATCCAGTTCACTAGCCCACACGTTAACGAGGCGAGCGCGGTGCGGGAAGGTAGAGGTAAGAATAAGGATGACGACGACCTGTCTCAGAAAATACACGAAAATCATCGTAATCCTCAATAATATGAGATTCATCGAAAGAGATATTTATGTAATGTTTAATCGCCAACGTCCCTGTGTTCTGAAAGTTGAGGCATTGATCAAAGATTTTATTTATTGATGGGTAAATAACATGTTTCCAGATACGATGTTTCAGAGAACAGTATGCTGATTAGACAGTAGTGAAACATGTGTTAAATCCAAGTTTTTGCTTTGCAACTCGTGGTAATGTGTTTGGTGTTTTGCCGGTTATTTCATTCCCATGCAGAATGAGGAAAAAACAGAGGAGTATGATGAAGTCACCATGCTGATTAACAGATTTTTCAATTTCAGACGCCGTACGAAATTCTAACTGTTGTATCAACGTGACATAGGTTCTGAATAGTTCTACAGTACTCCATATTCTCATTCACGTATGTGTTACACCCTAATGTGTTATTATTGCTGCAATTATTAAAAAATTAGTGGTATCAAAAGAAATCTGGTGTTGAATATTTTTTGGTAAGGAAATTACACCTAGTACATTGTTTCGAGAAATGCGTCTAAATGGAATTGCTATTTTTGATGCAGAATTAAACAGCGTAATGTCCACTTTATAGTTTTTTGACGATCTTCTAAATTTCTTGTTTCGCTACATATAGCAGTCTCACCAGCAAATTATCTCTGTCAAGATATGTTGTGATCGAGAGGTCCACGGTGCGAATTCAGATCACTGTCCCTTAAACTGACTTTCACATCTGGAAATGTTTATCTACGTTGTCGTCAAGTATACTAAGATTTTCCTTGGTTCAGATTCCACATTAAATATTATATACCCTTTAGCAGGCAGAATTACCGGCTAAAGTTAAGCCTTGTCGAAGGCACAATACGTGGCAAATTGAAATAGCACCATATAGGACTTTAAAACTACAGGAGTTTTATCTATTTTAAAAAAGAAATAGATAAATGGATGCAAAAAAGTATGAAGAAGAAGAAAAGGAAATAGTCGTAAATAAATTAGAAGTTACATATAGGAAGATCAAACGGAATTATGCAGAAATGAAGAGAAGATACATAAATATTAAAGCTAATAACGGTAAACCTCTTTTAAGCTCAGAAGATAGAGCTAACCAATAGAAGGAATACATAGGGAAACTATATGATGGGGATGATTTGAGTAACAGTGTACTGCAAAAAGAAGGCGATGTCGACATCGATGACATAGGTGATCCTGTTTTGAGGAATGATTTGAAATTAAATAAGGCAGTTGGAATTGATAAGATGCCTGCAGAACTTCTGAAATCCCTAGGAGAAGAAGGTTCCAAAGATTATTCAAACTGATACCAAAAATTTATGAAACAGGTAAGATCACAACTGATTTTAATAAAAGTGTCATATTCACACTTCCAAACAAATTACAAGCTGACAAATGTGACAATTGTAACACTATAAGTATAACATCACATACTTCAAAGTTAGACCAGAATGATATACAGAAGGGTACCTAGTAGAAGAGTTAGTAGGTGAGATCAGTTTGGGTTTTAAAAAAAACCGCGGTACAAGAGAAGCAATTCTGGCCTTAAGGGCTTAAGGACGAATTAAAATACTTTTTTGGCGTTTGTTGATTTAGACAAAGCTTTTGATAATGTTAAGTGGGACAAGATGTTTATCATTTTAGAGAAGTCAGGTCTAAAATACCGAGATTGAAAAATACTTTATATTTGATATTTGAATTAGTTATCTATAATATAAGTAGAGAATCATGAGAATCATTAATCAGTTAAAAAGGGTGTGAAACAAAGATATAGTCTATTCCCATTAATATTCAACTTGTATGTAGAGGACGCAATAAACGAAGTGAAAGAAAAATGTCATTGTGGCATAAGTGTTCAAGGAAGAAAAATCAGTATTCACGATCTGCTGATGACATTGTCCTGTTAGCAGAACAGATTGATGATATTGAGAAGTTACTGAATGGCATGAACAAAACACAGAAGAAAGATTTTGGACTAAACATATACAAAAGCAAAGCAAATGTGACGAAATATAGCAAAAATGATAGCGATAATAATAGATTAAATATAAAAATAGATTCTGATGCAATAGAAGGAGTAAATTTTGCTACTTAGACAGTAAAATTACAACTGATAGCCAAAGCGGGAATGATTTTACAAAAAGAATAGCACTAGAAAAATAGCCTTCATGGAAAAGGGAAAACTTTTAGTTTCAGATATTGATCTAGGACATTTTTAAACTCCAAGTGTGGAGCACAGCACTTTACAGTACCGAAATCTTGGCTTTAAGAATACCAGAAAGTAGGACAATTTAAGCACTTGAAATGTGATGCTATAGAAGGATGCTGAGAACCAAGTGGACAGATAAAGTACGAAATGAACGTGTTTTGTAAATGGTGCGTGAGGAAAGAAGTTTGCGAAATGGTCTAACAGAAAGATGAGACAGGATGGTGGGTCATATTTTGAGACATGCGGGATTGGTTAATTTGTTAGTAGAGGGAACAGTCGAAGGTAAGAACTTTAAAGGAACACATAAATTTGAATATATGAACCAGATAATTGAGGACGTGGGTTGTACGGTGTATATTGAGATTCAGAGGTTAGGACAAGATGGAAGGGATGGAGGATTGTATCAAACTAGTCGAGAGAATGATGACAGAAAAAAAGGACTTCAGAAGAGGGTTGGTGACCCATCTCAACAGTCAGCTAGAGGAACCTTAATTGGCGTGTTACGAAAGGTGGCCTATTTATGTGTCTTTATAAGCCGTGTAACGAATTCTGTCTACGTGACATTTTCAAAGTTACGCTATTCTATAGCGACAAGACTCAAGTGAACGAAGTGAATCAATGGACATACAGAATTTTGATTTGCGCGGATTTTATGAATACCTTGGAACCATATCCGTGCCGAATTATAGCACGTATACGAAACAGACACATCGTATTAGCGGTTTTCTGGGAACAAGGAATAGACAGAGAAGCTCGATATGTGAAAATTCCCTGTAAAGTATATATAGAGGTGAAGCTCCCAGCAAACTAAAATAATTCTAAATGAAGAGAGGTGGCCTGTGAGGTGAGGTGTCTGATATATCCGGAGACGAGAGAATCAGTGGGACTGGCCCCGACTGCGCGTCAGATGGGAGACTGCTGGTAACTACTCAGACGAGAGGTCACTAAATTAAATTTCAGCCTTCAATAGGCGACCAGTTGAGAATTCGTACTGCCACAAGTGTGAAAGAGATGAAGTGTTGGTATGTACACACCAGTGCCGACTATTACCCTAGAGACTTTCCAGGTTTAATTTGAACTGCACTAAAATTCAGCCAAGCTCTACAACCCTAATAATGCCTTGGCAAAAATATTTACTTGATGTAATCCACGCTTTATCGACTTTTAATGAACTAGATTCGGAGCTTTGATACAGACATTCATCGTTTGTAAAAGTAATAATGTGCCACTTTGATTTCTTTCAGTTATGCTTATAAAATATTTAAAGTATATAAATAATTTGTACTGCAAGCCGAAATAATAGTTATATCTAGTTTATTTCATTTGCAAAATAAATTCACATTTAGGCTGACCGTGATTGTGTGATTAAGATGTCAGTATTTGTTTTTTAATTGTCACTAAAGTTAAGTGGACGTGTTTGTAAATGTATTTCACATAGAGAGTAAATAGTCAAGTTATGACGGATTAGGTGCAGTTATGCTTTTTAATTATTTATTTTGTTTGAACAGTATTCCATTTGAAATAATTTTAATTAAATTTTACTTTAATTCTTGCATAAATTAAGTCATCCAGGTAACCCCTATCTTGCAGTATTTTCTAATTTTCTGTTTCTGGAAAAATTTCACTCATCCTTTTTGTACTTTTTTCATATATAAGTAAATGGCTCCAGTTTATTTTGTACAATTCTGTACCGACACTGCTGACTATTTTTCCGTGCCAGTGGTTTGCAACCCTATGGATGGTTGACTCCTCCATCAGATGGCGTACCAGGAAGTGTTAGTCAGAGTTAGGATTGTCAGTTCCTTTCCTTGGTGTGTCTAAGTGCTATAAAGTATACTTTGTTGTGTGTATGAAGATGAAAGGAGTATAGTGTAAAACCTGCGCCAGATCTATCAGGCCTCCTATTCCGGAGGAGACTATGGGAGGAGCCCCATCTGGCAGACGAATCACCATAGTGTCGTTTGCCCTCATTCCATTCGCACTGCGGAGAGTCCAGGAGTTATTTACACACTTTTGTGATTAGGAATTCTGCACCATCACCTCTCCTACTCTGCTTGCCAGGTCCCGAATGTTGAAAATTTCTCCCCATACAGGTGCATTTACCTATTACTGAAACGCAAAAATTAATTTATACAACATTCGACGTACGGGTTTCCTATCGTTGCTTTACACGCATATGATGATTTCTTTAGAAATAGTTTCTCGAACCATAATGCCCAGGTGTTTCGAAACATCATTCTGGTTTGCTCACTTTGTACGGTACTACAAATCAGCCAGGACTTGTTTAATACTAACTTCGTTGCTACAATGACGGCTATAAGACTAAAGCATATCTGATTGAAATTTAAATGTTATAATACGTGTAAGTAAGTAAATAAATATGAATATAATTTGTGCCAGGTTAGCCAAAAGCCAGATTAGTATTATTATTCTTAGTGTTGTATCTGTATTGTCAGAAAGCTCCAGATCTCTGTTAAGCGCTTTAAGCCACCGCCATCATAAAATGAGGGAAACCCAAGTTTAAATCACAACACAGTTTTGTAGGTCACGCTTTAATGAGGTTTTCCGTGATATTTAAGGTGAATCCTGCGACAACTATCCATTCCGCCAAAAAATTAAACGTTTCGCTAGCAGAAAAATCATAGGAAACGTTGATAAAATAGCATATGTGTTTTGCAAATACCTGATGGTATTAATTTCTCTTTGACTGCATAGATCATTTTTCATGACCTTCTACTGACAGAAAGACGTTAAACCCCAACTACTCATACTAATTTTAGTCCAGTTTACCAGAAACATATAATATAAAAGTTTCTTGGGTGCTTAATAAATGCCACCAATGTTAACAGGGTGGACTGTCTTTCGGAAATATTTGGGTAAAAATTCCGAGGCAACCTTTCAAAATACAGTTTCTATATTCCTCAACTATCAGTCGAAGCAAATGGCTGGATGACTTCATAAATATTGGTAACTGTCGATTTCCTTCCATGCCACTCGTAACACTACAATAATTAATGTTCGCTCTCTAACGGTTTCAGTAGCGAAGATACGAAATCCCAACACACCGTCAGGCATTCCGAATATATTGAGCATAAAAACCAGGAAAAAACCGTTACCAGCAATAAATAATCGGAATATAAAAATAGATGGGAGGCCGCGGTAAGATTTTTTTTTTTTTTTTTTTTTTGCTTGGGCTTTACGCCTCGTCGACGGCGAGGTCATTAGAGGCGGGATGGGATTGGGGCAAGGAATTCGGCCATGGCCTTTTGATGGAAGCATTCCGGCATTCGCCTGGACCCCGGTAAGAAGCCTGACTGCGGCTCGAAAATGAAACTCCACGGTAGCATGACGGCCACCCCGTTAACCTCCATCCCTAGCGCCAGCGACAGTCGGGAGTGAGTGGCAGTACCGGATTAACCACGCCAAAAATCAAGAGGGCCTCTTCTTCACCTTAGATTTAAAAAAAAAAAAAAAAAAAAAAGCCGGTTATGCATATACTCTATCAAGCAATGTCGATAGCTGATTAGTAAACCAGTTTAACCAACACATTTTTGCGAAGAAGATGAAGAATTATATGTAGTATTTTTACCACATAAGTCATAAACAGGGAGACAAATTAGGTTGATTTATTTTCCATCGAAGGTCTGGAGCACGGCTTAAAATGTAGAAGGCAATACTTCAATACTGTTGAAGAGTCGTTTTCTAATTAATTTGGACCTCATGCACCACAACAGTGATTGTGATTAACTTTATTACTTTCCCCTTTAGTTCCTCAAAACGCATATTCTTTTCGCAATAATCTTTAGTCGCAAAATTCCATGTGGAAAATTGTTTCACAACCAAAAACGTGTTTTCAAGCAAAAGCTCTCTCAGTTTTCATTTATAGCTGACAGGGTATTGTAGGTATTGTAGATAACATTTCATTTCCTTTGTTGGTACTTGGAGTAATGAAATTTCACAGAATGTTATCGCTTTGTATACAATTGACAATGATTATCTAACTCAAAAGACAGAAAGGTGTTTGTGTATTGTGCTGGCATTTTAAGTATATCTATATTTCTAAACAGATTTCTGCAATGCTTTATTTTGAAAATAATTTTTAGTGCACGCTTTTGCGACTTAAATATTTTTCGAGCTTGTGAAGAGTTTCCCAAGAATGAGATAACTAAAGTGAGCGGAGCAACAGGAAAAAAATTACATGAGCAAAGGAGTGCCGAAACTTTACATGTTTTGTTTAAAAAGGATGAAAGATGCTGTTGCAGTTATTGTGTATGGCTGGTATCATTGAGGACGCTCGTTAATTATGCGTTGACTCGTACGGTCATTGACGCTACTGACTGGGTAGCAACACCACACCTGCGGCCCACATTTGATCGACACAATCCAGGTCGCTATGCGGATTTAGAAGCTTAATGCTTATAATGACTTCGATATTTCTATTTCTTCTTACATAACATTTCTTGTTTAAAATAAGTGGTAATAGCTTTGAACTTCATCGGTTACATGAAGGTTTAACTGTTAGGGAGGAAAAGTGTTAACTCTCATAGTTATCATACATACTGACTTTGGTTGTAATGACTCATATGAAACACGTAGTGAATCATTGCGTCTCTATAGTGACGATTGTAGATATTTTTTTCGGCTTTATGCCTAGTCGACGTCGAGGTCATTAGAGGCGGGATTTTTTTTTTTTTTTTTTTTTTTACTTATGGCTTTATCTTCGTCGACGTCGAGGTCATTAGGGGACAAAGAACTGGAAGGAACTCGGCAATGGCCTTTTGAAGGAAAAGGTTCCGTATTCTCTGAACAAACGAAAGATCCAAAGTGCTTTCATAACACTCGCTCGCCCATAACGCTAACTTCTATTGAAATATTCTCCGTTGGTGGAAGAAGTTACGTATGCATATGAAGGTTCATCACACCTTTTTGCCGGAGAAAACTTCACATATTAATTTGTTTCCTCTTAAAAACAAAATCGTCTATAGTTCTTTAAAAGAAACTACAACTGAAGAATACATTTTTTTAATGAATCATGTTACTAGACCCAGAGAACATGCCGCAGGGATATTTCACTCATCTTTACATTTGAGATTTTAAAAAATAAAAATAAATAGGTGTTCTATTAATAGGGAAAAGTGCTAAAACCTGATCCCCAATCTGTTTTAAAAATTTAATTGGTTAAAAAAAAATCTGTTTTTAAAGAATGAAATGTTAACAATGTTTTGCGCCATTTACATTCTACTTCCAGAAAACAGCATTGAAAATCATTATAAAAATATTTGTTTAAAAACTACAGTTTAACAATATGAAAAGTAGTTGCCTAAATCGGACTAATAAAAATTATGGAAATAACACTCAAGAAAATTAGAAAAAGTTACTGGATCAGAGAAAACGTAATATATTTTTAAGTATAACTGTAATGTAACAATTTCAGGTCTTAGTTTTAAAAAATATACCCTGTATGTACGGTATATGAAGGCACAGAAAATACATAAAAAAGTATAAGTAAATCGTTTAGAGACGAAAATCGCAGGTGCAGACGCCCTTTTCAGCCCCAGCACAATACACATTTGCCTACAAGGAACATATAACTCACATCACCCAAAGTTCGCCTCTAGAATCTTCAAAATATTTCATGGATTTGGTCTTGGATTTTCTCATCAACCATGCTCATAGACGTAATATGTTGATCTATACTTCAAGGCTTAAAAAATATTATGACGCCGTTTACGGATAATTAAATGGTGAAGCTCGCAAAAATAAAAGAAAATCTTCGTGGAAAATCCTCAACATAATGTACAAACGTATGGTTAGAAGATTTAAGAGGTTTGAACAGATGGGGGGAGGGGGGAGGAGGAGTTACAAAGAAGCCTGGAATGAGCGGAATGGATGTAGTAACAGATGAAGTAAGTAGATTTTCGGGAAAATTGGAACCTTATTTTTTAAAGTTGTAGCATCCAGCAATCTGCAGTTGTGAATAACTTACAAGTGGAGGTCCTCAGTACAGAAATCAGTATTTAAGGACGTAAAAGGTGGGTGTACTGCATACCTCCAAATGCTCTTGCTCTGTTGAATCATCCCTTTCTACAAATTAGAAGTTAAAACCTGTTAAATTTTGCACATAGCTGTAGAGAAGCCATTGAAGCAATTAGCCTCGTAGGTTAAGGGGTGGTATTAGTCCTAATTCCGATCATCGCTTCAAACTTTTTTTTTTCTTGTATGCATGTCCTTCCACTACTGTATGCTGTTAGTAGCATAACATATTCATTTCCTTTTCAAAATATTCCCTAACATATTAATTTGTTTCTCCTCAAAAGTTTCACAAATTTTTGGTCGATAAGCGTTGTAAGGATTTTGAATCAAGTTTTAAAAGAAACAAATGAGTAAATAAAGTATGGTTAGTGTCGCGCTTATGAAGAAAGCCAATGAAACCAGGCCGTCAAGTGTAATTTACAGAGACCGATAGCAGAGATTACAGAGGAGAATACAAACATTTTGGCACATCTCTCACTACTTCAAAAATTTAGAAGGAAAGTTATGGGAGAAATTAGTAGGGATTGTGACTCTATAAACAGTGAAAATTGGGGGCACAAAGAAAACGATGTCATTTTAGTCAAATACAGAGGGGAGAGTAATTATGTAATGTTTAAGAGAGTAAAATAACATTTTATACAAAGTTTCAAGGGAAAAGAAGGATTTATAACATTTAAACGAGTTTTACAGTAGGGGTGGGAAGATAAAACAGTTAATAATCCATAAAAAAGGGTTTTAAAACGAGAAGATAGTTATTTGAACAACTGGGAGGATATAAGGAATACTACAATGACAGTAGTTAAAGGTTATAAAACTGTGAAATGGGTGTAAAGTGTTTTATATTTGGATATAAATCATGCAATCAAAAGCAAACATTTCGAGTTTGGAATTAATGTAAATAATTGGTGGGAAATTACACGAGCTTAAAGAACATTAAATGGTAATAGTTTCAGTTCATAAAGCTAAGGGGATGTATTTAATATTTAATTTAAAAGTTGCGGTGGCCGAGCCTCCACGTAAGTGCGAGTGCAGAAGGTAGTTATGCTTGATATTTAATAGATTAAAATCTTCTACAGGGGAATAATAGGTATTAAAACAAACTAGAGATAACAAGGAATTTTTCTGTAACGAAAGAATGGTAGGGGAGTCAAATTTGAAGTGTGAAGTTCATATTTCAATTTTATATGAAATGTTCAACTTCAATAAATTTTCATGGGCAAATGAAGGCATACGTAGATGAAAATATGATAACAGAAAATGTTTAGAATATTTAGAGCTGTGCCGTGTCAAAATTTTTGGAAGTTTTTGGAAACATCTTGAGGTTTTTCAAAGTCCAAGCGGTGGTTTGGTCACCCGATAAAGGAAAAGACACCGCTCCCAGGCTTGCACTTCCAGGAAAAACAGGCAGCAGTTATAAAAGTGGCAAAGGGGGGGGGGGAGGTACTAAAGTGATGGGTAGAGGCTAAGAGTGAGTTCATAGGGGCACGACGGTTGATGGAAGGCATGTTAATTTTCTGGACATTGTTATTTTGGAATTATCTTAACGAGAGATAATTTTAACTTTGAGACATTTTTAAAAGTGATGTTTAGACAATTTTTATTGACCAGTAATAATCAAAAACTTTGGAAGCAGTTCCTGAATTTCAAAACAGTAAATAAATGCTGTACAAAGAGTGATAGAATGTCTGTAAAGTAACCTGCATCTTCAAAACATAGATTCGAAGCCAATTAAACTTCATTACTATGCTGTAATCCGATACCAGAGGGTGATTGGTTTATTCAGCAATAAATGAAGTGACCTTTAGAACTTGTTTGAACTTTATTTAAGGGTGTAATATCTACAACTGTTACATTCAGTTATAATTCAATAATGCTAAAGCGTCTTTAAGGTGTTGGCTACCACATATAATTACAAAACACTTTATTTCGTCTTCAACTGCAAAATTCAGCAAGCAATTTTATAGTACAGCCACGGTCATAGATCACAACAACTGTAACAGTAATATCAAAATCCCCAAGAACCAACTTCATTGTGACAGCGTGATATAAATCTGTGATGCTACAAACAGTTGCGAAAGAAAAAGCATGCAGAAATATACATATACTAGCTGACCCAGTCACGCGTTGCTGTGACTCATTAGTTACAGTACGTTGGATCAATGTTATTCTAAACTACCTAATGTAGTCAAATTCGCCTGACGATGCAATTGCCATTGCAATTTTCCGTTGCGACCGTACCATCACAAGGATCAACGATATTAAGAATGTCTTACCAGTTCCACCAGGGGCGTCAAAAAAAAAAGAACGCCTTGTTCAGCATCAACAGTCAGCATAATCTAATTATAAATATTTTTATGTTCTGCTTTCATTAATGGCTCATTATTCGCAATAATTGTACCTAAGTCCACATTGTTATACAGTTGTTCTCGTAGCAGATTACTGTTAACTAAGTCTGTGGCCGGGCGATCAGGTGATGGCATACCATAATGATTAAGTGGTAAATTTCAGTCACTTCCTGATCGCCGTACAGGTCACATCGGTCCGCGAGCGCGCTAGCCAGTCCGAATTGTTTACCTTGTGCGACTACGGAAAGTGTTTGTACCGTCGTGATAAAAGTATATTTAAAACCTATAAAGTGCAACAAGCAGTGAACGAATAGTTTGTGGTAAAACTGAAAGATGTCTGGCCCGTTAGACACGGGGCAGACTATTAAGTCGGCGTTAGAGACGTGTTATGTCAATGAACCAGCATTACCTATACAATCAGTAAACTACCCAATAAGTGAAACATGTGAGCTTCAGATAGAGAACAGCATTAGTATGCAAGCACATACTCCTAGTGTGGAGGAAGGAGAGCAACAGGCGTTTACCCATCAACCTCAACTACAACAACAGCAGCACCAACAACAGCAGCACCAACAACCGCAACACTTACAGCAACAACAGCTGCATCAACAATTACAACAACTGCAGCAAAATCAGCAGCATCAGCAGTTCCAGCAACATCAACCGCAACATCCGCAGCAACAGCAGCAACATCCAGAACAACAAGAGCAGCAGCATCTACCGCTGCTGGAAATGGAGGTGGGGCAGAGTGAAGCCCTATTGATTGACTCACATATGACTTCTGGACCCATTCTGCACCAGATGCCTCGGAAAGGAGAAATGGAAAAAGTTTAGGTGAGTCCAACAAATCAGCTAAGCGGCGTTGTGTAGAGAAACGGGAAACTGGGAAGGACACGGTTGATTTACAACAAATTAGTCAGATGGAAGAAAGCGATGAAGCGGGGTCACCAGTCTCAGCTGAGCCCGACATAGCTTCCCCCCCATCCCCAGATCGCTCCGAGTTGAACCAGACGCAGCCTCATACGTCAACCCAGACATTCCGTAGTAAAGACAATAGATATAGTAGTACAGATAATGGTCCGTATTACATCTTTATAGAAAGCTTGGACAGAAACGTTGCAAAATTGCACCCAATGGCGATAGGAAAAATTTTATTTCAATATAATAACTCATACAAAAGGGACATCATTAACATCTCTACTGTTGGAAGAAATAGGCTTAAAATAGAAACTAGATCAGCGGCTGCGGCCAATTCCATAGTTCAACTTGATACTCTGAAAACTAGAAATATAGAAGCATACATACCAAACTTCTTGATTCAAAAACAAGGCATTATTAGGAATGTGGATATTTCGCTAAGTGAAGAAGAACTACAAGAAGAAATAGTTTCCCCTTTTCCTGTTGTTCGCATAAAACGCTTTACCAAAAGATCACAGAGGAATCATGAGCGAGTGACCCCCATCCCGGTCTGCCTAGTCACCTTTCGCGCACAAACTCTTCCCTTACATGTGACTATACTGGGCACACGTTGTTCAGTGGAACCGTACGTCGCCCCAGTTATCCAGTGCGGGAATTGTTTACGCCACGGTCACAGACAGGAGCAATGCAGGACTCGTGAACCCCGTTGTAGTAGATGTGCTGGCTTTCACTTGGTAACACAATGTAGCAATACGACAGCCGTTTGCTACGCCCTCTGTAGCGGCCACCATTACGCGACAGACAGGAGCTGCCCAATATATCTGAAATATCGGGGAACAAAAGTAGCATCAGCATATACAACAAGCAACATGGGTCCTAGTATAGAACAGCGAGCGAGAGGGTATGCTCAAGTGACTCAAACCCCGATACCGATTAGTAGCTATACAGAATTCCCACCCTTAACACCACAACAGCAACAACCGACATATCTGCAAATGTCACACCAGACAAGGACTCACAAAAGGCAGCAAGATTCAGGCAGGACATCAGCAATGCCAATCATTGATGACAAAATAAACAAACCACAAACAAATTTCTTACTTACCCCAGAAGGGAATCGAGTGGAGCCGACGGAAACTATAATGACACACAATAAAAGAGAATAACAATCTTGCCCCTCAGGGAGTATCCCAGGCTTGACTCAACACTGCGAAAATCAGGGATTTCCAGATCGTAGTAGGGCATACAAAACAACCCACCAAAGGAACAGAACACAGGATTACCGGGAGCTATGGTATCAATCACCACAACTGCCGCTATCGCCTATAGGCCAAAACCCTTACCCTCCCAAGGTACAAAACCATGTAAACCCTCCTAGCAATACAAACGGCAAAAATAAATTAATAGAAGGAATCTTTAAGTTGATTGTGGAAGTAGCTAGACACATAACAAACAGTGGCATAGAAACACTACAACTGGACGAGATTAGAAAGTCTATAGAAATATTAGTACAGCCCAGTTATACAGAGCCACAGTACTAAAGGGGTTTAAGAGAATTTTAATCAGGAATCCATAAGACACAAGACTTAATCAATGGCTCAAACTTCGACCAACCCTCCACAACAACAGTGGAAATTGCACCGGGGCAGGAGCAGTGAAGCAGAACCCTTTCAGACCGCTTCAAACAAAAAACCGAAAATCAAGATACTACAATGGAACGTCCGGTCAATCAAAGCAAATCAGGAATCGTTGCAACGGGAACTCTGCGTAAACAACATATCTATCGCAGCGTTAACAGAAACATGGCTCAAACCAGAGACAAATATGTTTATCAAAGGTTACAATCTTGTACGTAAAGATAGAGAAGACGGGAAAGGAGGAGTAGCTATACTGATTCATACAGCTCTTCACTTTACACCAATCCATATAGATCATACACAAATAAACTCATTCCAAGCAATAGCAGTTGCAATGCGAAGCCACAATAAGGATTTAACTATTGTCTCAATATACTGCCCACCTAAATCCAAAATCAAATCCAGCGAGTGGCGCGCCCTCCTACAGCAATTCGAAGAACCATACCTGATATGTGGTGACTTTAATGCACATCATACGTCCTGGGGATGTGAATGGAATGATGTATTTGGGGAATCCCTTCTAGAAATCATAGACGAATTCAACTTATGCATCCTAAACGATGGATCTCCAACCTTGGTACCCAAACCTGGCTTACGGAAATCTGTAATAGATTTAACAATTTGCTCTCCGTCGCTGGCCACGGAATTTACTGGGAAAATATTCAACAGGTATGGGGATCAGACCATTTCCCCATTCTAATGACAACCAACAGCTAGAGACACCACAACTTATCCTTCCCACCACCAAATGGAACACACGAAAAGCAAATTGGGTCAAGTACAGCCAAATAATTGAAGTAAACATAGATAGGGTGGGTACCGCCAAAACAACTAGCCAGAAATATCAGGAATTTCTAAACGTCATAAATGAAGCGGCAGTAAGATCGATCCCTCAACACAAATCAAGATCTACGGATAAATACAATCCCCTCGCCTTGGTGGAATGAAGATTGCAACAGAGGCGGTAGCAAAAAAGAAAAGCTAGCATTCACAAGATACAAACACGAAGCTACTTGGGAAAATTACTTAAAATACAAAAAGACAGAGGCCGAAACAAAAAGAATATTAAAGGAAAAGAAAAAGATGTGTTGGAGAGAATTCTGCAACAATCTAAACAGTAAAGCACCACAGGCTCAGTATGGCGCATGATCAACAGACTAAGGAAAAAACCGGAGAGTCCAAAATCGACATCAAATTGGATAGAAGAATTCGCAACATAATAGCTCCGCCAACGGTACCACCCGGACCTACAGACCCTCCAATCTATGACAAAGAAGAACATGAACTAAACATACTAGAAGAGCCGTTCTCGATGGAAGAGCTGGAATTGGCCCTTAAATCCTGTTCAAACACGGCACCTGGCATAGACAACATACAGTATTCTATGCTGCACCATCTTCCACACCGCGCTAAGGTAGTCTTACTTCAATTACTAACGAAGATCTGGGCCAAAAGCGAGATCCCAAACAATGGACAACACAAATTATTATCCCAGTGCACAAAACCTGGCAAGGAAATAAATAGTGCTAACTCATACCGCCCAATTGCGCTATCTTCATGTATAGCAAAACCCTAGAACGCATCATAAAAATGAGACTGAAATGGTGGCTGGAACACCATTGCATGTTGCCTGTGACTCAATTTGGATTCAGAAAGGAAGGAGCACAATGGACGATCTCAGCATCCTTACCCTTGATATTGAACAGGCATACATTAATAAAGACTACCTAACTGCCATATTTCTGGACATAACAGCAGCCTATGATAACGTCCATATTCCAATATTAATCGAGAAGCTCAGGAAATTGGGTCTGCCGGATATATACTTACGCGGGATTTATAATCTGATCCATCTCAGAACTGTCTACATCCGACTTCAAGACAATTCCTTATACGGTCCTCGAGTGATATCAAAGGGATTACCACAAGGGCAATCCTAAGCCCCATACTGTATACCATATACACTGCAGACATAGAAAATTTATTTAGTCCATCAATAAGGGTCCTGCAATTTGCCGATGACGTGTGTATATACACCGTGTCACCATCTTATGGAATAAACTTCAGGAGATTATACGAAGCGGCTATAAAGCTTCATGAGTGGGCTCAAAACTTAGGTTTAACCATATCATCTACGAAGTCATCAGTAGTGATCTTTACTCGTAAACAAAGAATATATCGAGAATCTGAGATACAATTGGGCCCATACTCTTTCACAGTGCGATCATCGGTCAGGCATCTCGGCCTATATATACATAGTAAACTCTCATGGAAGAAACACATAGAGCACATTATATCCAAAACCGAACGACTTCTCAATATCTTAAGAGCCATAACGCGCATATGGTGGGGAGCGGACCCAACTATTCTCCTCAACTTATACAGAGCTATTATACGACCTATCTTCGATTACGGAAGCCCTATCTTTGGAAATGCACCCAAATATATCCTCCGAAAACTGGATATAGTACAATATAAGGCGATCCGACTATGCTTAGGAGCTATGAAATCCTCCCCTACAAATGCCTTACTAGTAGAGGCTAGGGAAATGCCACTGGAAATACGACGTCATCTCTTATCCAGCGTATATCTAACGAGACGAGCATCTCTAACAAATCACCCCGTGATACAAAGAGTAATAAAATATACATCATTACAGGAAAGAAGAGATATAGCCACCAGACTCCGAATGCCCATGTTAGCAAAGTGCTTCACCAAAATAAAACACATAATACCATCAGTTTCCCAAGGGGACACAATTCCCCTGTTCTCATTTCATTATAATACCCTGAGATATAAACCAAATATATTCTACCTACCAGACTGGATCGCTAAAAGCAGCTCAGCAAATACCAAGACAAACAGCTTTTTTGAAACAAACCTGGCCAGATTTTGTACAGATCTATACGGACGGTTCCAAAACTACGGACGCAGTCGGATATGCCTATTTCTGTCCTTCCGTTCAGGAATCGAAGAGAGTGCGTTTACCAGCTGAAACATCGATATATACGGCCGAAACATTAGCTGTTAGAGAAGCTATTAAATACGGAAAAGAACGCTACAACAAAATACTGGTTCTATCAGATTCCAAAAGCGTGGCGCAAAAACTAGAAAACTCAAAACAGCGGAACGGACTGAACAAACCTCTATTAGAGATACTAAACTTAATGTACACAGCTTCGACAGAGAATAAAGAGATACACGTGTTATGGATAAAGGGGCATGCCTGTATTCAGCATAATGAAACAGTCGACCGCATAGCCAAGGCAAGCACAATAGAAGAAGATATACACAGACGGAAAAAAAATCCCAACACCAAGAAAAAATTATTGTAGAGTAATGAAATTTGGACAATGCATTTGTCAAGTTAACATGTTTAATTGATTAAATTTTCAAGATCACAGGTTAATTTAAGCTCAAGAAAATGCATTTCAAATGTGAAATACTGTTAAATTAATAGCCGGTGTAACCTCCAGAATTTTGAATGCAAGCCTGCAAACGTGAATGCATTGTGTCATACAGGTTTCGAATGTCACTTTGTGGTATGGAGTTCCATGCTTGTTGTACTTGTGCTGTCAATACTGGGACGGTCAGTGCTGGCTGTGGATGATGCTGGAGTTGTCGTCCAATGATATCCCATACGTGTTCAATTGGAGACAGATCTGGTGATCTCGCAGGCCAAGGTAACATGTCGACACTCTGTAGAGCACGTTGCGAGACAACAGCGGTATGAGGGCGAGCGTTATCCTGTTGAAAAACTCCCCCTTGAATGCTGTTCATGAATGGCAGCACTACAGGTTGAATTACCAGACTGACGTACAAATTTGCAGTCAGTGTGTTTGGTATAACCACAAGAGTGCTCCTGCTGTCATAGGAAATTGCTCCCCAGACCATGACTCCAGGTGTAGGTCCAGTGTGTCTAGGCCGCAGACAGTTTGGTTGCAGGCGTTCCCCTGGCCTCCTTCTGACCAACACTCGGCCATCACTGGCACCAAGGCAGAACCTGCTTTCATCAGAAAACACAACAGATCTCCACTCCGTCCTCCAATGAGCTCTGGCTTGACACCACTGGAGTCGCAAACGGCGATGGCTTGTAGTCAGTGGAATGCACGCTACAGGGCGCCTGGCTCGGAGCTGTCCTTGAAGTAACCGATTTCTAACAGTTCGTTGTGTCACTGTGGTACCAACTGCAGCTCGAATTTCTGCCGCAGACGCAGTACGATGCGTTACAGCTGTACGCCGAATACGGCGGTCTTCCCTCTCAGTAGTGCCACGTGGCCTCCCGGAACCCGGTCTTCTTGAGGCAGTACCATCCCTTGACCACTGCACCCAACAATCATGCACAGTGGATACATTCCGGCCAAGTCTTTCTGCAATATCGCGAAAAGAAAATCCACCTTCTCGTAGCCCTATTACACGACCTCGTTCAAACTCGGTGAGCTGTTGATAATGGCTTCTTCGTCTTCTTAAAGGCATTCTTGGCTAACATCAACTCACTATGTCAAATCTCAGCGGTAAATAACGTTCACAAACTTTACAGCGCGTATTTAAAGCAAACCTGATTTGCAAGCTCTGAGTAGCGCTACTAGCGCCACACTTATGCGCGAAGCGCGAAATTTGAATCGATGTCATCTTTCAGATGTATAAACACGCCTACCAAATTTCGTTTATCTAACACAAGTCTTTCTTGGTGTTGGGATTTTTTTTCCGTCTGTGTACAATACGTTCAACTTCCACATACAGATTTCATATCTATTATTAAAAAAGAGGCTTTTCGAATCTGGTCCAATTCATGGACTACTACACAATGCGAAAGAGGAAAATATTACTCACAAATCCAACCTAATATTCCAACTAAAGTATGGTTCGGGAATTCCACACTAAGTAAAAGGCATAAAACATCTATTATTCGAATGAGACTGGGACATGGATGTTACCCTCAACACCTATTCAAAATCGGAGTGGAACACTCCCCGTTTTGTCCGGAGGATCAAGGAGAGATATCAGATATAAATCACATAGTCCTGGCCTGCAGCCGCAACCTGTTACCCACAAAAAACCTATACACAAGTCTGGTAAAGATTAAAATTCCCCTTCCCGTCTCCGTACCTGTCCTGCTCAATTCAAAACGACAAGATGTATACAAGGCGATTGCTATTTTCCTTAGTGAAGGCAAACATTAAATTGTAATGTATAAAACGTAGCAAGCAACCATAAAGACGATTAGCTCAAATTAGGGTGTAATATAAGGAAATTTACAATGCAAAAGCCTCACATCAATATATTCATTACAAAGAAACAAGACAAACAATAATAGTAAAGATTAGGGGAAAAACACGGTAAAGCCAATTCAAACAATGTTTATACTAAACTAAAACTCTTGTGTAAACTCTGTATTAACCGAATTAAGCTTCTCACTATTATGTAAATAACTATGTACAATCAAACCTTGTTTAAAATGTCAAAACTGTATTAAATATAACAATAAGAGAGGAAGTATATTTCCTATTATATATAAAAGTTCAAACTGCATTAACATAGATATTTAGAGTAATATAATTAAGAGCCGTCTAGTTAATAATTATAGTTAAACATCATATAAATGTTAATCACAAGTACAGACGTGTCAACTTACAAAGATTTGTGTTACTGTAGCATCACGTCGTAAAAGGAAGTAAAGATAACAAGCCTCAAATGTATATAAAAATTGTAAAACTAGAAGATGGATGTATGGTCGGCAGGACCAAAGGCCAATAAAATAAAAATAAAAAAGTGGTAAATTTGAAATTAAAATACATAAATCTTCGATTAACACTAATGCTTCATTATACACCTCTGTTGTGAAATCTAGATTTGGGCATAGGTTTGTTTGTTTAACTCGGTGTAGTATGTCTTCATTCATACTGTTTTTATATTTTTCCCACAAAATGGATGACTGTGTTGGATAACATGTTGTCAAAATAATTGCTAACAGATGGCGAATACTATTTGGCTTGGATGTCAACGCTGCATCAGCAAGTGTCATGTCCTAATGATTGTCGTCCTCCAGCAACTACAACTCGCGTCATGCATCTTGATATGTATTGAACACTCGACCATTAACTGTTCGTGAAAATTCGAAAGAAGTTGGTCCTGGAACATTTTGTTCGGTGAAATATACACGTTGACCGTTTTCAAGATGTACTGCAAGATGCTGGATGGAAGGATCTCTTTCATGTATGGGAAAACCAAAAATATGACAGATAGCTTCGTTGCTTCTGATGTATCTACCTATCTGGTATCGTGCAATTTCGTCATTTTTATTTACTTTTTTACTTCAAATACGACCAAATCACTGGCTTTATTAACGTATTTGCAAATGTACTTATTGGATTTTACAGAACTGCAAAACTCGACATTAATATGAGCCTTATACGATTTAGAAAGCAATGATGAGTATGGTACCAACCACTGATTGTCCATTTCAACTTTGTTTCTAGAATTTGACATTCGCATCATAAATGTGTGGCCACCATTCTCACTGTTTCTGCGGCGATACTACGGATAACCGTCGATATCCGTAATAGTGTCATACGTATATTCCTTTGGGAAACGCTTCTTGCATTTTCCATCTTCCATTCATGGCCATGTCATGTTAAAAGCACCGCACGGTCCGTGGATCATGTGACTGGTAATATCAAACAATTCTTGATCAATTACCGGGTCCGGAATTTCGGCTGAAATTATTTGATCAATTTATTCTGGACGGATTTTAACTTCAAGCCAAATCAAAATGTGAGAATGAGGCAAACCTCGCTTTTGCCACTCAATCGAATACAGATAGCAACTTATGTTACCCAAAAACCGAATGTTTTAGGATTAAATCAATCAATGATTTTTAATTTTTGTTTGAACACACGTGCCATGATAATCATGACGATGCATTGATTGTTGGCTAGGTAATAGCAAAGTTTGTATTTCCTCCCAATTCGGATTAAATGTAAAATGTAATTAAAAAAATCTGGATGACCAGTATGACGTACGTAACTCATCGCTTCTTGTACAGTAGCGACAATAAGTATTTTGACAAACACATTTTATAGGAAAAATAAACTTTATTAAAGGAACTTCCTTACAATTATTATGTCACTTTTCCTACTGCTCTATTTGCTTTAGTTACATAAGAAAGGAACATTATTTTATATTACTTACAATATTACAATAAGTACAACATTTATCCAAACGTGAAAAATCAAAGAAAATTCAGTCTTTGCTTAGTACTTAGTAGCATAGCCTTTAGCCTTGATTACCGCTACACAGCGCGCTGGCATGGAGTCTACGAGGGCGTTCAAGCGACTCAGGGGACACCTAAACGCGAGAAACAGCCCCACACCATGACATGCCCACCGCCATGCTTCACTGTTGGAACCTGATACCGCACATCGTTTCTGGCGTTAATTGGGCGTCGACATACCGAATCCCATCAGAAGAAAACAAATTGAATTTACTTTCGTCGCTCCAGAGCACACGGGACCACTGCTCAGGGGTCCATGTTTTGGTGGTATCTCGCGAACTCAAGTCGGGCTTTCCTATTCTTCGCCGATATTAAAGGCTTTTTACTGGGACGTCGGCCATGAAGATTTGACTCCCTTAGGATTAATTTGACGACACTATTTGAAATTTGCACGTTGTGATATTCCCGCAATTCTTTGTTAATGTCGACGGCTGTCTTCTTTGGATCGGCCTTTGAGAGCTTTCTTATAAGATTCTTGGTCCGAGGCGTTAATTTACAGGGCCTACCTGCTCTTTTTTTATTATCTGTTGTCCCTGTTGACTGATGCTTGATTTTCCAAATGTTTACGATTTGCCTAGACAAACCAAAATCCTTCGCAACTTGAGCCTGAGTCTTGCCTTTCCGAATAGCACTGATTACGGCGTCTTTTAAATCTTAGAGTATTCCTTCACTTTCGGCATGTTGAAACCTGTGTAAACAAAGGGTATTCGATATAACGCACATAAGCGGGGTAAAACACTTGTTTCTGTAGCAGTAAACTGAAGTGTCAAAATACTTTTTGTCCGATCAAACTGACAGTATCGGTTGTATACTCACCACAGTAACGCCGAACTCTGATACAGGTATTTGCACAGTCGTCTGCTGCCGCAGAGTGACCAAACATAGACAGGGGTTAGCCGGTCGACGCGCATTGCGCCCTCCAGCGGGGAAAATGTTTTTGTCAAAATACTTATTGTCGCTACTGTACATATTCCTGCATGTTCCGGGACTAACGATGTCGCTTGAAGGTAAATTAAATGCATTACCGATATCATTGGCATTTAAATTTTCATCTATATTGCCGATAATAGCAACTCGTAATTGGATGTATTCCTCCGATCGTAATTTAGCCTGGTTGTATCGAATTAATCGCAAACGTGCATTTTCAATCTTAGCGTACATATCCACGACGTATTGATGGTACAGTTGACGATATTGAAGGATATAGTTATCCTGATTACGTCTAATCATCAATCGGTGGGCGTAGTACTTCATTGAAGTGAACTTTTTTATTTCTTTCATTACCTGAAAAAATAAAATTAAATAGTAAAAAAAAATAGAATAATATAAATTAATATAGTGGGCCCGCGATAACCGGTCTCTGTTCGGAATACTGCAGGTCTACTGTATTAATAAAATAAGGAATTAAATAGTTCAATATAAATTTACCAGTAACTGGATCAAGCTGTTTGATGTTGAAGTGATATTCATCCTGCCCTTGCCAGAATACCAGTGGGATCCTGGATTGCGTTATACGAACGATGTAGATCCGAAATTATACTAACAGTGCTATCTCGACGTATGATTTTAATGGCTCTATGTGTCAACTGGATCACCAAATATAAACTGCAACTTCATCTACTGTTGGCGCGTTGAACCTGCCAGCGTGTTCTCCTGATGGTAATTTGTCAGCTTTGATGACAATTTGATAGTTGTCATTTTTTAATTGTGGTGACACTCTTTTAAACAATTGAATAAGTTGATTATTATTTTCCAAAAATTTTCAACAATACCACAATTGCTCTCTCTTCTGCTTAATCGATAAAATTATACTGGCACCGAGTTATCACGCGTTCTTCACAAATTCCCATAAAATAGATTTGGAGAAACTTCAGGACATCATTAGAACATCGCATCAACGACCCAATCGTATGGTACACCTGGCTTGTGTTTTGAATTTAGTTTCAAAATGAAGTCCATCAGATGTGAGATTGCAAATTTTTAGTTGCTCCAAAAGACGTCATCTGGAAGCAGGAATTGAATTTGCGTGTCTTGCGCAGAAGCTATTTCGAATCGTTTGATTTGCCAGCAAGAAGTGATTGCAAAGGTTCTGGGGAAGCGGGAAGTGGTATAATACAACTTTTCCTGATGCACAACACATACTGGCTGCTTCATTGCGATTTTCAACGCCTGACAGTATTGGCATACTTTGTCTATTGCACCGATTCCAGTTTTAGAATGTGCAGGTAATCAAAGTCTGGTGCATATTCGAATGCAAGACGAACAAATGATACCACGTGTTAATGCACGGCTGATTTGCTGTCTCTCTCGTTCTTTCTCTAAATGTAGCGATGTGCTGTTCTCGTGCCGCTCTTGTTCTCGATATATTCTGTATCAGACGTTCATCATGCTGTTCTTGAGATTCTTGCATACGACGCTCTGCTGTCCTGATTCTTTGTGAGCTTCGTTACTTGCCGCGATTTGTTCTGCTGATTGATGAGCCCTCTCAACACGTTTGCGTCGTGCCTCTCTGCAATACGCATTGTTGAGGTTAGATTTTTTTGGCGGCATTTCACTGAATTTAAAATTGCAACAATTAAAAAATAGTTGAATTACAACAAAAGTGCTTACTAAAAGCCCTAAAATAAGACACTATAATACAGTGCTGAAACCGGAATGCCTCTATACAAGTAAATGTCTGATATTAAATAATAATAATTCCCTGTTGTCGTAATGACCAGATGACAGAGCTTCTGTCAACAGCGCATTCCCACTCCTGTCTTCGCCTTAACCTAACCCGGCAACTCTGCCGGGTACAGGAGACTAACATTTTACGTGGAATCCGGTCCCCGAAAGCGTTCTGGCGTACTTCCACATCAAAGGCAAGTTGTGCCAGAGGTGGAAATCGGTTTAAATGCCTATAAAAAACCCGCCGAGACAGGATTCGAACCGTGGACCTTCGATCTCTATTCGGACGCCTTAACCAGTTAGCCACCAGGCCATTCGCCACTAAGTCAGAAATTGGAAAGGCTTGGAGTATTGGAATGGAGAATAATAATGAAAATTTTGGGTCAATTGAAAAAATACAGTATAATGGAAGATAAGACTAATGAAGATAAATATATCATAACATCGAAAAAATAACAGAATCATTCAGAAAAAAGGAGAATGATATTTTCGACACATCTATCGCATGGATGACACCAGGCTAACAAAAAGATATTAAAATATTTTTTTGATTCAAGAGGTTAAGAAAGATTTGAAACGAATAATATCAGTGAATGGTATGGAAAGAAAATATTTTCGAAAGCAGATTTCGAATATGGCAGGATTCCATAGTAGAGAGGAGAAGAAAACGGGTGCAAAATGATCTGAAGAGAGAAATAGAAAACACAGTGCAATAAATGATATAGTACTGGAGAGGAAGAAAGAAAAAAAAAAAAAAATTGGAAGAATTGAAATTGACACGTGGTCCCTAGCAGGCCACAACGAAAAGCAGAAAAATGAGAAGCAAACAACAAATACTTACCGTTTTTGAATTTATCGTAAGGTTTTCTTCAATGTTATATTCATGTGGTGTGAATATAACAACATACAAACGATACACAGCACAATTATAAAATTGATACTACACGAAATATTTACGATACTGGGTTATGTCATACATAAACAGATATGACGTAAAGTATACTGTAACATCGAAACAAACGCCATCTACTGGATGGGTACCCAACCTAGATAACGAAGTGTTGTGTCGATAATTAATACATCGCCATCTGTTAGTAACCTATGGAACAATAATAATAATTTCGTGCATTCGTAGTGACAGGGTTTCTATTGGCTGCGCATACCACTCCCGCGCCGGAAGTGAAGGCCGAGGTAGCTGCGTATAAAAATCGCCGGCGGCACAAGGATTCGAACCAAGGACATTCGGATCTCCAGTCACACGCTTTAGTCACTGAGCCACCAGAACGCTCAAACTAATGGCACTTACAAATAATTACAAAACCATTGTCCTATGACAAACATTGAACGAACATTTTATTCGCAGTAATAAATATTAAGGTCAATAACTAAAATAAAAACTATCCTATCTTTTAAGTTGGACAAAATTACACATAGTAAGCGAAATTTCATCAAATCAGTTAAGTAGTTTCGGAGTTCATCTCGGACAAACATCGTGACGCGAGATTTTTATATATTACTAGCTGACCCGGTCACGCGTTGCTGTGACTTACTAATTATAGTACGTTGGATTAATGTTATTCTAAACTTCCTCAAGTAGTCAAATTAATATTCACTAATAAAGACAAAAACATTGTAGTCGATTTGGAAATTCAAATGTAATTGGTAAAGAGTTACGGAGAGTTGAAATTAAGGACAAACGATCATAAAAAAATTAATTTACATTTCATTACAAATTACTTAATTGAAATTATATAAAAATTGATATTTATAAAATAAAATAAATAATTTTTTTATTTATTTATATAAACTGAAATTTCAGTTATATCTTCAGTCATACTGTTTTTATATTTTTCCCACAAACTCGAAGATTGTGTTGGATAACATGTTGTCAAAATAATTGCAAACAGTTTGACGAATACTATTCGGCGTGGCTGTCAACGCTGCATCAGCAAGTGTCAGGTCCCAATAATTGTCGTCTACCAGCAGCTGCAACTCGCGACATGCATCTTGACATGTATTGAACACTCGACATGTATTGAACACTCGACCATTAACTGTTCGTAAACATTCGAAAGAAGCTGGTCCGGGAACATTCACCAATAACAAACGCTGAAAGAAACATTCACGTTGTTTTGGATGCACTGAAAGTCTTGCTTTGAAAATGCCTGCGATCGAAGGATGTGGTTCTCTTGTTTAGGTGGCTATCATTTTTTACCTAATTTGTTCCATGAAAAATAGCTTGGAACATCGGTATACAATTATTTTTTTGCGAATTGGCGGAACACATCAGATTTTTGACACAATGTGAAAAATTCAGTTTGTGGTTTGTCGTTTTTGGTGGCTCAAGTATTCTTTGGAAAATATTTTCTTCGGTGAAATATGTTTTCAAGATGTATTGCAAGATGCTGGATGGAAGGGTCTCTTTCATGGATGCTAAAACTAAAAATATGCCAGATAGCTTCGTTGCTGCTGATGTATTTACCTATTTGGTATCGTGTTATTTCGTCATTTTTATTTACATTTTGAACTTCAAATACGGCCAAATCACTGCCTTTCTTAACATATTTGCAAACTTACTTAATGGATTTTACAGAACTGCAAAACTCGCAAAACTCGACATTAATATGAGCCTTATACGTTTTGAAAGCAATGGTGAGTATGGTACAACCCACTGATTGTCAATTTCAACTTGGTTTCTAGAATTTGACATTCGAATTGTAAATGTTTTGGCCACCATTCTCAGCGTTTCTGCGGCGATACAACGGATAACCATCGATATCCGTAATAGTATCATTAGTATATTCCTTTGCAAACGCTTCTTACATTTTCCACCTTCCATGCATGGCGATGTCATGTTAAAAGCACCACACGGTCCGTGGATCGAGTGACTGGTAACAATATCAAACAATTCTTGATCAATTAATGGGTCCGGAATTTCGGCTGAAATTATTTGATCAATTTCTTCTGGAAGGATTTTAACTTCAAGCCAAATCAAAATGTGAGAATGAGGCAAACCTCGCTTTTGCCACTCAATCAAATAAAGATAGCAACGTGTGTTACCGAAAACTGAATGTTTTACGATTAAATCAATCAATGATTTTAATTTTTGTTTGAACACACGTGCCGTAACATCATGACGATGCATTGATTGATGGCCTGGTAATAGCAAAGTTTGTATTTCCTCCCAATTCGAATTACATGTAAATGTAAGAAACAAATCTGGACGACCATAATGACGTACGTAAGTCATCGCATCTTGTAGGCCTATATATTCCTGCATGTTCCGTGAACTGCCGATGTAGCTTGAAGGTAAAATAAATGCATTACCGATATCATTGGCGTTTAAATTTTCATAAATATTGCCGATAACAGTATCTCGTAAGAGGATGTATTCCTCCGATCGTAATTTAGCCTGGTTGTATCGAATTACTCGCAAATGCTTGTTTTCAACCTTGGCGTACATATCCCCGACGTATTGAAGGCACAGTTGACGATATCGAAGGATATAGTTTTCCTAATTACGTCTAATCATCAATCGGGGGGGGAGTGCTTCATTGAAGTAACATTTCTATTTGTTTTATTACCTGAAAAAATAATAAATTAAATAGTAAAAAAAAGAAAAAGAAATCAATATAGTGGGCCCGCTATAATTCGGCTCCTGGTCGGAATACGCGGGTCTACTGTACCAATAAATAACGAATTAAATAGTTGAATATTAAATTTACCAGCAACTGGATCACGCTGTTTGATGCTGATGTGATATTCATCCTGCCCTTTCCAGAATATCAGTGGATACTGGAGTGCGTCATACGAACGGTGTGGATCCGAAATTATACTAACAGTTCTATCTTGACGTGTGACTTTAATCAACTGAGTCACCAACCATAAAAACTGCAACTTCATCTACGGTTGGCGC
The DNA here is from genome assembly GCA_031002005.1 of Vandiemenella viatica. Taxonomy (NCBI): domain Eukaryota; kingdom Metazoa; phylum Arthropoda; class Insecta; order Orthoptera; family Morabidae; genus Vandiemenella; species Vandiemenella viatica. The sequence goes on from CM061921.1 coordinate 214,299,075, forward strand.
GTTGAATCTGCCAGCGTGTTCTCCTGATGGTAATTTGTCAGCTTTGATGACAATTTGATAGTTGTCATTTTTAATTGTGGCGACACAATTGAATAAGTTGATTATTATTTTCCAAACAATTTTCCAACAATACCACAATTGCTCTCTCTTCTGTTTGTTCGATGAAATTATACTGGCACCTAGTTTTCAAGCGTTCCTCACAATTTCCAATAGATTTGGAGAAACCTCGGGTCATCGTTTGGCATCGGTATCAACGACCCAATCTTATGGTACACCTGGCATTGTATTTTGAATTTAGTTTCAAAATGACGTCCATCAGATGTAAGATCGCAAATTTTTGCTGCCCCAAAAGACGTCATCTGGAAGCAAGAATTGAATTTGCGTGTCTTGCGCAGAAACAATTTCGAATCGTTTGATTCGCCAGCAAGAAGGATTGTAAATGTTCTGGCGGATTGGGTAGTGGTAATAATACATCTTTTTCTGATGCACAACACATGCCGGCTGCTTCATTGCGGAATTTCAACGCCTGATAATAATGGCATATTTTGCTCACTGCACCGATTGCAGTTTTAGAATGTGCAGAGTAATCAATGGCTGGTGCATATTGGAACGCAAGACGAACCAATGATACACGTGTTAAAGCACGGCTGATTTACTGTCTCTCTCGTTCTCTTTCTCGAAATACAGGTATGTGCTGTTCTCGTGCCGCTCTTGTTCTCGATATATTCTGTCACAGACGTTCATCACGCTGTTCTTGAGATTCTTGCATACGACGCTCAGCTGCCCTGATTCTTTTAACTTCCTTACTTGCCGCGATTTGTGTTGCTGATTGATGAGCTCTCTCGTCGTGCGTCTTGCCTCTCTGCTACACGCATTGTCGAGGTTAGATTCTTTGGCGACATTTCACTGAAGAATATTTAAATTACAACACAAAGTGCCTTTCTGAAAGCCTTAAAATAAGACACTATAATACAGTGGGTCCAATGAAAAATACAGTAAAATGGAAGTTAAGAACTAATGAGGAATTATAAAATAACATTGAAAAAAAAATAACAGAAAAAGAAGAATGATATTTTTTGATTCATTTATAGCATGGATGACACCCAGGCTTTCAAGAGGTTTAGAAAGATTTGAAACGAAATAATACCAGTGAACTGTATGGAAAGAGAGTTTTTTCAATAGTAGACTTTGAATATGGCAGGATTCAAAGGTAGAGAGGAGTGCAATAATGAAGGAGTACTGGGGAGGAAGAAAGAAAAAACAACAAGTGAGGAATTAAAATTGACACGTGGTCTCTAGCTGACCATAACAAAAAGAAGAAGAAAAATGATAAGCTAGCGAGAAATGCTTACACGATTCGAATTTATCGTAACGTTTTCTTCAATGTTATATTCATGTGTGTGATTACTTTGTCGTTTGGTATAAAGACACACAAACGATGAACAACAATACAGTATAATTATAACACAATACACAGCACAATTAAAATTGTAGAAACTCACACATATGGCGTGGAATAGACCGTAGCATAAATAAATCGAAATACAACGCCATCTACTGGATGGTTCGATAAATTAACACACTGCCATCTGTTAGGAATAATCTGTAGCGTAAATAAATTGAAACAGAACGTGATCTACTGGTTGATTACCCAACCTAGCTAACCAAGTGTTGTATAGATAAGTTAACACATCGCCATCTGTTAGAAACTTATGGAACTATAATAATAATTACGTGTGGTCGTAATTACCTGGTGACATGGTTTCTACTGACTGGGCATTCTGCCCCCTGTCGTAGCCGCCTTTACCTAGCCCGCCCATCCTGCCTGGTACAGGGGACCTACATTTTAACGTCGAATCCGAACCACAGTACGGTCCTGGCGTATTTCACCTCTTACATCACGCTGCGCCGGGGGTGAATGCCAGGTTAAGTGACTATAAAAATCCTCGCCGAGACAGGGACTCGAACCGGGGACCTTTCCATCTCCAGTCAGACGCCCTAACCGTTTAGCCAGCAGACCGCTGAGCATTGGTGGCTTACAAATAATTACAAACCATTGTCCTATGACAAACAATAATGAACATTTATTTCGCAAATAATAAATATAGAGATCTATAATCCAGATAAAAGCTATCCTATCTTTTAAGTTGGACTAAATTACACACATTAAGCCAAATTTCATCTAAATCGGTTATGTAGTTTCGGAGTTCATCCCGGACGAACATCGTGACACGAGATTTTTATAGATATATAAAGATAAAGATAAATATATATATATGTATATATTATTCCCATGCGCTTATCGAACCTAGCACCGTTATAATACTAAATCCATTCCTTAAAACACATTGTTACCTGACCACTTTTAATTCGTTGGATTTTTTTACAGCTATACATTAGGCGCCTAAAATCTCACAGTTTATAACTAATCCTCGATTTATCGTAAAAGAAGGTCCACCAGAACGAACGTTACACTACACTTCCGTCTCTTTCATTCTCCGATCCCGATTTGTGCACTGACGACCTCTCCTCGGCAGCGGTTTTTTTTTTTTTTTTTTTTTTTTTTTTTTTAAAAAAAAAAAAAAAAGGTCAATTTTTAAAGGAGTTTGCAAACCTACTAGAATTGTAACAACAGTAATTCCACACCAATCCCGGTGGCCGAGCGGTTAAGGCTTTGGCTTCGCATTTCGGGAGGACGTGGGTTCGATCAGCGGTCTGTCAATTCAGATTTCAGTTTTATTTGTTTCTCAGAAGTCACTCCAGGTGAATACCGGATTGGTTCCTTCAAATGTTCACGCTAGAATTCCTTTCCGTTCCATGTTCCAGCCCTCTCCTGGTTCTAATAACCTTCATGTTGATGCGTCGTAAATCTTTAAGTAAAAAAGTAGTTATGTAATGGGCAAAAGAGATAAAAACAAGGAACTTATGCTATGATTCTGTCCCTGTGTAAGGAAACTATTTAGAAGAAAATTGAATTATTACATTAAAAAACTCGAGTAGCGTAAAAGGGAAAAAAGTTAGCTAAAATGCTGTACTCTAGTCGTCAGACGAGATGTTGATTCACGTGATTGTTTTACATATTTTCTCAAGTTGATTAATGGTGCTGGGAACACTGATCTCGGTGAAGCAATGAAAGTTAGGACTGACCGTACAAATCAGATTTGTGTCATGCAAAAAAGTGCTGCATACCTATGTGAAAGTGCAATAGGCAGGATTCTATCAATCCCTCTACCCGAAATGAGTACGCAAATTTTATCCACAATCTCTTAAATGTTTCGATGCAAGTGGAAAATTGATAAAGACGTTAGTTAGGCGCAAACTCCATACAATATTTTATATATATTACTTGGTATTAATAACTGGGGCATGGAGAATGGGTTTGCAGCACCACGTGCCTATAAACAGCAGTAGTTACCGCTAACTATTCATCAAAGTTTTTGTTCGTGTAAGAGACATTAGTGCAGAAGTAAAACGAACTGCCTTGCAATAACTCAGTACGAATGAGGTTGGGTCAGAAGGCAAGCTACATCCATCGTACGGAATTACTTACTGCAAAAGAAAACCCGCCTGTTTCTTCGAGGTCAGAATGCACGTAGCCCACATCAAGTCAACTGAGACCGTACGTCTGCCACCTGCTATAAAAAATAACACTCCTGCCCTTGTTAGCTGTTTTTAAGTTTTAGCCCACGGAAGAACCAAGTCTTGGTTTACATTACATTTAACCTGTAAACAACATTGGGATCATAATTCTATGTATGTGGAAGATTTTGAGGAAATGGATTTTTTTTTTTACTCATTTGTTATTTTTCTTAAGAAACATAAAACCATTTTCAATTTTGTGTATTAAAAATCAGTCTTCATAAGTATCTGTATCAACCACCGTGTCATAACTAACAAGTATTTCTTGTTATATACCACCTCCAAGTAACTGTTATCGCAAAATTTCCCTACAAACGTAGTGGTTTAAAATTGTATGAGGGAGAGTTAAAAATTTAAAAATCGCCTTTCGTCTCACCTATTCATCTTGTTAGCCTCGGCTTGTCAATCATCTATTTACAGATGGTTGTCTGCATCGTTGCTGTACTGTAGTCGTCAGCCGAGATTTTGATTCATGTGATTGTTTTATGTCTTTTCTCAAGTTGATTAACGGTGCTGGGGAAGCAAGAAATATCTCGGACTGAAAGTCAGGACTCGCCGTACAAATCAAGATTCCCAAAGGTTTGAAAATTTAATTCAGACGATAGCTAGGATTAGAACTTAGTAGAGGTAAGACTAATTTGTCCTATCTTCATATAAATCTATCTCGAAGAGTCTCCAATTCCATTCCCCACTACCCCTTCCATCAGTTTTGTTTAAATTATTCATAAAGCGAGATTCTAAACATCGTACCAAAAATATAGCAATAAAACTCCTGTAGTTTTGCCAGCAGAATTTTAATCGTTCTTGGCATCAATATGACAAGAATCTTTCTCGTTATGTATAGAAGGCACAGAAATATGCTGCTCGTTTAGTGACAGTTATTATTGTTAAAAAGAATTTTCACAAAACTGTGAACACGGTTAGATGATATATTTCGAAAAGATAAGATATTATTTCAGTCATATTTGTTGAACAACAGGATGTCTCTCACTTTAATTTCAGTCCTCAGTGAATTTTTATTTATATAAACGTGTTTCAATAACGATACCGTTACTAAAAAGGATACATTACAGACACGTGTACATTATATTCTGCTCTCCTTGTGATGTAAGGGATGGGAATGGGCAATAAGCATTTTGTTTATCCAACAAAGCATATTTAAATTACAAGTAGGTAACTACAAAATATTTCAGTGTTATTCTTCAATCTGACCAATTCTCTTCATTAACAATTTTAGCATAATTAAGAATGAATCCTACCCGTTTTCATATGATGAGGTATTTATTTCCACGTATTCGGCACATTCTGAGAGTCAATATATAGTTTTCCTAATTTGGAACTGAACCTCTAAACGACATTCTGCTGTGATTATTGCTTACGCTTATCCTCTCGAATGAAGGATCTGAATCAACTTTAGAGCTTTATGGACAATATGGTATGTTAATATTAGCTGTGGGGATGATTGCGGAAAAGTTCTTAATATGTGGTTTCATAATATCGAGACAGCGGTCTGGTGGCTCAGTGGTTAATGTGTTTAGCTGGCACGAAAGATCTCCGATTTGAATCCCGGTATCAGCTGGGATTTTCAGAGGCCCTTAACCAGATCTTTCTTTATCTTTGACATAGCTTACGGCGTATTGCTCTTATCATAGAATAGCTACGACAAGAAGCGCATGTGCAGCGAATCAAAAACTCTCTCTCTATGCGGCCGAACCTCTAACGTATTAACTTTTGATAGTATCGAATGATTCAAGTGTAGACGTGGTAAAGATCAGATACATAACGAAGATGCAGCGTAAATTACAGTTTCCATCATGAACTTAATGAAAACCACTAACAGAAACAATGTTGTGATATTTCAGATACAATATTACAACAAACACCTTTACATTTATTCCCTACAGTTTCTGTTCATAGCAACGGACTGTACTTAGACAGAAACAAAAAAAATTACTGATTTCCCATGTCTCATCTTGTTTCCTTACTTAAAATCAAGATCACGACCTTCAAAAAAATATCACGTTGTTAAAAATCAGTTTTAAATTAGTGCTAGTCATTACAGTGTGAAAAAGATATTCCTAAATATTGTAGGTGGTAGTTACCGGCCCGTCAGGATAGATTCCATGGGACGGTGTTCCTCATATAATTGAATCCATAATTGTTAATACTAATAGGAGATAAGATAATATTAAAGTTCATCTGTTATCTACGAGAGTTAAAAACCTGATAACTTTGCCGGAAAAGAGGCCTCAACGTGGTATTATCCGTTCAGTTTAAGTGCCGAGGCCTCAGAAATAGAATACGGATCTCCATCTCCAAAAACTACCCTTTAAGTGACGTGAGGCCCAGAAAGAGCAGTTTTTCACTATCCTTTTGTCATTCCGTCTTATTTGTAGAAGGCTTATGGTATTATAAACTGGACTGCAATTCAGATATCTATTAGTGCAATGATTTATCTAATCTCAGCGCGATTTAAAGCTGTTGTTGTCTTTACTAAGAGACTCTAGAGACAAGAATTATTTTAGATAAGATATAACATTCCTCGAAATTATTATACAATGGGAAATTTGATGAATGGACGTATTTCAAAATATGACATTACGCTTTAAGATAAGAAATGGATGCAAACCGAAGGTAGTTTCAGAATTAAATTAGTTGCAGACTGTTAATAAATTACAGGAGCAAAAATAAAATACTGAAACAACATAGTACATTGCTAGAATTTTTTTTTAGCGTTTCTGATACACTTTATCAGTGTGAAGAGGAATGAATTGACCTGAGACGTCACTTCCAAAGCAGCTTAAATCTTCTCTCTGCTTCCCACCTATTTTTGACAATAAATTGGAAACAGATATTCATACAAACTCTGCCAAACATTATTGTTAAGGATTTGATGAAATGCGGCAAATCACTGAATATTGTATGTATCGTAAAGACAGACGCTTGAAATGGTAGTAATGCTAGGAAAATTACGCCAGGGAGATCGAGAAAAATATACCAACTGATTCCTCCCAGATGTATCCACATATTAGACAGTCTTCCACTTATTACATGTATCGAATACGAAGTATTTGAATTTGTACAATACTAAATGGGCCTGGCCGTTAGATGCCCCACCAAAGTATTGGTTCTTGTTTGTTTTTATTTGTTGTTTTGTTTCTGGCTGTACGCCTTGTCGACGTCAAGGTCATTAGAGGCAGGATGGGATTAAGGTAATGAATGGGAAGAAATTCGGCCGTGGCCGTTTGAAAGAACTACTCACGCACGCATTCACCTGGAGTGTTTTGGGGAAACCGTGGAAAACTCTAATATGGGTGGACGGACGGGGATTCGAACCCGCCTCCTCCAGAATGGGAAGTCAGAGCGTTATCACTCACTCAGCACGCTCGGTGCCCCATCGGTGACAAACTTTTGGCGTCAGCTGCTTCAGACACTGTGCTATCGTACCTTAAAAACGGTTGGGATACTGAACAAGTCATCAAAACGACAGCTAGCACTAAGGAATGATGGATGAACGTTCATCACCGACAGTTTCATACCGAGCGTAACGCTCGGTCCTGGCATATGGGAAACCGCGGCTTCACATCTCCGTCTGGCCATCCAGTTTGCTGTTTTCCATTATTCCTGAAATCGCACTAGGCGAATGCCTGGATAGTTCCTTCAAAATTACATGGTGGAATTCCTTCCCGTTCCTTTTCTCCAATCTTATCCCGCCTCTAATTACCTCGATGTCGAACAGATGTAAAGCCGTAAAAGAAAAAAGACAATTTCATTCACTTACGTGGGAAAGCATGTATTAGGATGCTAACTGCGAGATAAGGTGAAAATCATGTGTTGCATAAATAAATGAATGTCTTGAACAGCCGTTCAGATATTTTAGTTGTGAATGTTATATTAAACTTCCGTGTCTCATTTTAGGTAAACATAGTAACAACAACACAAAGAAATGTAACATATGACTAAAAACCAACCGGGGATTTGAATCCGAGACTAAACGTAAAAAAAAAATCTTTGACTATTACGCCAAATGTATTAACGTCATAGCAGTTTCCTTTGGAATATTCTTTATTAGGAACTACTTTTGGTATTTGAGAGACGAAAAAATACATTTAAAAACAATAGAAGGGGGGTGAGAGGCAAACTTAAAGGGAAGAAATTAACTTACTGACCCAAACATTCGTAAAGGAGTATATCTGATATCTCGTTCCGGTCATTCCGTTTCAAGGTTAAGGTTCATATCATTCGAATTCTGTAATGATTATCCAAAATAAGTCCACGGATTATTCGCTAACCTGCCCTCGCAGTAATAGTAACAGTAGAAGAATTCTTGGTAGAACTGGTTTGTATTATGTCCCGGCTAAAATTTTTATCGGGACAGTACACTACCAGAGCTCAAAAACTATCATTGCAGTACACAACAGGATGTATTACTAGTTTCCATTAAAAATAATACAATCCTGCATATTGCCTGGAATCAAGTCGTTTTGCTGCCTCAGTGGATACGTAACCCGAAAAGTTCCTTATTTCTTTTCTCCTGATAGAAGTCGAGGTCTCTGGAGGCGGTAGAGAATTGGGGACAAGGAACGAGAATGAAGCAACCATCCAGGAATTTGCCTAGAGTGATTTCGAGAAACATGAAAAACCGAAATCTGCATGACATGACGGGAATCTGATCTCTCATCCTCCCGAATTCTATACCTGGGCGTTAACCGCTCACTCACTACGCTCGGTATGAACCGATTAAATAACGTAATCTTCCATTCAAAATTTTATATAAAGTTTGTCGGGATAACACAGATTTAATAAAATAATTTTTTGGGGGAAACGGCAAGGATAAATAGTATTAATGATTGAGATTTCGAAAATAAATTTAAAAAACCACAACAAGTAGATATGTACGTACGATAATGTCTCGCACCGTTTACACTTACGGTGACTAGTTATAAATAGCTCATAGAAGGAATTCATCAAGACTTTTTTAAACGTTTAATGTGTCTGAAATTGTTTACAAGCACATAAAAAGAAGATTATGGTATAACTGTATTCGATTGTTCCTTGAATAATGAGCCAAAGGTACTACAGAGCAGTGGCGCGAATAATGAAGTGAAGCGCAGTTTACGTTTTATGCTCCATTGTACGACTACAGTGGTGATGGACTAAAAATGGCATAGTAAAACAACATGCTACAGATACTCTTTGTCATCAGAATTCAGGCCAAGCAAACATGACAAATGAAGTAAGAATGCATTATGTCTAGCTGTAGTTATACCATAGAGTTCTCGAGCAGAGAAATTATCATTATGTTTCTGGGAAAATTCTACAAAAGTTTCTTGCTACATATACCACGAAAGCTGCGATCTTGTTGTTAAGCTGCTTTTTATTTTTTACTTACGACTTTACGCCTGGGTGACGTCGAGGTCATTAGAGACGTGATGGGACTGGGGATAAGGTACGGAAAGGAATTTCGTCTTGGCCTTCTGAAGGAAGCAGCCCAGAATTTGCCTGGAGTGATTTGGAGAAACCATGGAAAACTTAGATCCGGATGCCCGGACGGGGATTCGAATCGGCATCCTCCCAAATACGAGGCCTAAACGTTAACCGTTCACCCAACACATGCTTTTTAGATTTTCTTTAGATCACTAACGTTAATTCATTATGATGAACGATAGCCACTACTATGCAGTGAATGAGATGCCGCTGTCAAAAATGTGCTGGTCTCTAGCATGCTAAGTTAGTAAACATTTTAAATACGTAATAAGCCAACAGTGATCAATAATTCTTTGTTTCATATCCACGTCATTCCCAACGGTGACAGCGTTCTATTCTTAGACTTACCCCTAATGATGATACTTACCCGATATTTTCGGTTTCAGTCGACATACCTAAGGTCAATGAGTTTAGAATATACAAAAGAATTATACTAACATAATGAAGGTCATAAGGGAGAAAAATTTCGTGCGAATAGCTAATTATGTTAAGATGGATTAAATCTGTCACGGTTTTTAATTCTGCCAGCAATTTACGAGCCACACTTATTTTAGTTTATCACAGCCCTTTGGGTGAAATTCAAATATTTAATGATACTAAATATGATAAAATATTAAGGGTACTACATCTTCTTATTATCCGAATAATATTTAAACACACTTATAACTTACTTTACACGAACAGGAAATTAAGTTGTTGTCTCAAAATGTGACAAAAACAATATTCTGGAAAAAGGATAATTAATTTATCACGTTCGTGAAAATTGGTTGATTGAAATTAGCAAGACCGAGGAATAAAACCAGATAATCTAATTGTAATACGTAGAAGTCGTCACTGTTGTTCCTATCTATTACCTACACCTTATTATCAGATTTATCAATTTTTACGAGATTTATTAACAGACGTTCGCAAAGAAAGGGCATAAATAATGATAGTTGAAACATTCTAAAAAATTTGGTACTTCTTTTGCTTATTTAGCAAATTAAATAATTAAATGGGACTTCAAGAGCCAGAAAATGACCAAGAAAACATATATTAAAAAAATTTAAATAGAGCTTTTGTAGCTAGAAATACCGAATTCATTAAAATATGCTCAAACAAAGTTTCCAGAAGTAAAAAAAAGTTGAAACACCTACAGTTTCGTTGAAACATCAAATTGGATGGTTTTTAAATAATTTTAATATTCCTTATACTGGGGTCGAAAAGTTTGGCATACACTATATTAGCCTCTTCCAACCAAATGTCAACCTCTCCTTCATGTGATGCATTCTGTTTGCACGGACGAGGCTCTGGCGTCTGAAAGATTCTCGGTATAGGGAGTCATCCACTGCTTGCCAACGGCCTCCTAAAAGAGGGGGAAAGAGTGGGGAGAAGTCCAGGGCACCCTCTTGTCCTTTGGGTTGGAAAAGGCCCCTAAAGAAGGATGAATTGGAAATTATCAACATGGATACAGAAGGCAGCGGGAAACCACTGCATTAAAGACCCGAAGTGTATCGTGAGGCCAAGTAATCATCTCAAATTACGTATAGTATGATGACTTCTTTCTGGGTAAAATATTCGGAGGTAATATAGTACTCCAAATGGAACTCCTGCACAAGGACGCATCATCAGAATGGACTGAGACATTCTACGAGTCGGAGCGTGGAATGTTATAACCCTGAACAGGGCAGGAAGATTAGAAAACTTAAAAAGAGAGATGGAAAATCTTAATTTCGATGTCGATGGGATTAGTGAGAATAAGTTTAACGATGCACAGCATTTCTGATCCGAGGAAAACAAAATAATTAACAAAAGCTGTAGGTGGAGTTACTATTGTAGGATTTTTAATGAAAAAGAGAACGTAAACAGGTGAATTATTATGAACAGTTTAGTGACAGGAGTATTTTGATGAGATTAGAAATTAATCCCGCCCCAACCACGTTATTACAAGTGAATATGCCAACGTCACAGTAAGATGATGAAGAAATAGAAAAAATATACGCTGAAATTGAAGAATTAATCCAATATGTGAAAGAGGAGAAGAATCTAATAATCATGGGTGGTTGGAAAGCGATAGTGGGGGAAGGAAAGGAGAGTAATACTGTAGGAAGTTTTGGTCTAGGAAAAAAAATGAGCTAGGAAGCAAATTGTTAGAATTTTTTGGAACATATAAACTAGTAATGGCGAACACACTATTTAAGAACCATGCAAGAAGGATATACACCTGCAAACGACCAGGGGACACTGGCAGATGTCAGGTAAATTATATCATGGTCAAATAGATATTCACGATATCTATATATATAGATATTATATGCTGCAAAACATACCTAGGGGCAGACATAGACTCTGACCATATTCTGATAGTTATGAAATACAGGCTGAAATTCAAAAGAATAAAGAAGCAATACATGCAGAACACAGTACCAGATTAAGCACTTAGCAGGAGTTAGCAAATGCTACGGGCGCCGCGCCTGATGGGGGCCCCGCTCTTCCTAGGGGCCCCCCGCGCCTTCTGTAGGGGCCTCCCCGTGAGGCCAGATAGATGGGCACGACCTTTTTTTTTTATTAGCTCTACTACTGCCCCGGGCGGTAAAAACCAAGGGCCCCTTCTTCACATTTACTACGGGCCCCGCGCTGTCTTAATCCGGCCCTGGGCCAGAACAGACTGGAAGTGAATAAATTGAAACATTCTAATACAAGAGAAAAATTTGCAGAATGGTAAACGTGGGTCCAAGAAATAACTCTGAAAGGAGTTCCAACTGTGGAATGCATTGAAGAGAGAATTAATCAAAGCTGGTAAAGAATTATTAGGCTTTAGGGAACAAGCAACCCAAAAATTTTGGATCACAGAAGAAATTTTGGAGTGGATGGATCAGAGGAGAAGGCCCAAAAGTGCTCAGGATGAGAGCAATACAGACAATTTAGAAATGAATAAACAAGAAATGTAAAAACGCAAAGAAATATGACTGCAAGAAAAGTGTTAAGAAGTGGAAAGGGAAATTGTCGTTTATGTGGCATATAGGAAGCTCAAACAAAATTTTTGAAAAATGAACAAAAGATATATAAACATGAAAGTTGCGGATGGGAAACATCTTTTATGCTCAGAAGATAGAGCTAACAGATGGAAGGAATACAATGATGAGCTGTATGACTGGAATGACTTGACCAACAGTATAATGGAAATGGTAGGTAATGTCAACAATCAGGACTTAGGAGATCCTGTTTTGAGGACAGAATTTAATAGAGCTTTGAATGACTTGAAATAAAATAAGGCAGTTGGAACTGATCAGTTTCTTGCAGAACTTTTGAAATTACTAGGAGAAGAAGGATATTAAAAAGTTCTGAAACATGAGAAATTCCAACTGATTTTAATAAAAGTATCATCTTCAAACTTCCAAAGAAAGCACAAGCTGACAAATGAGAGAACTGTCGTGCCTTAAGTCTAACATCACATGCTTCAAAATAACTGATTAGAATAAAATCTACAAGAATATTAAGTGTAGTAGAAGAGTTAGTAGGTGAAGATCTCTTAGCAAAAATCGTGGTACAAGAGAAGCAATTCTGGATTTATGATTAATGCTTCAAGGGCATCAAGAAAAACAAAGATACATTTATGGCGGTTGTTGATTTAGAGAAAGTTTTTTGATAATGTTAGGTGCGACAAGACGTTCAAAATTTTAAAGAAGTCAGGTCTAAAATACCGAGGAAGTGAAAGAAAAATTGAATGCGGAATAGGTGTTCAAGCAGAAAAAATCGTTATGCTACGATTTGCTGATGACACTGTCTTGTTAGCAGAGCAGGCTGAGGACATTTAGAAATGACTGAATGGCGTGAACAAAATACTGAAAGAAGATTTTGGACTAACAAGGAGAGGCCGTCAATTGTAAAATTCAGATTTGATTCATACTGTGTGTTATAAAAGCTCATGAACAGAAGTGTAAAGTGGCAAAGCAGTAACATTCTTCGCCGTTGTCGAGAGAATCGCAATTGAAATATTTCCCTGTGTTTAAATACTTTCTACGTTATGGAGATTTAAAGAGGCGCGTGGTACAGGGAGACCCAGCGTGGTGGGTGAGTGGTTAACGCTCCGGCCTCGCATTCGGGAGGACGGCGGTTCGAATCCCCGTCCGGCCATCCAGATTTGGGATTTCCATGGTTTCCCTAAATCACTCCAGGCGAATGCCGGGATGCTTCTTACAAAAGGCCATGGCCAAATTCCTTCCCGTTCCTTGTCCCCAGTCCCATCCCGCCTCTAATGACCTCGACGTCGACGAGGCGTAAAGCCATAAGTAAAAAAAATGAAAAAAGTGGTGCCTCATTAACCCGTCGTCGCCAGATCAAATCTAGCTGCTGGCAATTTCATTTTTTTCCCCCTTCAAATATGTATACAGACAATTCCCGGCAAACAGTTTCAACAATTATGCATATAATAAGCTTTTTGAATGCCGTTTGTTGTAAAACAACCGACGCTTTCCAACTTCATTATCTTGTTCGGAAGTTACATGTTAAAAACAGAAATATTTGCTGCAGCATGTATGGAATACAAATATCCTTACTCGACCATTACAGTTGATTTTTTTTTTAACTGTTTTACATCTCTCAACAGCGAGGTCCTTAGAGACGGGAAGGGATGGAGGAAAGGAATGGGAACGAATTCGGCCATGACCTTTTTAAGGAAGCATCCCGTCATTTGCCTGGAGTGATTGGGGAAACCATGGAAAACTCAAATCTGGATACCCGGACGGGGATTCGAACCGCCGTCCTCCCGAACGTTATCCGTTACACCACCATGCTCGGTTTACAGTTGAAGGACGGGAGGGTCGAAACGAGACGCTGTCGGTTTTTCCACAGCAAAAAGCCTCTAAAAAAACTTTTTATATTCACAATTGTCGAAACTGTTTGCTGAGTAATTATCTGTATACATATTTGAATAAATAAACAAACAAACAAAAAGTTACCCGCAGCAAGATTCGATCAGGCGACGAGGGGTCATAAGGAAGAGAACTTGCTCGGAGGGTCACGCGCACCTGTAAATCTCCATAACGTAGAAAGTATTTGAACGCAACCGAATATTTCAACGCCGATTTTATCAACAATGGCGAAAAATTGCATGTTACTGCTTTGTCACATTACACCTCTGGCCATGAGCCTTTATTACACACTATAGGAATTGAATCTGAATTTTGCAATTGGTGTCCTTCCCTTGTAAATATAAACCAAATGAAGCCAAAAGTGATGAAATTTAAAAGAAATCATACCAATAACAAAACAAATTAAATATAAAAAGAGGATCGGATGCGTTAGGAGAAATAAGTGAATTCTGCTACTTGTGAAGTAAAATTATAACTGATGGTTGAAGCAGGAATGATATTAAAAGCACAATAGCGCTAACAAAAAGATTCTTGATGAAAAAGAGAAATCTTTTAGTTTCAAATATTGATCTAGGAATTAGAAAAAACTTTTTTAAACACTTTGTGGTAGCGAAACATGGACTACATGGAATACCAGAAACAAAGAAAATTGAAACATTTGAAATGTGGTGTTACAGAAGGATGCTGAAAATTAAGTGAACAGATGAAGTACGAAATGAACGAGTTTTGGAAATTGCGGTGTGAAAAGAAGTTTGTGGAAGAGTCTTTTAGGGAGCATCCACAAATTACGTGAGGTGTTTTTCCGGATTTCTGGACCCCCCTCCCCCCCCCTGGTGAGATTTCGTGAGATCTGGACGGACCCCCCCCCCCTCTGGTGAGATCTGGTTCGTGAGAACCCCCCCTAGAAATATCGCCCTTATCGCCCTGGAAACGTTTGTAGACTTTTTTTTTTAGGTCACACCTTAACTTTTTTGACGAAATACCCTCTTAAAATCGACTTCGCCGCAAATTGTAGACCTTTTAGTTTTGCTCTACTGTCCCCAAATTTTTCGCAAAATCTCACGTGAGATTTCCGTAGACCCCCCCCCTCCCCCTTGGTGAGATCTGGTGAGATTTCACCGGACCCCCCCCCCCTCCCCTATTTCACCTCACGTAATTTATGGATGCCCCCTTACAGAAAGATGAGACAGGATGGTATGTCATATTTTGAGACATGCTGGGTTGGTTAATTTGTTAGTGGAAGGAAGAGTCGAAGGTAAGAACTGTAGAGGAAGACAGAGATTAGAATATATGAAGCAGATAATTGAGGATGTGGGTTGTAAGGGGTATGTTAAGGAGGATTGCATCAAACCAGTCGAGAGACTGATGACAGCAAAAAAAAAATCTTATGCTAGAACGTACTGAAAATTATGAAAGAAACTGAGAACAAATGATCTGTTAGCGTAATCTCCAATGAGGAAACCGACACTGATGGACAGGTAGATGGTGTCGTTTAGAAGAGGACCAATGTTAGAATCCTGTTCTATTCGTCGAAATCTGGTAGTACCTAATTCCTCGCATTATATATGGTGACTGAATTTAGACTACGGTTACTATCTTTCCTGCTCCTCTGGAATAATGCCTGAGTTGGTTTTTTCAACTTTCCCCTTAAAGTATGGAGTTATTTCTAGTGTCTATTCTTTTGTATGCTCATGGAGGACAAGAGTACAGCAAATACAGTGAGACAACATGTAACCATACACATACAGCCTTGATGCTATGGCATGTACCTCCGGAAAGTTAGCCAACCAGTTTGGCTGCTATGTAAAACAAGGAGCACTGTATGGAATCTATGACGTTGAGAAGTGAAAACTGCAACGTATTAAAATTTAGCGGACTGTCAAACATGAACATACAGTTCAAAAGTTTCCAAGTTATACTTATCTTTTACAGACTGATTGATACTTAATGGAGACACCATTGTTTCTCTTTTCTGATTCCCTTTCTTTCTTGTGTATACGAATGGACGATTGTGTGTTCACGGACGTGACTACTGTGCAGTATAAGGGTATGGTCAAATAAAGAACTTTAAAATTTCTTATCTGGGTCGACAAACGGTAATAGCAGCGATGGCTTTGTTTTTATTGGAAGTGAGATCATAAACGTCAGAGTAGCTGAAGCATACACCAGTGATTGGAGTAGGCTTAAAATTACTTCGCAAGTCAATCAGAAGTACTAGTAAAGAGATATAAGTAATTACATTATCTCTATCAAATTATGGAAAATGTTGCTTAAATTGCTACTGATTTTGTAAGAATTGTTTATGAAAATAAGTGTTAACTATGAATACATTTCACTGCGTTGTATTCATATACATCCCAGTTAGCTGTTGATATGGATAGATAAGGGTCCTCATAAAACCGCTGTGTCACATTATTAATAACAATTTTTAGACAGCATTTTTGATAGTACTGTTGGCGAATATTCAGCAGGATTTCGTGGTTATCATAATCACTATTTCAAGCATTTTTCAAGAATACTTCAGTTTCTTTGTTAGAGTAACCGTTAATTGTAAAAGGAGCATCCACTTCCTGTATAATGAGCTTCTGGTCATTTTAGTGTCGGCTTCCCTTGGTTTCTCATTACACTTACTCGCAACCGTTGGAAGTTTAGATAAAGTTTCTTTCGTCAATCCTCCTATGAATCAGCGGACTTCTGTATGTGGGACATTTTAAATCGTTTAGTGTGCACCCTTATTGTGCGAAGAAATAAAATCTAAGTCCATATCTTTACTGAAGTTAAAATTTGTATGTTTTTAAGCATTTTTTTACTTATCTGCTTCTTAAGGTTTTGATGTTGTAGATCTGCAAGATGTTTGAACATAGGTGAAATATGTTAAAAATTAATTAACGACCTTTCTAATTACTGATTACTTCTGTTAAGTTGATAGTGTTTCTGCAGTAACTCCGAAAGGAAGAGTTTCAGCTTAATATGTAGAAGAAAATCGCTTAAAGGGTGTATTATTGGTATCGCTATCAGAACTTAAACCATATACCTATAGCAATGTAACAGATAACCTTTTTGTAAGCGAGTTATGTACTACATTCAGTAGTCTATATGAAAGAAAATTTATACACATGAAAACAGCTAAAATTATTTAACACCAATTTTTCACAGTAGCGAATCTCAGTCAAGCACCCATCCATGGGTCTTCCAATCTTGGAGAGACAAGTTGAAGTAACTTGGTTGCTTCCCTTCTCCGATAAGATTGTGAGATAAAAGTTAAAAAAAAAAAAAAAAACAGTATTCGTATAACGGACGTGGATAAGGTAATTGTCGCATAAAACCAAATTTAAAAAAAAAATGTCATTAAAGAGGAGGCGTACTAGTCATAAATAATGTTGTATCAAAACAACTTTCGAATTTCTCAAATTATTACATCAAAGATTTCGTACTTCAAAGTATCAAGGCCTTACGGAGAAAAATTTAAACCGATTTCATTAAAATAAGTAAATTTTTTTATCAGTAGCTCAGTCATTGCTGACAATATGGAAAAATAATTTAGCCTCTGTTACCAGTTATTTACGCCAAAACAAATAATTGGTATGTTCTATGATAAAGGTACTGCCGAGTTTTATAGGTGAGATGAATAATCGACACCTTCGCCAATGTTTGTTATTTTCTAAACAGGATAGGACAAAAATCTAAACTCCTTTCGCTATTAGCATTTACATACCCGAATTGGGCATGTTATTTCATGACCATTAGGACTGTATAGTATACATTCTGAGACACGATGCTGCACAAAACGTATTTAAATGGCCAGCATTAAAATACTGTGAACAAAATAAAAACAAGTGATTCATTTCCTTGCTGCAGAAGTAGTAGTCCATTTGATTTCCAGACGAAATTTTTGAAGAAAATGTTGGTCCAAATTCATGTTGTGTAACGTTTTTTAAAGGTGAGAAACATGGCAATGTTATTCATGCATTAACCGAGCAAATATATTACGGCCTCTGGGATGATCCCATTGAATGTTTGTAGTTCCCGAAAATTCCAAACGGTTAAGGGGATTAGTAAACAATAATTCTTGTTTATTTGACACATGAGGTGAAATTTTTTTACCTTTCTACAAGCTTCATTCAAGAAAACTATGAAAAATTTAATGCGAAAACTAGCCACTAGGGAAAATTGTTGTCTGTCAATTTCGTTACCAAAGGGCCAAGTTTTCTGTCACCCCACTAATTTAATTGTTTACCATAATTTTTATTAAGAGGGCGTCATTCACGTAGGTGCCTCTTGAAGCCTAAGCAACAAAAACAAACAAGCAACAGAAGCGTCATAACTACTTTGATTAACGTCATTTTGTTTCACCGTGGTGTTGAACGACAATGTGGACAAATTTAAAAATTTTACACACATTTCATAATAGTTCGTAACTAGTTTAATACCATTTTATCTTCGTTGATTACTGCCCACTTGTTCAGAGATTTTCTGTACTCGCAGAGTGCAATAATTGTTTTATAATATTTTTCTCCTTCTTCGAGCATCTTAAATCGTTGCAGATATATATAGTTTCTTTTCTCAGATAGCATACCAATAAATACATTTTGGTTTATTTAATCTAAGATAACATTGTAAACACACTTTAAGAAAAGACACTTCAGGAATATTTAACGAGTATCACGAAGAGACAAATAATTTTCAGTTCTGCGTCCTATCGACAGTTACGTAAGATAAACTTACATAAAAATGTCATATATGGCCCCAGTAGAACGATGCTCTTCTGAACGTTTACTACAATAATAAATATTTGTATTGATCATTCGTTTTTATAGAAGGCTAAGTTTCTGAGAGCTTAGTCAATCATAAGCAATGGAACAATTCTACGTTTTCCTCGCACAATTTAGTGTTATATCCTGCATTTTAAATAGTGTCAATTTTCAATAGAAGTTCTTTGCTATGAAGAGTATTCAGACAGGCAATATTACATTTTTATGTGGTGCTTTGCGTTCTGTGTCATTAAGGACAATTTAATCTAAGGGAGGGAAGTTATTTTTTTTTTACTTATTGCTTTACGCCTCGTCGAAGGCTAAGGTCATTAGAGGCGGGATGGGACTGGAGACAAGGAATGGGAAGGAATTCGGCCATTGCCTTTTTGAAGGAATCATCCCGGCATTCGCCTGGAGTGATTTGGGGAAACCATGGAAAATCCAAATCTGGATGCCCGGACGGGGATTCGAACCCGCGTTAACTGTTCACCCACCACGTTCGGTGGAAGGAAGTTAGCGTTGTTATTCGTCTGGGAACCAAATACCAAGTAACCTATGTGATAACGTGTTTTGTCGCTTATTTTTCAGGCAGAAAATGCAAACAACTACAGCACAAATCAATCATAAACCGTAATCAGCACAGCCTGTACCACTCTAAACTAGCAATGCTTTCAAACTTCCATTTAATCACATAGACGCTGGATTTTGTTTATCAAGAAAAACGTTTCAATCGCTTTCTCTGCATTAATTTTCGGATGATGATTATCTGTATCTCTGTATTTATCTCAACTGACAGCTACTATTTTAATGTGATCACCAGAAGCATAGCACGTTGCTTTTGAGAAGCAAAATTCAGAAACTTCTATGTAAATACATGCCGAGAAATTCTCCGTTATTTTATACATCTGTCTTCTTCGAGTATATTCGGCTGAGACTATTGTCTTTCACGCATAAGAAATAATTTTCTTTTTCTTATTTTACTGCCATTGGCACAGAATAGTCTCAAATAAAGATAGTGAGCTTTATTAATGAATTAAGAAATTATTGCTTTTATCTAAGTTTCTATGATTCTAGGACATAATTAATTCGAACCATCTACTTTCGCAGAACATAGCACTCGATCTAGATGGTTCGATATATGCCTATCTACATCTATATCTATGCAATTCACGAAATCGTGGGTGGCAGAGGGTGCCTAGCACCTAAACTAATCTCTATGCATCCCAACCCCAAATGGCACAAGGGAAGGAAGAATTCATGTAAGCATCACTACTCCATCATATCTAGAGAAGATAAAAGGCTACAAATTTTTATTTTTGCTCAAAATCACGGATAGTATGGTAAACTAAAAATACTATTAGATAAAATTATAAAAATTAGAAATACCTCACATTTGCCCTAACTAGGCCTGTTTCCTCCTGTGGATTGATAGGCAGGGAACTGAGAACAGTGAAGAAACGACAGACGTCTGCATCCATTAGTAAAAGTTAATAATAGTATATTTGACCAACCGCTATCGGATTAAATGGTGTCTCTGTAAGCCTCAATTAATTATCTTTCAGTGAGTAAATACGTCACTGATAAAACATGTAGCTACAGTTGTAATATTTTAGTAACCGATGAAACTATATAGCACTCTTGCAATATTTAGCGTTTAATTTATCTGATATAGTTACTTATTTAACCAGTGCACGTGTGTTAACAATGTGAAAATGCGGCAGACAATTTGTTGACATAGCATTAAACACTATATCGCATATAAACAAAGGAAGTGAGAGCTCCTCACCTTGGGAGAGCAGACGCGGCATGTGTGGCGTCCCCGGCTGAACTGAACCGCTGTATTGCGAACTCCTCGTCTCTAGGTCACGTGCGAGGACCTGTCAGACGGCTCCCACTGACCTAGACGTATCCTGTCCGGCCCTCCTCTGTCCTGGAAACGCCTCTACCTCCGATTCGGGCTTCTGCTCGCACTGATGACAATACTACCAGTACAGCGACCCGTTTCCCGCTTCAAGGACAATGTTCCGCGGTTATGAAGAGATGTGCATAACGCATTAAGTCATGGCGCTCACCTCAGCAAAGTGGCAGTGACCTCGATAGTAGTGATTTTCAACTGAGTTTCGTAGCACCAATACTGAGTAGTAATTTATATCTACAAAACTGAAGTTAACAGAGATTGGACAAAACTGTTAAACCATCGCAGTTTAGATGTGAAAAAGTTTTAAATTGATTCCGGGTGCGAGAAGGCAATAACGCTGGGATGAATGACAGCTTCTGTCGAAGTAATTTCAGATTTTGATAATTCATCTAATAGCGCCGCCATCTTTGTCACGTTTTAAAGAGCAAAGCTGAGAATTTGTCAGTACCACTCTAAAGCTGGGTTTCCACGGCGCTTCCCTTGACGCCTGTTAGGGGACGCCTCTCATCTTTTCCGCATAAGCTAGCAGGTACGGCGCGTCTCGATCCAATGCCAGGCGGTAGAAGATGAAAGGCGCGTCCTACCTAACACGCGCCGAAGGAAAGGACCATAATGCCTGTAGCGCCTGGACGTCGCGAGCTACGGACATAAAGCCAAATCTCAATTTTTGACTTTCCGGATTCGACACGTTTACATATATGGGAACATTTCTCGGAGATTGATAACTAGATCCAAGTAGGCCAAGTGTTGTCTTGAATAATAGTGTATGAGTTACAACTGCTTAGGGCTGCAAGTTCAAATCTCAAACACTTATTAAGATACGAAGCTGTGAATTTGAAAAAGTCTGAAAATTTACCGATATTCTTAAAATATCGTGTAAGGGTAAAGTTCAACCAGAATTACAAAAATTGATCACGAATGTATATAGCACAAAATTTTAAAGAGCATAACAATGAAAAGCTCCAGTCCAAATAAAAACTAATACACAGCACTGCCGCGAATAAAGGCAACACAACACGTTCAGACAAGTTTCGATCAAGTATGATCGTATATTCAGTTGCTGATGGGTTATATAGTTTAATAGAAGTCAACCCAGACCCATTGGAACCAATTGGTGCAAGAAAAATGGCGGAGGGGGCCCAAAATTAGACTTGCACATACCTTGGCCGTAGCCACTTTTTTTAGGTTTTAGACGACGACCGTCTGTGGTTCAAAAAGTGATATAAAGCATACCATTAGCAGTATTAATAAAATTTGAAATTACGCTTCAGTATTCGACACTGAGTAACCCGTTTTTTTTTTTTTTTTTTTTTTTTTTAGTGGGAGGGCAATGGCAGAAAGGTCATGGACGCGGGGTTAACTGGGTTGGAGTTTAACCGAAAGGTAGCGGAGGGAGGTGTAAGTACTCATTTTCTGAACCCCAAAGCATTTAAGAAATTCCTGGGATAGACCATTAAACTCTCTGTAGTGTATTGAAACTATGTGCACATGGTACTGTTGAATATTATGCTTTCTTTAAATATTGATGCGAAATTTGGTGGTCAGATTGATGTATTACTCAATAATCAGTAGCGTATTCTGATACTTTTTCCTCTTCTGCATAATCAACAAACTACACATTGCAACAGCACTTACAACTGGCCTCGCGATCTTTCAGAATCACAGGATTAATACACTCGGGAGGACGCGGGTTCAAATCCCCATTCGGCCATCCAGATTTCGGTTTCCCATGGTTTTCCGGGGGTGTAAAGGTTAGGGAGAGACTATATTAGTTTCTTCCAACCAAATGTCAACCTCTCCTTCGCGTGGTGCATACCGTTTGCACGGACGAGTCTATGGCGACTGAAAGATTCCCGGTATAAGGAGTATCCCAATGGCCTCCGGAAGGAGGGCGGAAGAGCAGGAAGTGGTTCAGGGCACCCTCTTGCCCTTGGAGTTGGAAATGGCACCTAAAGGCGTATGAATCAGAAATGATCAATGGCATAGGGATGCGGAAGGCAACGGGAAACCACTGCATTAAAGACCCTAAGGGTATCCAGAGGCTACGTAATCCTCTCAAATTAAATGTTGTATGATATCTTCTTCCTGGTTAAAATATTCCGGAGGTAAAATAGTCCCCCAATCGGATCTCAGGGTGGGGACTGCTCAGGGAGGAGTCATCAGAATGGATAGACACATTCTAGCAGTCGGAGCGTGGATGGTAGAAGTCTGAATAGGGCTGGTAGATAAGAAAATTTAAAAAGAGTGATGGAACGACTTAAATTAGATGTTGTTGGGATTATTGAGATTAAATGGAAGGACGCACAGGATTTCTGGCTGGCGGAATACTGGATAATTAGCACAAAACCTGTCAATGGAGTCACTGGTGTAGGATTTGTTATAAATAAGAGAGTAGGAAAATGAATGAGTTATTGTGAACAGTTTAGTGACAGGATTATTTTGATGATGTTGGAAACTAAGCCCGCTCCAGCCACGTTAGTACAAGTGTACATGCCAATGTCACAGGAAGATGTTGAAGAAATAGAGAAAATATACGCTGAAATTGAAGAATTAATCCAAGAAGAGAATGAATACTGTAGGAAGTTTTGTTTTAGGAGAAATAAATGAGCTAGGAAGCAGATTGTTAGAATTTTGTGAAAGATATAAACTAGTCGTGGCGAACACACTATTTACGAAACATGCTAGAAAGATTTACACCTGGAAACGTCTAGGGGATATAGGCAGATATCAGCTAGATTATATCATGGTCAAACAGAGTTTCAGGAATCAGGTTCTAGACTGTAAAACGTACCCAGGTGTAGACATAGACTCTGACCATAATCTGATAGTTATGAAATGAAGGTTGAAATTCAAGAGAATAAAGAAGCAACACAAGCAGAACCGATTGGAAGAGAATAAACTGAAACAATCAAACATGAGATAATAGTTTGCAAAAATGGCAGACGTGGGTCTGAGTAGTAACTCTGAAAAGGGCTCAACTGAGGACGAATGGAATGCATTAAAGACCGAAATAATGAAAACTGGTAAAGAGACATTAGGCTTTAGCGAAGAAGCCGCCCGGAAAAGTTGGATCACAGAAGTAATTTTGGAGTTGATGGATCAGAGGGGAAGGTTCAAAAATGCTCAGGGTGAAGCAGGAAGAGAGCAATACAGACAATTTAGAAATCAAATAAACAGGACTTGTAAAGAAGCAAAAGAAAGATGGCTGCAAGAAAAGTGTGAAGAAGTAGAAAAGGATATGGTCGTAGGTAAAGTAGATGTGTCATATAGAAAAATCAAACATAATTTTGGAGAAATAAAGGAAAGAGGTATAAACATTAAAGCTGCTGATGGTAAACCTTTTCTAATTTCAGAAGATAGAGATAACCGATGGAAGGAATACATGGAGAAACTGTACGACGAAGATGACTTGAACAACTGTGCGTCAGAAAAAGAAGTCGATGTCGACATTGAGGACAGAATTTGAAAGAGCTTTGAATGATTTGAAATCAAATAAGGTAGTGGAAATTGTTGAGATTCTTGCAGAACTTCTTAAATCCCTAAAAGAAAAAGGAACAGAAAGATTATTCAACCATATATCAAAAAGTTATGAAACAGGAGAGACTCCCAATGATTTTAATAAAGTGCCACCTTCACACTTCCAAATAAAGCACAAACTGACAGATGTGAGAATTATCGCACTATAAGTCTAACAACACATGCTTCAAAACTACTGACCACAATAATATACAGAAGAATGGAAAGTTTGGTTGAAAGGATAGTTGGTGAATATCAGTTTGGGTTTAGAAAAAACCGCGGTACAAGGGAAGCAATTCTGGCATTAAGATTATTACTTGAATTGCGGATCAAGAAAAGCGAAGATACTTAAATGGCGTTTGTTGATTGAAAAAAGCTTTTGGTAATGCTAGGTGGGACAAGTTGTTCAAAATTTTAAAGAAGGCAGGTCTAAAATACCGAGATAGAAGGATACATTATAAACTATATGAAAATCAAGTGACTATAATAAAAGTAGAGAATCATGAGAGACATGGATTAATTAAAAAGGGTGTGAGACAAGGTCGTAGTCTATCCCCATTAATATTCAATTAGTATGTAGAAGAAGCGATAAAGGAAGTTAAATAAAGATTTGAATGTTGCATAAGTGTTCAAGGAGAAAAAATCAGTATGCTACGATTTGCTGATGACTTTGTCTTGTTAGCAGAACAGCTTTACGATATTGAGAAGTTATTGAATGTCATGAACAAAATACTGAAGGATGACGTTGGACCTAAATACTGTATAAAACAAAGCAAGACGAAAGTGATAAAATGTATCAGAAATGATAGCAATAATAGTAGATTCCACAAAAACAATTCTTGTAAAAAATAGGCCAAGTCTCGTGTTCGTGTAGTGACGATAAGTTATGAGATCTTTATTCTGAACCAAGTCTACACTTTACAGTTGTACTCACCTCACTTTATGAAACAGAATGGTTTCTCTCGGTGGCATAGATCGTTTATTTAGAATAATAAAAAAATCTAATGACTTGGCCATTGGCGCGCCATGTTTTATTTAATGTGCTGCATCATCAAGCGTATAAATACGTAAAAGTCAAGATATCCCTCGCTCTTTTTCGATTTTGACAAGTATATATTATGCCCACCCAATTTCAGCAAAAACTATGACGTGCATAATGGCCAAGTTACCAGTAATTTTTTTATTCTAAATAAACGATCTATAACACCGAAAGAAACCATTCTGTTTCATAAAGTGAGGTGAATACAACTGTAAAGTGTAGACTTGGCTCAGAATAAGATCTCATAACTTTTCGTCACTACACGAAACTTGGCCTACTTTTTACAAGAATTGTTTTGGTGGGACCTCTTTTCTTTTTGTAAGTTTATCGCTTATTATAAATTTCCGCTCAAATGTAATGATTCCATTTGAAAATCGGCGAATAAGAACATTTAAAATTGAAGACATGAATATACATTACCAAAAATGCCCCACTTTCTGAAAACAATACTTGTGCGCCTTAAGCTACGTCCACACCAAAAGGAACACAGAGGAACATGCTGTTGATGTTGCTAGTTCCAGCAACTTGTTCCCTCATGTTACCCCATGTTCCTCAATATTTCTCAATGTTTATGTCAACAGAAACACAAGTTCCTTGAAGTTGACTGTTTCCAGAAGTAGCGGTAAAGATGAAAGGAAACAAAGGAACATTGGTAAACATTATCGTGTTTAAAACTGTTGTTAGTTTGGTGTGGACAGCTTGTTTCGTGTTGCTGTTACCTCAGTTGTTGAACTCCCACAAAAATGTTCGAGCGATTTAATAAATTTAATTGAATTATATGGAAATGCAGAGTGTTTGTAGAGTCCATGTGATTCAAGCTATACAAATCGGCAAAAGAAAGATGATTCGTGGATGATGTTAAGTAAAACAACTGGTGCAGACGTAAGTGCACATTTTTTCATAGAGAAAAAGAGAAAAAAAATATTTGGAACTAAAATAATCTGGTGCTGCAGCAACTTTGGCTTACAAATATTTGGAATTTCTTGCGGATAGAAATCAAGTGCGTCATTGTTCAGAAAAAGGATTTAGTGATATACAAGCATATTCAAACTAAGTTTTATTATTTCTATAGAAATAGGTGTATCTCTGTTTAGTTTTTACTACACTTTTTTAACATTACCATAATTTTAATATTATTTAATAACAGATTGCCACGGAACCATTCCTCTGATACTCAAAATAGTTACCAAATTCCTGTGGAATAATTTTTGCTTCAGTGGACGAATTACGTCCTCGTTTCTGTAATGGGAATATTATCATACTGTGCCTGCGGTTACGTCTTTCCTCCAAATACCTGGTATTAATTCACCATTATCTTTGTCTTCACCATGTAAAGGGCGGCGTGTAGGTCTTTCCTCCAAATACCTGGTATTAATTCACCATTATCTTTGTCTTCACCATGTAAAGGGTGGCGTGTAGAATTAGCTTGATGGAAATTGTGTATACATATAGCTACAGTTACAATTTTTTCTACATTTTTAGGAGAGGGTAGTAATGGTTTTTCTTAATACTCTGAATCGAGTTCTCAGCATTCTCAGTAC
>CM061921.1:214326818-214455774 GCA_031002005.1 Vandiemenella viatica
GTAGCTTTGTATAAAGAACATTTGCAGAAATTAAGGGGAAGAGGGCTTACGGTTTTGTAAACCATATGTAGGCAGTATTTTATTACCCTGTTTGTTTTAAAGTATACCTGTGCAAATTTCCATCGAAATCTGATAAAACCTGTGGGTTTGTCTAAATTAAGGGGTGTAGAGGGGAATAGTTTCTCTCTCTCTAGGAACCTGCGCAGACGCGCACTCAACAACTCACCAAAGTTTCATCATAATCGGAACGGTATAGGAGCGCATAGAGGGCATTCATTTTTATTTATATAGATTATTAAAAGCAGAATACAATTCTGCCGGGTTGCCTAACAAAATATGGCCGCAAGTACTTTAACTGAATTTTCAAAAAAAAAAATTCAAAAAAATTCTCTCACTTGTTCTTTAAATAAATTATAATTTGTTTCAAAGAGAGACATATAAATAAGTTTAAAAGCTTGTGTTGCCTACGTAAAAGTGGTCGCAAGTAGGGTTGCCAGCTGTTAAAGATATGTAAGAACAAGAGAGAGTTACATAAACATAATTCTACCGTTTATACATTCCACCTTAATTACTTTCCACAGTTTTCCTGATTACAATGGCTATTCCTAAATTCCCACACCTCTCCTCCCCCGAATAATAACATTGATACTCTCCACTTTCGAACTCTCCATCCCCCCCCCCCCAATCTAACTTCACATATCCCTAAAATGTCCAACTTATTTATCTTCATCTCCTGTGTTTCAAATTCTTTAATTTCCCCTCTTGCAAAAGTGTTCTGACATTCCATTTTCCTGTTCTCATCCTCTGTATCCCACTCCCACGCTTCAATGTATTCCACTCCCGGAGATCCGAACTAGGGGATATTACTCTAGAACATTTTTCTTGAAGCACCATCACCGAGCGTGGTGGGTAAACATTCTGGCCTCGCATTCGCGAGGACGCCTTTTCGAATCCCCGTCCAGGCATCCAGATTTGGGTTTTCCATGGTTTCCCCAAATCACTCCAGGCGAATGCCGAGATACCTCCTTCAAAAGGCCTTTCTTGTCCGCAGTCGCATCCCACCTCTAATGATCCCCCCCCCCCTTTTTTTTAAACTGCTTTACGTCTCTCAACAGCGAGGTCTTTAGAGACGGGAAAGGATGGGGGCAAGGAATGGAAGGAATTCGGCCATGGCCTTTTGAAGAAGAATCCCGGCATTTGCCTGGAGTGATTTGGGAAACCATGGAAAACCCAAATCTGCATGCCCGGACGGGGATTCGAACCGCCGTCCTCCCGAATGCGAGGCGAGAACGCTAACCGTTACACCGCCACGCTCAGTCTATTGACCTCGACGTCGACGAGGAGTACAGCCATAAGTTTTTTTTTTTTAAAAAAAACATGGAAGCATCTTCGCCATGTTTTTCTAGGGAATCCTTTAGGATCTTTAATGTGGTTGTCCCGTTTCCTTGCACATTCTCATGCCGTTGACCATCGACAGGTTCCTCCACCTTTATGGATGATTTCTCCTCCCTAGGGCAAGAGATTGCCCTGGTCCTTAACTGCTCATCCGCCCTAAAGAGGCCGTTGGCTCTTGGTAGAGGGTGTCTCCTTATTGCGGGAACTAGTCGGCTGGCTGCCTGCCGTGCTAAATTCAAATGCTCGTTTTGGTCCGCCCTGGGTATTTCATTTCCCCATACCACCCATATCTAGGAGGCATTCCCCG
Source organism: Vandiemenella viatica (assembly GCA_031002005.1). Taxonomy (NCBI): domain Eukaryota; kingdom Metazoa; phylum Arthropoda; class Insecta; order Orthoptera; family Morabidae; genus Vandiemenella; species Vandiemenella viatica. The sequence goes on from CM061921.1 coordinate 214,328,521, forward strand.
ATCCGCCACCTGTGGAGACGCCCGATTGGGGACTAGCAACCCCCAAAGCAGAGTCATATAAAAACTTTAAGAAACAGAAAAAGGAACTGGAGGCCATGTGTTGAGGAATGAGTGTCTGCTTAAAACAGTCTTGGAGGTCATCGTAAATGGAGGGAAAAATAAGAGGTCGACGATGAATGAAAATGCTTGATGACATTCTGACAGATGGAAAATATATAGAGAGACAAAGAGATTTATGGAGCAAAACTAGGCATGGAAGACCGTCGCTGTGAATGGACCTGCTAAATAGCAGAAAACCCATGATCATGAGTAGTCAGTAGAGTGTTATGACTAAAACAGATGAAGCGACTTCCCGCCGCGCGGCGGTTCACATGAAACTACTTTTGGAGCGGCCGCTGCCTCGACCGCCGCGTGGTCACCGCCTTGGCCGACATGTGGACTGTCGATATCGCAATTATAGTTCAATTCTCTGTGAAACAATGGATATTGAAGACGAGAGTGAAATGCTTCTGTGATTACTGTACCGATTGTGGAACAGGAGAAGAAAGAAAACTGCCGATATCACTGCTTCTGAATCAATTTCATTCATTTTTCCCTAGTAAAATGAAAAATATGAAAACGCTGGTCATAAAAAATATGATTGCCACATTCATTGGAACCAATCAGACACTCAAACTGTATTATCTTTTGTTCAAAAGTACAGATTAAGGTAAAAGTTAAGATAAAGTTTTGCTGCTGGATCGATAGAAAAATATTAAATAAGCGTATAATTAAAAGAATATTAATTCTGAAAATAATTACAAGAAAATTAAATTTGAATTTTCATTATTTATTTAATGAAATTGTACATTACGTGTTTTACATTTGAACAGTAAAGTGTAATGATACAAAAAAAGAGGGGGGGGGAATATCTCCATTTCTGGTTTATTTTCTTAAGTCGGCCGTGTCGCCGCGCCGGCTCCACGCCGCGAGTTCAAAACAGACGTAGCGGCGCCGCGTGTTACCAATACCACCTAGAGGGGATCTAGGTGGTATTGGTGTTACCCGGGGCGCACATTGAGCTGCGTGGCGCAGTAGGAGCAGGGAAGGGCAGCACAGAACAGAAACTGTCGGGTAGTTGTCCGCGCATATTAGAGCGCAGTTTTGTGCGGCAGTTTGCAAATCATTGTTGTGTTGTGCGAGAAACCGACATAAAAGCATAACCAAAAAAAAAAACATGTAGATGCAAAAACTCAATTTTTGATTTCTGAATCAGTCTGGGATGCCGAGCTTGGTAAATTGTTATTACTTTAACAGAAGCTGAGTTATATAAAACTATGGAAAAGTGAGTATATGAAAAGAAGAAACTCTCATCTGGCTTTTGCAGTGACGAGAGAATTCTCAAAAGATTATTTCCGGATCACTCGAACGGAGATTCACGGCATAATTTAACCTGTTATTTTCTCGACAACGCTCATAAACCTATTAGAACTGAAGATAATCTCGCATTATTTATTTAATTATTTAGCGTTTGACGGTACATGACATTTATAAGCATGTTTTTCTCTTTTATTTCATATTATATTTTTAAGAAAATTACATAACAGAACATAAGATATAGTACTTGAAACTAAAAAAAGCAATATTCAACAAATTATTCGGGAAATCAAATAATGAGAAAATAAATAATGTAATGATAGCCTATATATCAATCTTATATGTTCTATTAAAAATGAATTTAAAAAGAGAAAAAGTGAAAATTGTAAGTGGACAGTTGTATGATAAATAAATGCTGAATTTACTCGCCACTTGTTGGGCTCGTTGTCCAAATTTCTTGTTTAAATTTAATTTTTATGTGTTTATTATGACTGATATTGTGAATCGCAGTTAGGTTACGCACCAGATTAATCAATTTTTCTTATTACATAGTTGAAAATGATTATAAGAAAAGCAAGATTATAAATAACGCAAGAAGTGTTACGGCAAAAACCGGCACGAGTGAGCTGCGTGGCACAGTTTCTGTGTCGTGATCACAACCTGGCGCAGGCCACATGCGGCGCAGTACTGTGCTGCCTTGCCCTGCGCCTCAATATGCGCTGGTCCGCTCCAAAAGGTAGACACACAGAAACTGTGCTGCGCCGCCTGCGTCAACTGCGCGTCAATGTGCGTAGCCGGGAAACCAAGCGCCGCGGCTGCCGGCAGCGCGTGGCGTCGTCTGTTTTGTCCCATTGAATTACGTACATTGGACCTTGCGTCGACTCGACTGCCGCGCGGCAGAAAACGCCTAATCTGTTTTAAACCTAGGTGCACCGCACCGTCCATCAGATGGTGGGCTAATTTTAACAACTGGAAATCCCCATATTCTGCTATTAATAACTATACCTAAAAATTGCATCGCAATCAAAAAACAGATGGACGAAGAAATCATGCAGCCGGATCTTAGGCTATTATACTAATCGCTTACTATGACTTTTATCACAACCTGGATCATAGGGTTCATGTCCAACCAGCTGGATGAAATATTAAAGTATTTCCTTGTCATTGTACTATAATTTTATTCCGTTTAATTATTTTTTGATGATGTATGAGATTTCAGTCATATTTAATATATGCATTACAGTGTTATTGTTAGCTTAACTGTACGAAATAAATAAACAATTTTATTCTATGTTTTTTTTTCTTTTTTTCGCAACCAAGGTATAGTAACAAACAATGTACCAAATGACTTTGAAAATAAAAAGGAGTAATAACAATAGTAAAACAATATTTACGATATTATTTGTTACTGATATCAACAATGACTTCATATTTACATGATTAAGTTTTTAATATGGTTTACTATACATTGATGCTACAGAAGTTCAGTGCAATATCACCATAAGTCACCCAAATTGTTGCTACTTATAAATTTGACAACGGTTAAACCTTCGAAAAAATTTGCAAAAGCATAATAATTGTAATACACTGAAAGAAAATTAGACAAAAGTGCATCCTACACAGTTTTGACAGTTATATTGTCAATTATAATTTTTGGTAAAAATTCCAACTTTTAACTTTTCACACTGTAAAATTTAATAAATGTTAGTTATGATAGTATTATTCTGAACCATTGATTGGATGCTAGTAATGAACAGTTAGCTTGACATGACATATGAATATTGTATTTTCAAATTATTTGAAGCTTTAAGCTGTAGTCACAAAGAAGAACATTTTTATGGGTAAATCCATTTTAAGAAGTTTTTTGTATATAATTTATTGTATATAAGTTGTTCCAAACACTCAGAGCACGTATGTCATGTTTCAGTTTTAATTATTTGCTGCAGACATTTAAATTGTCAAATCTCATTACAAAATTAATTTATTTACATACTTTAAAAAACTCATTTCTTAACTTCCAAATGAAGACAGTTTCATTTCTTGCTTGCTAAAAGTATGAATTCTTCGAATTGCAGTAACAGGCTCTATTTTTTTGGAAAAGGGTCTTACCTGGCACTGTCAATACATCACTCGATTGGGGGAAAAGAGAAGCTGGTTTCTTTGGATCCAGGAAGCTAAGCTCACTTGAAGCAACATTGTTTTTGCAAAAACATACGCAAGTGACCAAGAATCTTCGTGGAGTATAGTTTGCTAATTCATTTGATGTTATGTAGTCTAGTGCTGTCACATGTTTTGTAAACTGATGTTCACCATAGTAATACTGCTTAACAGCTGATTTTCAGAGACACGTCAGAAAGAGTGTAATTTTTAAATACCAACTGTTATTTTAGTCACTGTACCACAGTAACAGTATTATTTCAACTTCTTCATTCTTAGGGAGTGTCCATTAACCACGTGGCTCCATTTTGGCTACCTGTGAACTCCCCCCCCCCCCCACCCACATGTAGCTTTTTTCCATATTGATTCCAGAAGTCAGTTTGTAGTGTTTTCTCATGTCAGACTGTCGTAAATTACCCAAGGAGGTAATTAAATGATGGAAATAAATATTTACTTGCTGTTTTGTGTTCTTTACCTCATTTTAACTGTGACAAATAATATTAATGAAAAGCTACGTTTCTTGGCTCGGAATTCCCCCCCCCCCCCATCCCCACCTTACATAGCCTAGCGTAGCTTTCTAGCCAACCTCTCTCCCCGATCCCCACAAACCAAACCACATAGTTTATGTACGCGCCCTTAACAACTATTGCAGTACTTGAAGTCTGTTCTTGGAATCTAGTTAACAACAAAATCATACAGTTGTTTCGGAATTGAAATTTGGTCTGCTTGAGTTGGATATTATTCTCAGTATATAGTTTTTCCTGCATCCATCATATATTTTCATACCCTTTTCTATACCAAACAGTAAAGAGCACATCTATCCTGTGAAATTTCTAGTATTTTTAACTGATTTGGGATGTTTCCCTTTTTTAAAAGGGTTACAATGTTTGACAGAAACACAGTTCGACTATAATTGCTTTGTTCAACTGCCTTTTCTATTTTTTTTTGTAAGTAAGTGTAACATAGTTTGTTTGTTCACAAACAAAAAGAAACAGAATCCATAAACCTTTGTTAAAAAAGGTTCGGGAAAAGAATATTCACAATTAAAGAATAACTCACTATAAGTCATTTTAAAAGCAATGCTATGAAAGTTCAAAACAGAGGAAAGAGCCACCAATTCCTGATCAGACTTGTTTCTTTTGTTATCGACTACATAAAACAGACTCTTTGAAGGATTTCACCATCTTATCAGTTGTATTCTGGGTTCTACATTACTTTACAATTGATAAGTAGTATTAGACATGTTCATATTATTTGTGTACAAACTTTATAAAACATTTTACTTAGCAGTTTTCAAGCATCAGACACTCAGCTTAGTATTATTATATTTATATATATGGTTTTAATATGCAACTCACAATTATTTCAAATGTATAAAATATTTAATTTCCGTATAAAGCAGTTGCTATCCCATTATTAATTTTGACACACACATAGTAAATTAATGTCTTTAAAACACATGATGGGTCACTTTTACTCCATTCAACAAAATTTTTGAGCAGTCTAAACACAAAGTTTTCCTTTCAAATCCTGGTTTAATTAGATAACAAGAAACTTGATTATAATTTCATGTAATGTTACATGTTATACAAATTTCAGAATTATCTATTTTAAACATTCAAATAAAAATTTTCCTTGTCCTTTGAGCAATATTGTGAAATCAAACTGGCATTAAGTTGCAGTTTAGAAAAATGAAATAATAATGATATTTAATCATGGTATGATTTTTTTTTTGTTCGTACAGGAAAATACAAATTAGTCTTAAGTACGGCAGGTATCTTTAAGAGAATTATGATCTCACTTAAATTTGTATGAACAATATGAATCTTGGTTGTTCATAGTCGAGTCTTAGTATATTTACCATAACTCTGATATGGTTGAATAAATTTTATAACTATCTTTAGGTGAATAATGTAACTTTCTGTCTTTTAGTGATTGAATAAATTTGCCAACACATAGTTTAGTTTCTTAATTTATGGAGTTTGCTACTGTGCTTTCCACTTGTGTCCACTCCTACAGTGCCCATACAAATAAGTGATTCTCTGATTCTTTAAATTATATATGAAGTAACTCCATAAACACAAGTAAAGGCACACATTGGTTTTTACTCTAACTCTGTATGCCGATGAACTGAAGTTAATCATTGTCTCATTGCCTGATTTTCTGTTTCTGTTCCTTTGTACAGGCAAAGTATACATTTTATTTATCATATGAATCTAGTTCTCATTGTTCTTCATGAGTCATATGTTGGAACACTTTCAAAGCATTTTTATATAGCAAACTTGCTGTCATCACTTGTAGTTTGACTATTCAACCTAATCTTTTTCATAACATCTTTTATAAAACCATACCTTTCTCTTCTTTGATGTCCTTGAAGTAAGGCCTATGCCATCAGTAGCATAGCTAGGTAACTAGTGCTCCAGTGCAAAAAAAAAAAAAAAGGGCCTTCAGGCCAGATGGGCAACTTTTTATTATTTTAGCTCTACCAAGTCTTGTGATTGTGAGGTTTGCTGGCAGGGGCCCCTGAGCTAGGGGGCTCCGGTGCATGGCACTGCCTAGCCCTCTGTTATCTACGCCGCTGTATGCCAAGTCTGTTAGAACGTTGTCCACTTTATAATTCACTATCCAGCAAAACAACAACTAAAAGTTACTTTGATATTTGAAATAGTAAATTGGTGGTGAAATTGCACTTGAAAGAATTGAAGGAATCCAACAAGAATATGGGAAAATACTTGTGTGGTGAAATTTCCATTGGGATCAAAATTAAATTAATCACCAACTTCAAATTCATATGCACAATAGCACAAACTATACCCAAACTAAGTAAACAACACAACTGATTGTTGTTCCCACCACTGTCTTTCTTTTTCCTTCACTGCACTGTGACTGAAAACATTGTTCCTTAATTACAAGGAAGTTAAAGCATATTTGCCACTGGTGTTTTGTGTGGTATATATATATATATATATATATATATATATTGCTCTGTTATAAATGAATAAGCTTTCTAGAACCGAAAAGGGGGATAACACGGTAAATCAATAAGGTCTTCAGTGTGAAAATTGCTACTGTAGAATGAACAAGTCTGGTAAAAAGTACGTCACCTCTGGCTTCTTGCCCTAAAGCAGTTCTGCCTGATGGACCCCCATTTAAGAGAAATCAGGGATTAAAAAGTATAAAAAATTGTATTTGAATGGCTTATTTTTCTACTGAAGACCGTTTGTCATTATCATTGGTTTAGCAGTGGGTGTTAAGGCTGTGTGTTCCTGAGCGGGGGATCTGAAGTTCGATCCTATGACCCGTGAAATATTTTTCCCCCTGTTTGTATTTTTCTGTTGCTATTCGATCTTGTAGCATTAAAAATTTGCTTTGAAACAAATTCTCCAAATTATTTATTTTTCTTTGGATGATGTAAACCATAAACATATTTGAAACAAAAATTACACGCACACCAGCAACATTTTATAAAGGATATCGTTCCACGGCCACATACACTATTATTATTTGTAACAATTACATTATTAGACAATGTATGGGAGCACATTAATATGAACAAAGAAGATAGAAGCATTTCTGTTTCCAATTCTTTGAATAAATATCAGCAACGACCAATGGAATTTGAAAATATGTCTTTATATGAATTTTTTTTTACAAAAATGTAAAAAGAGGTGCGAATTATGTAACTAATAAGAAAGTAACTTTTATTCTTAGAGTTATACAAAATTTAAATTTAATGCTGGTGCTGATAAAAATGAAAATTTTTATGAGCAACAAGTTTTGTTGCATGTTCCTTGGCGACAATTAAATGATTTAAATCCACAAACTAGCACCGGGAAAATTATATATGAGCAGAATTTTACAAATGAAGATATTTTGAATAATTATTTAGATGATATGCTACAAAATTTAGAAGAGGAATAATATTTTGAAGAAATAGACCAAGTAGAACTAAAACAATCATACAACTGGATGAATGTAGCCGCTGGACCAAATAATCATCAGTCAGAAGTGGATCTAGGTAGAAACGAAATCGATATCAAATATAATTGGCATACTATTTCAGACAGACAAGTATTGAATATATTAGAACATTTTACTGAAAATGTAAAATTAGCAGAAAATCACAGAAATTTTTGTACTCAATGTAATTTACCAACAAATATTGTTTTTTTCTAATGAACAACAAGAACTGATAAATATATTTGAAAAATAGCTTAGTTATCTACAAGGTTATGAAGAAGAACTTCCAATTAAAAGAATTGCTCTCAAGGGAAAGCTGGATCTCGAAAAAATACATTAATTAATTATTTTACTATTTGATTGAATCAAAGATTGGGACCATCTTCTTATCTGTTGCTTGCACCAACAAGTGCTGCTGCTGTCAATATAAATGGTTCAACAATACATTCCAAACTTTTAACAGGAGTAAATAAAGTATTTAGAGAGCTTATGTTTCATTCACTTGCGGAGGAAATTCATGAGTGTAAATTTCTGTTCATAGATGAAATTTGTATGATTGGATGCAGTCTTTTGAGGAAAATTGGTTTAGAATTAAGATTCCTTCAAGACAAGATGAACAATTTGGTGGATTGGCTAAGTATTTTTTGGGGATATCAAACAGTTACTGCCTCTTAATGGCAGACCACTTTACAGTGATAAAATAGAAGGACATTAATTCCTCTTAGAAGGGAAACTGTTATTCAAATCAGGTATTCAAAAATATTGTTTTCTATCAGTATCATTCCGCCAAAATGAATCTCAACAAATATTTCGAGATATACTTGATTACACTTGAACGTTGAGAGTACAATTGAAGACTGTAAAAAATTAATCACACTTTGTCTATAAAATTTTCCATTACAAGAACGTAAGTTTTTTAATGATGCTATCAGACTATTTGCAACAAATAAAGGTGTCAAAGATTTAATCATTAAAAATTGCATCAACCTATTTCTTATATTACAGCTGTTCATAATTTTTCTGCAGCAAAATCAGCAAGTGCTGAATTATTAGGTGGACTGGAACCATTTATAACTTTTTCTATTGGATCTAAAGTTACAAGTATGTTACGCTCTAATTTATGGGTTGAAAAAGGATTAGTGAATTATGCTTTAGGTTATGTTCAGGATATTATTTATGAAGAAAATCTTCATAACGAACTTTCAACAATTGGCTTTTTATCTTGTGATTTACCCTGTACCGTTATCCATTACAGTAAAAGCATGTTAACAGATTGTTGACCATCTTATGACCCTTGAATAAACTTCAATAGGTGTCAGATTCAAGCTTTACATCCATGGTTTCAACTAACACTACGAATTTGACCTAACCGAAATGTCAGTTTTCATGTTTCAACCCTACTGTCTTGCTCTCTTTTAACTCTGATGTGTTCCATTCTTAGCAACCCCTTCTTCATCTCCCTATTATAGGATATAGTTCTGTACTATTCTTATTTTTTTGGTTGGGAGTAATGATTTCTTCTGCTTATTATCTACTTCTTCTTATTATCTACTAACACTCTTCACATTTGGACTTCATGGTACTTGTGTTCTCCAACCACATACTGAATCTTTCCTTCAAATACTTCTCCTAATCTGAAATATGTGCTTTTCTATAACTGCATCTGTCAACTTCACCTGGACGTACGCCAACACACACATCATATAACTTGATGCCACGCCTTTCATACCTCTGGCCGCATCAAACTCATAAATTTACAACAATATCTACGCTTTGACAGTTGCCATTCCTTCCCAACAAAATGTGCCCTTCCTTACAGCTTTGACACCCGCGGCAGATACATGTGTTCTGATGATGAAGCCCTTTCCAGACACACTCAAAACCTATCACAAGCCCTCATTTCCCTCCACTACCCAGCAGGTCTTGTTCAAAAGCAAATCTCTTGCACTGCTACCCAGTCTCCATGTAACTACTCTTGCCATGCACCCCTAAAGCCATATATCCATACTTTGTAAGCACCTTAGAATTTTGGTAAATTCTAGTTTGCTTAGTTTAAAGCATGAGGGAGGGAGCAAGATTCCCAATAACCATATAATTTTCATAGAAGCTGATACTATAACCAGACTTGATAAACAAACAGATTTAAAAAAGTAAAGACCCACAACACTTGATATAAGCATTAAATAAACTTTATTTATTAGTAAAGAAACTTTTAACTAACCTGGAATATGGTAATCTATTATTATCCAACTTTCAAACAATAGATTTGGATTAAGTGATAATTCCACCAATTCCCAACATTTTTAAAAGCAGTAAAGTAATTTTAAAATAATAATAATTCAATAGAAAGCAAAATTCACTAAAATTTTGTAGTTTCTGACCGTGTAAATAACGTAAATAAATTTTTAAACACTCCGATAAATATACGTTCACTTCTAACATTTTTATCATATGTTTTCGATAATTTCCCAAACTAAAAAGTAGATTTTCTGAAAGAACTGAAAATGTAGTTTAACATATTTAAATTTCATAAGATTCCATGCAGTAGAACAGATTTTATATACATTTAAAAAATTATTTCATCACACATGTGGTTTCACTGTAGATTTATTTGCAAGTAACCCCAGCCACTTTCGTAAATAAAACTGTTGTCAAAACATGTAACTAAATTCAAAGAAAATTCCGATAATCTCACTTTTTCGATAGAAACAATACTTTAAGAATTATTAATGAAAAACCAAGTGACTTCTAAACAGTAGCACTACCAAATTTTGTTAAAGTCGTAACTTCGCTATTCCACCAAAGATTACGATAAAATTTACATCACTGGAATCAGGAATTTTTGTAGAACATTGTGGCAATAATTTTATTTAAATTATTTGAAATTCAGCAAGATTGCATAAAAATTTGAATAAATTCAGATAAAATTAGGAAAACCCCCACTGGACTTTGGTACTATATCAATACACAGTTTAAAAACTAAATTCATTTTTAAACAAACCAATCATTCGAGTATTCTAACCAAACACTTTTTATTTACCTTGAGGCCAAGACTATATACAGTTAAAGTTTGAACACTTTCCATAATCACAATAATTTTACACTATTTTGGGTAAGTGGTTGGATATTTGATGTCACGCGGATTTGGTATATAAGCGGGTACCTTGTAGAGGTCCTTTGTCTCTTGTTTCGTCTTCTGTCTGTACTCCGGGAATGCTATGTAAGGTAAATCTATGAAAGTTGACTTGGCGTGGTCGGGTAGAAGCTGCCGGAAATTAGTTGTGCTGGGTTAGGAACGTGTGTCGGCCATAATGACTTTTTGTACCAGATCGTAATACACATATCTACCATGAACTTGTAAATTTTCAAAAAAAGGGGTTTCGGTTGGTATTCTTTCTCTCCACAATCTGCAATATTCTGGAAATGTTTGTTCGGTCGCCTACTCAACTGTAGAATGCTAATTTTAAAAAATGTGACTTTTGAAAATAAACTTCAGATTTGTATCAAAGTCAACTTTTGTGATTTCATAGTAAACTGAAACCTTTTCTAAGTTTGTGGTTTAAACAAATTTAGAGGTGACCTGTATGCATCTCAGGTGAGAATCCAGACAGGCAACATGGTCATTTAAAATTATTTAGTCAAATTCAACAGAACTTTCATTTCAAGTGAACGTTCAGTTAAGGTACTAAGCCTATACTCCACCCCTTGTATAAGGTTGGGTCCTTACAACTTGTCTCCCAGTTCTTGCCTGCTCTCGATCTCATTAATCAAATACTGTGATGTGGTATGACTTTCTACATTCCTTTCCTGAAATGCCCACCCTTCTCCCCAAAATTCTACCTATTGCCCCTCACACACGTTTCAGCAGACCACCCAACCTCAAAAATGTCTTGGCCCACAGTTACTCCCCTTTTAATTCTCAAAAACAACCACATGGATCCTTTCCACACAACAGACCTTGCCTCAAAACTTGCAGTATGCATTCGGCTACTTTGAACAATTCCAGTTCAATAACAGGGGAAACCTTTCCTATCATTGGACATGCGACTTGAACCACAACACTTTACTAGTATCAACTAACCTGCCTCAACTGCACTAGTTCGTAGATAGACCTCACTACCAGATATGGCCAAGTATTATGATGCTAATCACTTGAAGCCCAACCCTGGAAAAACACAGGTCTGTGCATTCCATCTGAGAAACAGAGAAGCCAGAAGGAAGTTGAACATCAACTGGAGGGGGCAACAACTACTACACTGCGATACTCCAAAATATCTAGGAGTAAAGCTTGATCGATCTCTCACATTCAAAACCCATTGTCAGGATCTGAAACTTAAAGTATCTGCCCGGAACAACATCATCTGGAAACTTACAAGTACCTCCTGGGGAGCATATCCAAATGTGCTTCGTACATCTGCCCTGGCACTTAGTTTCTCTGCAGCAGAATACTCAGCACCAGTTTGGCAAAACTCTGCACATGCTAAGCAGGTTGATATAGCATTGAATGATACTGGTCGCATTGTAACAGGTTGCCTAAAACCAACTCCTATTAGTAAAATATACCAAATCATGGGTATAGCACCACCTGACATTCGTAGGAAAACAGCTGCAGAGAGGGAGAAGAGGAAACAAAAAACAGACCCCAGACACCCTTTGTTTGGACACGAACCTCAACCCACAAGGCTGAAGTCAAGGAAGAGCTTCGTACAATCAACTACAGCCAAAACATCTTCTACTGGAGCACGCCGTCTAGAACTATGGCAAAATTCGTTGCCTGAAGAACAGTGGAGTTACATCAAAGAGGCACCGGGTGCGGGGTGTAATCAGCCATATGCTATATGGAAGGCTCTAAACAGATTAAGAACTGAAGTGTCCCGATGTAGATATAATATTAAAAAATGGGGGTACACTAATGACAACGATCTATGTGAATGTGGTGAGCTTCAGAACCCACAACATCTTCTGATATGCAGGAATCTCCCTGAAACCTGCAATATCGACGACCTTTATAGGGCAAACGAGAAGGCCATCAAGATTGCGGAATTCTGGTCACATTCCATTTAATTGTGTTTATAGTTTAATATTAATTACTTAATGTTATTTTTTTTCAACTTGTAATGTTATGTCCTGGACATGAGAAATAAATAAATAAAAACCAGATAGCTCTCAATCAGAATAAATAGCCACAGGCAAACAGTATACACCTGCAAAATAGACCCTCCAGTGGCAACCAAAGCCAGTACTCACAACTCTAATAATCTCAACAACTGTTTTATAGTGAGCACTGTCAGAGTTTTCCTGAAAACTACTGCCACATATGAACTCTGTAGATGGGAACTACCTTACCAAAATATGTTGTATACCAGATATCTGCATGGCCTCAACTGCCGATAAGACAGCAACAGTAAACCCATCGTTTATTGTTTGTTTATTTTTTTGTTTTTGTACTATTTCTGTTGTTATTCACATTTATTTGCCTATTCCATCACTGTCAGTGAAATTTTTAGTTATTGATAGTTCATTTTCCATCTCTACCCTGTTCTCCAAGTTGAAGCCAATCATACAGTAAGCATTAGCATGTCCACACCTCTCTCTTTCTTAATGGCTCATCTCTCTCTCTCTCTGAATGAATAAGGTTTTAAACAAAAAAAATTAAAATTGTGTTTGCCTCATTTTTTGTGAGTTCATCATTGTCCTCCTGCCTTCAGCTGTGGTGAGTGATGGGTCTACTTTACCTATCCTGTATATAAGAAAAACCAGGAAAATGCTTTAAGGTCATGAAACCAAGGAAGGAAGCAGAAGTTCAACCCAAAACTGACCATCAGTGATGGTGGCTGGAAACGACAAAGGTTCAACACTGAAATATTGTGTTTCACACTTTTGTCGTTCCTAGATGCTTTCATCTATGGTAAGTTTTGGGTTGGATTTCTGTATCCCACCTTATATGTTTATATAGAAAGGAATGATAAATCATACCTAACACTCACTAAAGTTGAAGGGAGGAGGGCAGTAGCAACAAAAAAATAATATTCAAACATGAAAAACACAGTATTTCCGGCAAAAACCCTTTTCTGGTTGAGCTCGTGTGAGTGCTTACAGTCAACACAGCCACATGCAGAATATATATATATATATATATATATATATATATATATATATATATATAAGTTGAAAATGATAGGTGCTTAGAAGTGTTTTTTTTGTCTTATATTTTATGTTTGTATATTCATATAAAATAATAATAATACCATACAATATTTGCTGCCAACTCTTTGTGCCTGCTCATGACGTGTTTCTGCAATGTAGTTTCCAACCTTACAATTCTGTGGTTAATGCTCTTAAGCTCCCACTCTCTACTCCTTTCCATCTTGAATTGTTCCCCACTGGCACTGGCCACTGGTCTCTGAGCCGTCAGCTAGATGCCAACCTACACAATGCAGCTACCTCATTCTATAGTTGATGAAGGGTCATAAACCCAAAAATTTCAATGCTTGATGTGTGTACGTGCCTATCTGTGTTTCGACACTGTCCTGCCTGCAACCGTGGTAAGTAGTAGTTATTTTCCTGTCCAGATATGTATATATACAGCATCATGACAAATTGTAGGATGATCCTAGATCAGGTGCAAGGAACTAGATAGTTTTAAAAATGCAGGTTTAACGGACAATAGTAATTATCACAGAAGACATGTTAAGCTAATGAATCAAACTTTATTAAAAAACTCACACAAAAGGACACTAAATACATAACTTCAACCAACACACCAAACCATTAGTTACTATCACTATACATTCTTCATTCTCTTCCATAGATATACATATTTAACAAAACAAAGAAACAAATACAAATATTTTCCGATTGCAAAACTTCAGACTTCCTGGTTTGACAAAGGACTGTTTGGACAAAACATCACTGGGAAAAACAATTTAACAACAATGTGCTCAAGTAACTTGCTTCCAATCATTCTGAAAGTGAAATAAAACATTGCAACATAAAAAAGTGATTGATCAAGGCCTAAGTCATTAACTGCCTCCAGTTATTGTAATCATATATAACATTGGAAGTGACATGCTGGTTCAAGGCACAGGTGGTCAGCAGCCACACAGCTCACAACAGAAATGTGATTGTAAGTGCACTGTATTAACTACATATAAATATAATAATAACATTCAAACAAACTGGTGTCTACAAAGTTCATAAACTGCAAACATATTACAGAAAACATTGGATCACTGACAATACCTTGAGGATAGGTGAAATGTGTTTGAAATTAACAAAAATTCCAATAGTAGTTGGATTGCCATTTTTTTCTGTTGTTACATCCCCACTATGATCTACATAGACACTATCTACCTGTCACACTGGTAGCTAATATGGATCAAGAAAGGGGAGTTGAGGCCCCACCATAGGTAGAACTAGATTTGTTAGATCTGAAACGTTTATGCTTAGGGTAGAATGTTTGTGTTGCCATCTGTGTAAAATATGTAACTTTTAATACTAACAATAATTGACAAAATTGCAATGGAACGCACCCTACACACCTATCTGTCTCCTTTCCTACCTACTTTTGCCCTCCACTAATTTTAACTTAAAATTCTTTCATTATTTTTGGTAAATTATTCATCATTTCTCTTGGTAATTTATTCCAATCCCTTACACCAGGAAATTTAAGTGTGACAGTATCCCATTACTATCCAAATATATTGGAGAGATGTGGTGTTGCCATCTATCTGCAAAAGGTGTTACTATGTGTGATAAATGTATTTTTCTTTTTCAAATGTTTAGGTTATGAGGCGGATATTGGGGACCATCCCAGAATTCGCCTTGGTGATTGCAGAAAACTGCCTACAAACAGCAATCAGGACAGCCATTATGAGAGGACCAGGACTCAATCCTGGTCCCGTTGTACCTCCCAATCCAATGCGTTAGCTCCTAAATGCACACAGTCATACTGGCAGGTTTTTAAGTACTACATAAAATGTTTTATGAATAATTAAATATTTAAAGCATTTCATTTTAAATTTGTTACAGTTTGAAACAAGACAACAGATATGGGTGTCCATGGATTACAGACCTTTGTTGAAAAGCATTGTTTTGATGTATGTGAATGGGTTGACATCAAGACTTTAGCTATTCGATACAAGTAAGTACAGATTTGTTTCTGTTGTTTTATTGAAACTGTTAAGTTGCATTTCCACTTGGAGTACTTGTGCAAGAAACTCTCGAGAGTTACACTCAGGAAGGTGTCCATTTGAGAGTAGATTCTGGCTAGCTCTGCTCTTGGTGAGCTGCTCACTGGGACAGTTCTCGCAACAACTCTCCAACCCCTGTCCACAGGATAGCAGCAGAGAGTAGTCAAGATCGCGGCGCACAGTAGAAAGATCGTAACAGTTGTGATCATACTAGCTATTACTAAAAATATGAAAGAACTGAGTTGAAAAGGCTGCTGGGTAAAATGTTTGATTAAAAATAGAAGAATTTTTTGAGCCAGACATACACTAACACCAGAATTACATATCGAAGACACGCAACAGTTTAGAAAGCTTTGCAGTTATTGATCTATGAAGTTGAGTTTATCGTAGTGTCTGTGGGACCTACAGTTTTCAAAAGAACACTAAGATGAGAAAATCTATATCTGTACATGAAAGAGTTATGGCCAATATTCAATTTTTTGCATTAGGTAAATTTACTTGTTGCGTAAATTGTTGTTTTCCTTTTGCCAAAAAAAAAAAAGCCTTCATTATATTCAACTTACTGAACTACAAACTTCAGTACATTCAAGGAAGGCTACTTACATTCATAATTTTCTTCTGGCCCACTTCCACGTTTCTATTTTTAATTGTTTACAGTTCTTGACATACCTTGAAAAATTAGTAAAATCTTACTTCATTTTTGAACTTCCTGCTATAATTACAATAAATCTACAATCATTAAAAAAGATACTGACATTCTTGAAAATAAATGTTATGAAATAGTATCTATTCACTTTCCTTAAATTGTGAAGCTTTCTTCGAATTTCATCTCCCGAACAAGAAAATTTCTCTCCCATCTCGTTCAAAACATTATATTTCTTAATTCTGTCAGGCTAATCAACACATTTTACATTCTACCACAATTCTATGACTTCATACATTTTAATTAATTCCTTTATTTCTTCTGATGACCAATTTTTATTCATCCTCTTAAAACTCTCACCAAGCTCTCAGTATCTGCTCTCAGACTTTCGAACACTCTTCGTATGCTGCGAGTTGCTATCAGACAGTGCAAGAATGACATTTCGACCTGCGAGCAAGTCAATTATTGTCAGCTCTCAGGCAAGAGCTCTTCAGTCGCCGTGAGCTACTCTCAGAAGTGTGTCCATTGGCAAGTTATTACTATCGAGAGCTTCTCACCAGTATTTACTCTTAAGTGGAAAAGCACCTTTAGAAAACAACCATGGAAATATAAGATTGGCCCAAAAATTTGCACTATTTTAAGATGTAGTTACAGACTTTGAATAATGTTTTCTCAGGAGGAAACCATATTTTAGTAATGAGTTTCCAGGCATTAGTTCAAGGGAAAAGCCCATTTAGTTGAGACTCATAGTGCAAAAATGTTTGTTGAAGGTTTTTGTTTCTGGCAGGTTGGGAAGGTATTGAGTACTAGTATGTGCGTGTGGTAGATGAATTCTGAGGCATAAATTAATCTCTTTCCTTGTGTTGAAACACATGTTTTTGTGACTGCAGATCCATCATCCATTTAGACTTAATTTGTGAGATTTTGTCCTCTCAATACTTATTTTCAATAAGGTTTGCAGAAGTTTGATGAGGAAAGGTGTCTTCTGTGATAAACAGAGTGTAGGTAGAACCTTTCTTTGGGTAAATTATGCTGAGATGTTTGGCTTTTATAAAGTAGTTGAATTGTATTTTAATTTGAACATATATAAATCAGAACACATAAGAATAAGAAATTGTTGTCTAAAGTAATCCTGCTAGCTTTGAAATGCATATTTAAATATTGAAGAATATAAACTGATGTTTTTTGGCTGTTTTTGATATCTGCTAGGTGAATGTTGAAATGATCCCCAAGTTCTGCTTCAAAAATTGTGCAATACGTAAAGCCATTTACACTTGTAATGCAGAACATAGCTTAAAAAATGAAATAAAATAAAATAATGAAATTAAATCCAGAGTTGAATGCAGGCAGACTGTGATAACACAAAAACTATGTATGACAAACACAACATTTTTTTGAGTTGAATCCTAATATTTAGATTAGAAGTGGATGAAACAATTAGCAACCAGCTGAAAGATTTATATGCAAGTGGCAGAAAGAAATCATTGGAGATAAAAAAGAGTGTGGAGTTGTGGCAAAATAAAAACTCCGATAGTATTTGGAAATGAATGTTCTCCACAGAGTCGGTACTTAATATACACAGAATTGATAAAAATTAGAGTCTTTAATTTTAGAGCTTTCTTCAGCTAAGAAAAAGATTGCTACTACTGGGTGAGGGGTCTCCTACAGAATGCTTTGCTACATCATATTTTATGTTCTGTTCCACATTCCTAATATCACTTGATATGAGATTTACAGATGAAGGAAACAATAGAAAATCAGTGCAAGAATTTTGTAAGTATTGCCACATACAAATTTTGAACTATGCTACATTATTTAGCAACATATAAAATATCAGTTAGCATTTCATTATTGTCTAAATTAAACAAATAAGACTTATTAGTCTACAACCTAAAGGTTGGTTGGATCTTTGTGAAGGAGGAATATTAAACCAATGTCAGCATTGGGACAGTTAATTCATTTCTTTCAGGGCCTACAGTTTGACCTGGATTCCAAATAACAGAAAAACTGAACATTAAGTGAAGTGGGGAAAAAATCTTATTGCAGTGCTGTCTATCCTATCAGTTTCACTAATAGTTCATTAATAGGGTCTTTATTCAGAAAATGATTGAGCATTATTAGCTCTCATAATTGAAACTATTTTCTCCATAGTCTAAATTAAAATATAATTTATCTTCTTTTTTTTTCAGGAATGAAACAGGCAGAAACCCAGTAATTGTAGTTGATGGTCCTTCATGCCTTAGAAGAATATATGGTTCTTTAAATTGGGTGTGTGGTGGACAGTACAAACAGTTCAAGGATGCTTGTGTTGAGTTTGTTAAGAGATTTGATGAGCAAGATATCAAACTGGTATTTTTTTTTGATGGTCCAACAGTAAATGTGAAAAGAGAAACATGGATAGAAAGAAGAAAAAACAACATGAAAGACATAGAAATGATATTTGATAGGATGGCAAGTGATGAATTTGAGCAAGATAAAGTTACAAAGCTAATGCAGATGCCCATTGGAAAAAATACTTATTCCAGATATATTTTTAAACATTTGTGTGGCTGTGAGGTAAGTGAAATTGCTTTAAATTTTTTTTTTTTTTTTTTTTTTCTTGTGAAGTTGTATGTTACATATAATTTTTGTAGACTATATAACATATATCTTTATGGGATTATCTTGTTATTTACACTTGGGATATGGTATATGTGATTAGTTTTCTAACTACACAAAATGGAATTATGCATCATGAATCTGATTCATGATGAATACTTTTCTATCTTATTCATGGGTTCTGATTGTTGACACATATTTTAATTATAAAATTTTCTTACATGCTTGAAGTTCTATTAGTTTTATTTCTGTAATGATATTCAAGCAAAGAATATCAATAGAAAAAAAAATTACTACTTCCTCTAATGTATTATTTTCTTATTTAAAACAACTATGTATTTATAACCATTCAACACCAATTTGAAATTACTAATGTTCTGCCTAGTAGAAAGCTCTCCAGTAAAATATTTTAACTCTTACATACAATTCACTGATTTAAATTTTTAAAGGATTTTTCTGTTTTAGTGTTTTGTACCAAAAGAGAAATATAGCCCTATTGTTGTTGCACTGTCTGTCAATCTGTTACAGGTCTCTAGCTTTTAAACAGAATAATTTTCAGAATTTAAATTTGAACATCTTCTGTTTTTTATTGACACAAAACTGAATATTGTATTTGAAATTTTGAAAAATTATATTGTTGGGGAGGATTCATGAAAGTAACTGTGGTAGAAGAAATAGTATTTTTTTTTAATTGCAATGGAGCACACACTCCAGTGGCAATTACCTTCTACCCCAGTTGTGGGATATAGGCATTTAAAGCTCGTCAAGTAAAGGTCTAAAGTATTTTTTTAATTTTCACTAGGAAATAAATGTGTGAGCTGCCAGCAATGTTGTCAGTTTTAGACTATTTTGTGACCTAATCTATCCCAAAAATACTAATACCTGGCAACTTTCTACCATAAATCAACCATATTCTGTATTTAAATGGCAAATGCTAAAAATACTTGTATCTAATATGGATTGTTAGTGAAACAAGTGAAAGCTTTTTTAAAAAAAATTTACTTTGCTATGTATTAATACTATTTAATTGGAAGTACTCTTCCTTCAAAGTGCATTGAATCTTAATTTTAATAAATTTTATAGGAACTGGACTATTGACTGCAGTCTGACCTATCACATACAACTTATCTTAAACTTCATTAAAGTCTTTATTGTTAGAGACTTGGCCCCACAGTTACTTGGTTTTTAGCAGTTTCTTTACTTTGTGTATTATGAAGAGTTGAATTTTGTTGAATAATTACATTTTTTAAAGCTGAGCCTACTGTAGTTAAGAGCAGCAAATGTACTATTTGTCATGTTGGGATTCATGTAGGAAGAAAATAATTACTGTTAATGTAGTTGAAACACAAAATACATCATTAAACAAAAAGTGAAGAACAGTATAGTGTAAGAAAGCAACAGGACGGTAGAAAAGATGTAAAACAACTAAATATGAGATTAATAACAACATAGAAGGGAGCTAAGAATGTTTCCATGAAGAATAATATGGCGGAAGTGGGAACATTGTAAAATGCAAGAAGAATTTATATGGCAATACTAAGAGTACTGTCATGCAAGAATTGTAGGGGCATTAAAAGAGCAGGAAATTTCATGCATGTTTGTAAATTATCAAAGAGGACATGTATTCTGAGGAAATAAGAGGGAGATATACAAGGTAAACAAGTGTAAAGGGGCTGGCATGGTTATTAGTACCACAGATCTGTTATGTACAGGTGACTGCAACATTATAACGTAACTACATGCTTGCTGTTTATCAGAGGATTGGAAATGTGCAACAAGTAATACAAGGAGAGCATTCAAACAGGTTTGATAAATATATGCTAATTAGCCCACTGGATTGGCTCTGTTTATAGCACTGTGATGGTATCCAGCACCTGACATAGGTTTAGCTGTTTGGAGCTTCAGTAGTGTAAGAAATTTTGATATTCAGGACTTGGCTGACAGGGTAGAAGATGTGGCAGTGCTTGATTCCTAAGGACCATATTTTGTACCAAATTCCTGGGCTAAATCCAAAACCTTAATGCACTGTGTACAGAATGAGAGCACATGACACTGTTAATGGTGATTTGTCTGTTGGATGAGGAAATAAAACTTAATGTCTTTTGGTAGGCTGGACCTGAATGGAATATAACCAGATTTCACCTTTACCCTTCTTTCAATTTCATTAATTCATGACACTAACAATATACTGCACTGGTTATTTGATGGAGAGCCTGATACACAACCACATCAGGAATTTATGTGAGGAAAGAAAAGAGAGGATAAGAATATATCTTGTTGGTTGGAAGCATTTTTGAAAGATAGGAAGTAAAGTGTTAGGGTAGGAAGTATGCTATCAAAGAGGAGAGAGAGAAAACAGGAAGACTTTCAGGTAGTCTAATGGGACCATTGCTCTTTGTTGTTTAGATGAATTATTGTTCTTGTGGTTTATAGTCTGAATTTAAATTGCTTCCAGATAGAAAAATATAAGTTTTGTGTGATTATACTGTGAATAGAGAATTTTATTTACAATGCATAAAATGTAAATATTGTGGAATATCATTTTATAATAAATTCAGTTGGACAGGAAGCACTGGGAGGGGGGGACTAAAATATTTTGAATTCCTGCATCTGCTAGAGAAGGAAATATTGGAATTTACCAGTGCAGTAAAGGAACTTGGGTTGCAGAACATTTTTCAGGTTTTTTCTTGAGTATGGTAAGATCCACATTGATGGATATTAAATACGGTATAGGAATTGGAGATGGTGCAAAGAAGAAAATTACTGTGGTACACAGTCAGTAAATGATATACTAAAGCAGCTGGCTTGGGAGTCAATGGAGTATAGAAGACAGGTGAAGAAGAGTGGTTGGTGTGTATAAGGCATACATTGGTGATGAGGCTTCGATGGATACTAAGCAAAGAATCACGAGTAAGACACTTGATTTCTGTATTTGTACTTGGCATTTCACAAAATTGTTTGTGGCAGAGGGTGCTACGTGCCAAAATTAAGTGGCATAATTCTGTGGAAAAGTTTTCATTTGTTGTTAAGGGTATCATCAAGGACTGGAATGAATTATCAAGAGAGGTGGTGAACAATTCATGTCAAAGAGTTAAAAGCATATAAATTTGTATAATACAAAATGAAGTTTGTAAGAAATTTCCACCAGGGCATAAGCATCAGAAAAGAATGTGTTTACATGGTTTCGCACCTCAGTTACTGAGCTGTTGAAGCCAGAAGGCATTGTAGTGAACAAGGTTTATCCACTCCTATCTTCAGCCTTACCCACTCCCCAACTTTGACCCCCCCAATCACTTTGACCACAATCACTGAATTAGCTTATGTCTGTGTGTGTATTACATGTTAGAAATTTGTATAGTACAGAGTGTGTCCAGCTTAAATGTTACCATAGTTTGTGGACAATAACTCCAGAAAATGCTTGAAGTATGTGCTGAAACAGTGAATGTGTGTATAAAAAGTTTTGATACTTGTATGATTGTGGCTAGTGAGCAATATGTGCTTATTTTACTGGCCAAATTTCTTTCTGTTTATCCAACTGAATCTGTTAATCTGGGGTAGAAAACCAGAGTCCTTTAATGATGAGTGCAATCTTGTTGTGTTATATGCCCTCCATGTACTCTTCTGTGCTTAGGTTCATTGTAACTACACATTTTTAAAGTTTCTTGCTCTTTAAGGTTTTTAATTAAACCGTTTGAGATATCAAGTTCTGTATTGTACATGATTTAAGTTGAGGAACTACTTATCTTTACTTGATGGATATCAGCATTTAGTTTATTCAAATATTGCAAAATGTGTGTGACATTATGTCCCTAAGAATTTCACTATATTTCTTAAAAAATGTGAATATGTACCCCATACTTTTCTAGTAATAAAAAACTACAATTAAGTTGGTTGTAAAATATTCTTTCAATAATAATACTAAAATAAATTTGAGGTAAATATTATGTTTGCTAGACACTTAGAGAACACAGTTATTTTAATTGTGCTAATACAGTTCTAAAAAAAGTAGTGGTAATGCAATAAAGTGATTTTTTTTTTTTTTTAAGAAACAAACATGTGAGCTGCTATCCACAATTTCCAATAATTTGAATGCATGACCCATATCATTACCAATAAGAACTTCCGCTATTAGATACCACTTGGTGTGTATTTCAGATGCCATTATGCCTAGTATCATCTTACTGAGTGTGTGTGTTTGTTGCTATTTTTGTAAGACTGTGTCCTTCTCAGTCTGCAAATTCTGAAATGGCTGATAAGAACAAGAAAAGGATCTAGTGTTGTGCATGCTCTAATCCAAGCAAGAAAATTTGCATATTTTAAGAGTTCAAAGATGGGTTAGAGTCTGTGGGGGATTACAAACATTTGGGTCAAGCATCATTATGCCAACTCCAGCAATGATAGCAATGATGCCTAAAGTAATCTATGAGGACTGAAGGCAGTTAATCCATGATTTTTGTAATCTGACTGGACTGTTATATGTGACATGTCATCATATTATAGCAGTTGTCCTGAACATGAGAAAAATGGCAGCAAAGTTGGTTCCACGTCTTCTGGACAGCAATCAATTTGACCATTGGGTTGGGGTGTGCAATGATCTGCAAGGAACTTTTCCAGATGAACCAAACTTCCTGTCGAGGGTTATAACTGCTGATGAATCATTTGTATGTGGTTATGACCCTGAAACAAAGCAACAGTCTTCACAGTGGAAGACACCTTCATCTCCATGGTTGAAACAAGTGTTCCAGGTTAGACTCAACACAACATCATTGTCTTCTTTTTCGAAATTCATGGAATTACCCATAAGGAATTTACACCTAATCAGACTGTCATGGCGATGTTTACTGCAATGTTTTGAGGAGACTTAAGTGAAAATGTTAGGTGTAATTGGCCAGAGTTGTGGAAGAAAAGAGAATTGTGGTTTCACCAATGTCTTCCTGACAAAAAACAACAACATGAACACCGACTGAACCTATCCTATTTGCCCAATATAACCCCTTGCAATTACTACCTCTTCGCTAAAATGAAATTCCAGTTGGAAGGGTGGCATTTTAACTTCCCTGAAGAGATTCAAGCAGAATCATGACACATCATAAACTCACCACAGCCAGCAAACTTTTAGCAATATTTCCATCAATGGGGAAATGGCTATAACCCTTGTATGGAAGCCCAAGATAACTACTTCAAAAGTGGCAGTGGAAGTCATGATTTAAGGTAAATTCTCTGGTTTCTGCAAGGAAATTCTTGGAGATTTTGGGTAGCATCTCTTTAATGGGTCTAAGATAGTATGAATAACTATTTGACCATATTTAGCTAAATGTTAAATTCCATTTGAAACTAAAACTGGTATTGTTATTAATATACTTTTAATATCAAATGGTAAACCAATGTGAGAGAAACATTGACACACAACTAAAATTTTTAGACTTGCATTATTTAATAGGATTTGACATACACAATTACACACAGATTGAAGTTTTGAAGCAAACGATGGACTGGTTTCCCAGGTCTAAACAAGATGGATTTGACATTCTGTATCATGATACTTTATATTCCTGCTTTCAGCTGTGGGTGGTTATGTCATTCAACTTCATCATATAATATATGCCCAGTTAGACAAATAACCACTTCAGAAAACAATTTTTAAATATTTAATTTATAAATTTGTATATTTTTCTGTAGGTCCATGCTTCAGTAAAGGAATGTGATGAGGAAATAGCAGCATATGCGAGAAGACACTCATGTTTTGCTATTTTGGGACAAGACAGTGACTTTATGATACATGCTGGTACACAGTACTATTTTTCAATTAACAAACTTGGCCTACCATCATTACAAACTATAAATTATAACCGTTGGGCCCTAGCACGCAACTTGGAATATCTGTGGAGCATCTACCATTGTTTGCATCTCTGATGGGGAATGACATAGTTCCTATTGAAAAATTAAAGGTTTGATTTAATTTTGCAATCATAATTTAAATCCTAAGCTTAAAAATGACATATACATCTGGCATCAACACAGCTTCATTCTGTTTATGGTAAGTACATAAGTATGTTTATGAAGATAGGAAACTTATGTGACTGACTTATAATAAAGATTAATGATATTAAGGAAAAAGGAAATGGCTTTTAGGCAATATGAATAACAATGAATAGGGAAAATGACTCATCACTCACTGAAGTTGAAGGCTGTGACGAGTGGAAAACATATGAGACATATGAAACATATACAATATTTCAGTTTTATACCTTATTCATATGATAGGAACCGAGTCATATGGTTCAGGAGGTGTGCACACACTGAAGTTTACCAGATGAGTCATGTGGTAAACTTCAGCATGTACATACCTCCTGAACTGTATGACTCAGTCTGTATCTCATGAATAAGTTGTAAAACTGAAATATTGTTTATATTTTTGTTCTGCTCATATGTTTTTCACTCTTTGCAGCCTTCAACTTTGGTGAATGATAAGTCAGTTTCCCTATCTTTTGTTATTTATGATAAAGTTTGTCTCTTTAATATATTTTATGTGCAAATTTCTTTTTCTGGTACAGAATGATTGAATTGAAAAGGGATTTCAGCGGTATTATGCATCGTAAGGGGTAATACCAACTGGGTGCAGCCTAAATAACAATATACATCTGTACAACCAAAGAAGTGATGACTCCACTAACTGTAAATGTTGTTTAGTCTTCTTAGCAGATAATAGGATCTTAAGTTCCAGTATAATCTCAGATGTGCTTAGAATTAGAAGATAATTTCACAACACATCTATCATGAAGAAAGATGTCCACACTGAGGAGTATGGTGGTAGAGGTAATGAGGTTGTCTTTAATGCCTGCAAATGTTATATGAGAGTTTGTGCAGAAACAGTAGGGAAAGAAATGCCACATTATGTATGAAATGATATCTTAATTATGCTAATTAATTTCACAACAGGAAAGAATGGTAATCACCACAATATTTCAGTTGAAAGATATTTACAAACGAATCTCCATATGTGTTTTATTGGTTCTCAGCATGAGGATGTATCTATATATTGAATTTTTTCAATTCAGCCATCGTTCTGTGGCTTTAATACTCTGATAAATAAAACGATGATGCTCTACCTGAAGAACCAAGAATAAAATAATTGTTAATAAAAAAAAAAAAACATAAAAACTGTCGTCCAAAAAAAGCACACTAAAAATTTTAAAACAACTTTATACCTTGCTTAGAAGAAAGTAAATCTAAAAGGACAATATTTTACATTACTGTTACTGAAATTTTTACATTAATTATTTATTTATGGAGCTGGTCCCAGCTGTCACATCGTGAAGATCAAATTACTAAACTTTATTTGGTGTTCAAGGCAAAACGATCAAAAATTCCAAGTATTTTACAGCATGTCGTGAGGCAGAAAATGTTATTGCGGGAGACAGCTTAGGGAATGAAATTAACAGTATTTTAATCTGTGGCTCGGCCTCGTTGGTCGTCCAGGCATATCTCTGGTGCTACAGTGTCAGTTGGTAGGCTGCATCATGCAGTAAACGTTTTACAGTTCGTATAATATTGATGTATCATCTGTATGTATCAGTTTTGTTGAAACATGTTTCTATCATTAATTGTAGGTAAATAGTAACATGATTTTTTTATGTGTTGAATCCATCCAGGAAAGATCAGGAATTGGGCGGGTTGAATGGAGTTCCCAGTTAGAGGCAGATGGCTCGTCAGCGAAGGTAGGCTGTGGTTATCCCTCGGACAGTGGAGAGCAACTACGAGAACACAACGGATACAAGATTCCGGTTTATTAGACTCAGTCTCACAATACACAATGACAGATAACGGAGTGATGTCGCCTCGGCAGTCAGGCAGGAAGAGAGGCCCGTGTGCTGTGCGCTGCTCTTTAAGTAGCCCCTCGTTGTTGTGACTGCAGTCACTGTGGCGCTGGCATCCTGCTGGCTGCGTCTATGGCGCCATCTAGAAAAAAAGAAAAGAAAAGATGATCGGCCATGGCCTGAGAAAGGAATCATCCTGACATTCGCCTAGAGTGCTTTCGGGAAACCATGGAAACCGAAATCATGCTGGTAGTTGGTTGTTGCAATGGAGTCTTCAAGAATGCCCATCTGAGGCGGTGCTCTGTTGCATTTCTTGTGATCCCGGAAGGGTTTGTAGGATCCATCAGGGCTGTCTGGTTGCCCTGCTTGGTGAGGCTGGTTTGGCGTTGCTTCACGGCCGTCTCCTTATCACAGCATCCATCGAATGTGTGAAGATTCTGTGAACAAGATATGGTTAACCGTAGTATGTTCGGCTATCCTGACTTAAAGAACAATTTTGTTGAATAATGACACTATCAAAGTAAAACTAAGGTAATCCGGGTTTAATGTATGCCTTTCCGATTTAACATGAAAAAAATGTACCATCTTCATAACATCAAAGCAAGTTTTTAGAAACTCATTTTCTTCCTGGTGAAGTCCCAGGGAAATTTGAAGTGTTTTCTGAACACTAACGTGAATAAATTTCTTTCCAAGCCTTATAAAAGAACGAAATTTCCTGATAGGACCATCCATAGACTTTCTTGTAGTGATGTCTGATGACAGTAATGTTTCATGGTGCCAGATTATAAAATTCACTCTTCAAGGCGAGGTCCACATAAATCATAAAATTTACTCTTCAAGGCGAGGTCCGATACAATGTAATAACATTTACTCTTACTCTTCGAGGCTAGGTCCAATTCAATGTAATAACATTTACTCTTCGAGGCGAGGTCCGATTCAATTTAATAAAATTTACTATTAATGGCAAGGTCCCATGCAAATTACAGAATTTACTCTTCATGGCGAGGTCCCACACAAATTAGGGTGTTGGTATTAAAGAAATTTTAAGATTTCATTCCAAGTAGTGAAGTCCTTGGAAATTGTGGTACTTTGATGGCAACGTCCGACATGGACTGAAAAGTTTGTTTTCCTTTTAAGAGATTTTGATTGAACCATCATTCTACATTGGGTAGTGTTTGCTGCCGAGATTTTCGGACACATATCGACTTCGAACTTTTAGACATTTGGGTGTTATACTCTGCGGGTAGCCAATTGTCTAACAAAATTGGTTTTCCGTGGCGTGTATCGGCAGTTGTGTGTTAGTAGCGGCGCGGCTGTTCTGGGTTCGGAAGTCAACATGTGCCATCCGCTTTTCCTTCCTGGTACTGTAAGCACAAATCGATGGCCTGTAGGCAAGGTAATTCTATAAAAAGTTGGGCCAAAAGTGAAAATAGCACTGATTGGCTGTGGGAATGGCGTCAGTGAAAGTGCAAACTCAATGGATACAAGTGGCAAATGAACGAAGAACACTGCTTTTCAAAACTATGCATCTTACGGATGCCGAAGGAATTAACCCAATAATTTTTTTTTAGTATTTGATAGTAAGATTCACATAATGCTGTGTTAGTTTATTTTTCAATTATTTTGGCACAAATTGTTTTAACAATTCTCTTTTCTTTCGACATAAAATCACAATCATTCACATCCTTAATTAGTTCAAATTGTGACACTTTATTTAACCAGTCATCTGATTGCTTTCTCGAGATAGTGCTTCTATCCATCCTTCAGATTTTGATGTAGATGCGGGCAGACATGTTAGCGATGTAAGTGTTTCCTGTGGTAACCTCGAATTTTCTTTCGCGGTGAGCTATGTAACAAGCAAGATAAGGAAAGCCTTTGATTGAGCAGTTATGTCCTGTAAATGAAGACCAGTTGTATCATTTTGGAATGTAATATTACCATCTTGAAGGTCATAAGGTCATAATCACCTTGAATTAGAGCCAGTGGTTCAGAAATATCAGATAATATCCGAGAGAAAAAAATTCTCTAAACAATCTTGATTCAGGCAATCTGTCAGAATGTATTTTTAAACTCTGTGGTTCGGAGTGTACACAAAAACGGATCAAATGGTTTTTATAGATCTTTCCTGGAAAGGAAAGAGCCTTTTTTATCTACCAGCTTCCGTTTTTTTTTTTTTTTACAGCATTCATACATTTGTTTCAAAATTTTCTTGAATGTCATGGTGAACACCATATCCACATGCTACCGGTTTGTTGTCCGACTGTACTCTACTGCTCGTAATGTCGAATAAGTTGTTGACAAGGTGGAAAAATGTAGCAACGAGCTCTTCTTCTGGCATGAAATCACGTATTGTTTGTGCTGTGGTGTTGTGTTAGAAAACAATTGATATGCCAAAAATGCCCTC
The DNA here is from genome assembly GCA_031002005.1 of Vandiemenella viatica. Lineage (NCBI taxonomy): Eukaryota > Metazoa > Arthropoda > Insecta > Orthoptera > Morabidae > Vandiemenella > Vandiemenella viatica. Next base: position 214,357,648 of record CM061921.1, read on the forward strand.
TGGTGCTCCGTTCCTTTGACTGACAAGTAAAACTGTGTCAATTAGGGGCACGCTTTCATTTCACCATTATCTAAACCAATTAATTTTTGAACCATCTTCTGCCATGAAATGTTACGAACAAATAGTTGCTTGATGATCCATAGAGAGAAGGAAGTTGATATGTGCGCATGGCTATTCTGTTTAGGCTGGGTCAAACGTTTCCATCTATAATGGCAAATCCTAAGTATTCAATCTGGCTTTTGAGAAATGTGAATCTGGCTGTATTAAAGAAACTTGCAGCGGTTTCGATTTTCAGTCCGTGTTTTAGACCTTCGAATCATGTCAGTGTTGGATGAAAAAGTAGTCAATATTTGCTATTGCTATCGTGTACCCTACTCTGGGCCTAAAGCGTTTACGTCCGTCCTTTGAAAACTACGGCGGCCGTCGGGTGAATTTTTTTTTGAGTACTCCGTTGCAGGTTTTTGATGGTAGTCACTTAGAATATCCTTAAAAAAATACAAGTTAACCCTTTGCTATATGGTCTTCAGTTGGAAGGCAATAGGAATTCATCTGTGATGGTTTTGTCATTGGACTGACTATTGTCTAATTATGTGCTGTCGGAACAGATGGTTTTGGACTGGTAATATGGACCTTAATGAATGTGAAGTTCATGCCGTTATGTTTGCGTTTAATAGTTCTGATACTTTCTGCCTTGCCATCTATTTTGTTGCTTAGTGCCATTTTATGGGGCCGAAACGACTATGCGCCATGGGTCTACGAATTGCATGTGCGATACACCCATGATAACGCCTTGTCCGTTACCTGTGAAGAGTATAGAACGCAAGCAATTTATCGAGGGTGGGCAATATTAGGGTGGGACATCTGATTATTTTGGTGGTGGTTAGATTGGTCGGATTCCCACAAATTTGATACATCCAAACGCTTATCGGCTTCTGCTAAAGGTGACTAGTTGACCTAGCATTGATTCCTTGTTAAAAGATTTCTTGTCTTGATAATATCTTGTTTACTAGCTTGTTGTTAGAAAACATATGGAAAAACGTGTCTACAATCATAACATCTTTGCTTGGCTCGAGATCTGGTGGTTAGCATCCAAGCCTAGCAACACTAAGGCCAGGAGTATCCATTTTCCAGCCAATTTGATGGCACTACTCTTTGACGGGGGGGTGGGGGGGGGGGTTATTCTAATCCAAGGCTATCGTAAAATGGAAGCGACTCACCGTTGTTACTCAGCCTTACACCTCGCAGCTCCTGGTGCACCAGTTGACCCATTTGTAGGCGGCGACGGGGGCAGCGGTTCTGTTGGCTCTCCATCAAGTGCCCGCTATCATGGGCACTTTGCTCTCTGATGGCCTCTGCGTCCGCGACGGTAGCCGGCTGCTTGGCTGTCCGCTGGCTCTGGTTCTGCTGCTCTGCTCAGGTTTGAGAATTCTCGGCCTGTCGTCGATCGGTGAAGCTGTTTTCCCCACCATGTCCATTATGGTAGCAGGCAGTCGGTGGCATTCAGAACAGTACTATGCGGCTACTGTCGTGTGCGTCCGAAGTCAGCTTCCTCTTCTAGCATGTGGTTGCTTGTAGTTCTCGAATCGGCAAGTCTCTAGTAGTTTCCCTGTTGTATGCTGTCTGTTGCGATTGCGTTAGGTTGGCCACAATATTACCCAAGGCTATTTTATCATCGGCGAGCCCCTGCGAGCATGCTCTCGATGTTTAGGCTGCGTGTTCCACGTCGGTGCTGCGTTGCCTTTGCTGACTAGTGTTCAGCGTTGTGGTGGCGCTTTTCACTTGGTCGTATGTTGCAGGGTAGAGCTCCTCGAAATACGTCTACGTGATACCCACGAAGGCTGCTGATCTCTGGAGTGGGTGGCGGATAGCAGCCCTTGAAGCGGTCGTTTGCTGCCAGATGTGGGCCGCTTTATCGCCGCGATGACTTCCGTCGGGTTTTGCTGCTCGGCATCCCACAATGCTCGAAATGATGCTGCAATGGGCTGTGTCATTCCGCAGCTCTATCCAGTCTGGGGGCGATCCCAATTCTGATGTCAAATCCATCCGGGAAAGATCAGGAATCGGACAGGTTGAATGGAGTTCCCAGTTAGAGGCAGATGGCTCGTCAGCGAAGGTAGGCTGTGGATATCCCTCGGACAGTGGAGAGCAACTATGAGAACATAGCCGATACAAGGATCCGGTTTATTGGACTCAGTCTCACAATACACAATGACAGATAACGGAGTGATGTCGCCTCGGCGGTCAGGCAGGAAGAGAGGCCCGTGTGCTGTGCGCTGCCCTTTAAGTAGCCCCTTGTAGTTGTGACTGCAGTCACTGTGGCGCTGGCATCCTGCTGGCTGCGTCTATGGCGCCATCTAGTAGCTAGCCCCATACTCCAGATCCGACATATGTATTATTGTTTTTATCTTTTTGTTTTTATTGCGTTTGCTGGCACCTACTCCAAAAATAAATAATCAGTGTAAAAATTTCAATAATAGTAATGTAAAGTATTGTCCATTTAGATTAAATTTCTTCTAAGCAAGGTATAAAGTTATTTTAAAATTTTTAGTGTGCATTTTTTTTGAAGGCGGTTTTTTAAACAGTTGCTTTAATTTTAAATTTTTAGAGGTATTATAGTTTGTTTTGTATTTTAAATATACTGCTGCAGTTCTCATTTTGTGAACTACCTGGTAGCTCAGTGGTTAAAGCGCTTGCTTTTAAAAAAAAATCCTGTCTTTATATACTCCAACAACTTCCAGAACAGCGTGAATTGGATGCTGTGTTAAGGAATGTCAGTTTACATTTTGGTCCAGGCTGTGTTTAGACCTATTCATAACTTATGTTAAAGCTGCTGCTCGATAATTGAAACATTTAACATCTGGGCATTAATACATACCACTTATTCAAATTGGTCTCTGGAATTTGTTTGTTCCGACATCACACAAAAGATATAGTTTTTTAATTGGTTTTCAGATCCTGAAAGCTTAGGGGCCAAGTTGAAATCAGAAGTACAAGTTGAGACATTAGGACACATTTATTTTATGAATATTCTGCCATGACTCAAAAATATCTTAATTGATTTTGATGGGATTTAAAGCTTGTAAAGAACATTGGAAATTAAAAGGGGTGCGTGTAAAAGGGAAGATAGATTGGGCTTTTGTATACCAAATGCAGACTGCCTTTTCTGATTGGTATAAAGTATACGTGTGTAAATGTTTGATATCAGATAAAAACTGTAGGTGTGTATAAAAAACAATAAGGGGTGTGGAGGCGAAGAGTAGTTTGGTTTTTGTAAAGCTAGTGTGGACAGTATTTTTCTCTTTGTTTTGAAGTATACATTTGCAAAGTTCCATTGAAACCATATAAAAACTGTAGCTGTGTGTTAAGCACATTTACAAAAATCAAATGGGGTAAGGGACTTAGGAGTTGGGTTTTGTAAACAGAATCTAGATATTATGTTTCCCTTTGTTTTTACGTATACATGAGCAGTGTTCCATCGAAATCTAATATAAACTGTGGGTATCTATAAAGAATATTGGAAATTAGGAGTGGTGGGGGCAGAAGGGAAGAGAGGTTGGGCTTCTGCAACCTAATTTAAACACAATTTTTCTGTATGTTTTAAAGTATACATGTGCAGATTCCCTTCAGAATTGGATAGAAACTGTTGCTTTGTATAGATTAAGGGGATGCAAAGGGGGAAGAGGGGTTTGGTTTCTCTAAACCAAATGTAGACAGGATTTTTCTATTTGTTCTGAAGTATACATGTGCATACTTCCTTCAAAATCATATATAAACTGTAGCTTTATATAAAGAACATTGACAGTTATTAAAGGGGTATAAAGGGGGACTGGGTTTGTGTTTTTGTTAAAAATAGTGTGGACAGTATTTTTCTATTTGTTTTAAAGTATACACAAGCGAAGTTCCACCGAAATTGGATAAAAATGTGGGTTTGTACAAAACATAAGGGATGTAAAAGGGGAGTTAGGGTAGTTTTTGGCTTTTTTGGTCAGAAATCTTCTCCATAAAACAATACATACATGTGCCAACTTTCATAAAGATCAGTCAAATGGTGTCGACTGTAGCTTTTTAAAAAGAAAATTGATAAAAAATCAAGGGGGTGGAAACGTGGAGAGGGTTTCAGTTTTTGCAAACCAAAAGTTGACATTATTTTTTGTTTTATAATAAAAGTGTCCTAAATTCTATCTAAACTGGATAAAAACTGGGGGTTTGTATAAAAATTAAGCCGTTTAATGTGGAGAGGGGGTGGTTTTTGGATTTTTCGGTCAGAAACATTCTTCGTGAAAAAATACTATAAGCCCAACTTTCATGGTAATCAGTCAAATGGTGGTGACTCTAGCTTTTTTATAAAAAACATTGACAAAAATTATGGGGGTGGAAGGAGGGTGAGGGGTTAGCTTTGGCAGACCAAATGTTGACAGGACTTTTCTCTTTGTTTTAAAGTATTCATGTGCAAAGTTCAATCAAAATCAGATAAGAAATGTATGTTTCTATAAACGGGTGAGTTGGGGTGTGTTTTTTTAAATTTTTTTGGTCAGAAAAATTCTCCATGAAAAATGTGTATGCCAACTTTAATGGAGATCAGTTAAATGGTTTTGACTGTAGCTTTGTATAAACAACAGTGGCAAAAATTAAGGTGGTGAATAGAGGAAGAGAGTTTCAGTTTTTGAAACCTAAAGTTGACAGAATTTTTCTCTTTATTTTTGACTATATATGTCCAAAGTTCCATCAAAATCAGATAAAAAATGTGGGTTTGTATAAAATCTAGGGTTGTAAAGGGGTAGAAGTGGTGGTTTCTCAATAAAATGAAATTCATATGGGACCACTTTGGAGGTTTACCCTAGCTACAAAAATAATTTCATTAAAATCAGTTCAAAGTTAGTGAAGATATCGCTAAACATTCATACAAAAAAAAAAAAAAAAAAAAAAAAAAAAACCCTCATCCTTTTTTGAAGTCAGTTAAAAATAATGGCTGTACACATTATATAAATGTTAGATTGAAAATTATGAATAAATTTACCTTATGCTTAAAGAGGCACAAGAGTAATATTTAGGATGTTAGATATTATCATCAAGTATAATTTTTGAGTGATCACACCTTAGTAATGCTAAAATTCGAAACCCTCAGTCCCAGCTCTTTTATGAAATTTTATTTTAAGAATTATGTATAGCAAGATGGGAGTTAATTAACTGTGGAGGGAAAAAAAATAAAAAATCTTGTAAAAGGAAATATTTGGGTAAATAAAGAAAATGCTAACACAATAAATTCTCAAACCGATTCACTGAACACCATATTCATACGGGTCAGCAGAAGAAACAAAATACAAAGAGCAATTCATGAGAAGATGCATATGGCAAAAAACTTAAAGGAGTAATGGAATATTTGTACCTAAGGACTTTATTATCTGCTACCAGTGAAATGGAAAAAGTGATTAATGAGTTGGTGCAGTCAGGCAGTGTAGCAGAAATAGCTACAAGTAGTTGTTTTTTATTTAAAATCATAAGATTAGAATCTGTGGTTCTGTGTGGTTTGGATTCCTGGATCATGAAATTGATATAGCTGTCGCAAGACAATATTAGATGAATTAGTATGCAGAAGGAATGGAGAGGCAGTCATAAATTTAATGTGTTTGGGGTAGTATTTAGAATTAACATATTTTGAAATATAAGAAAAGCCAAAGAGACAATTTAAGTAAGATTAATGCTTTGTAAAGACTCAGTTTTTCCATGAAGCATTGTCGAGGGTGGAAGGGCACAACATACAAACAGTTGAGTAATTGTTGTAAGTAGTCTGAAGCTGGCATTCGTGGGAGTTGGAGCCAATAGACGAGCTCGTCAAGTGAGTGAGGATCATGAGATATGGTTTCCCATGTTTGAGTATGAAGTGGCTAGGAAGAAAGAAGCGTGATTTTGTTTTTTATTTATTAATTTTTTTTTTAGATATTTTGACAAGTTCTCAGGAGGAACTGAGAGCGACTGGTAATTTGTGGTCAGGGTAAAATGTGTTGTGTTGTCAAACTTACGCATGGTGTAAAACTGCAATTGTGGTAGAAGAAGTGCTATATGCCTTATCGATTGTCAAGTAACTGAAATAACTGTTGGTGGTGATGGAGAATCCTGTAAGAGGATGTGAATAAATCTAGAGTGATCTTTAAAGTGACCATGTAATGATTTCTGAACATAAACAAACCAGCAAGCCTAACAATCAGTGAGCTAAGCAGTATCACATTATCATGACCAAAGCACCCAGCTTATTGTGACATAACAATAAAAACTGATATTGTTTGGGAACCAATCCTTGAAATATTTATTTTCCTGTGTGACACATCACCAAGCGAGTGGACATAAGCACTAATACAGGAGCATGATGTGTGCATGAGATTATCCAAAAAGTAAATTTGTAGCACAGATATCTATATTGTCGGTAGTTTAAAGAATTGTATTATTGACAGATTTGCTAATACATTGATGCAAAATAAATAGTCATACCTGTCAGTTTTTTCACATAAATACATTGTCAGTTACAAAAACGAATGAGGAAATGGAACTGTTGGGTAATTGACAAAATTTTGAAATGGGTTAGTAATTTGTAGTGGTTCCGTGTGGAATGTGAGACAAAATAGTAGTTAAGAAATTAGAGTGAAAGAAAAGAAAAATACATGTTTTACTAACAGTTTCTGATGAATGAAAATGTGTGTGAGTTGAATCTTTCATGTAGAACAGTTAACAAGATTACGGAATTTTTGGAAATTCATGCAATCTGCATGATTGTTTCCTCAAGTAGGAAAAAATAAAATAAAGCAAACTTATTATTATTAATAATCATGGAAAGTTTGGCAGTTCCCACTAGTTTTGACTAATGTATTAACATGATGTTATTATTAGTATCATAATTATAAGAAATAATAATTATTCTAATATTAATTATGTTTATTAATAATAAAGAACATAAAGATGGTAAATTATAAGATCATACATTCTTAGCTGCTTAGTTCTTGGATGAGTAAGTAAGTAATTATTAACATCTGAAAAATATTAGTAAGACAAATAATTGGACATAGCATTAATTAGTAACATCAATAGGTATCAACTAAGCATGGAAAAGTCTTGGGATTGCTGCAACTATGGTGATGACGACAGATACAAGTCTCTTCACATAACTCAACATCCAAGTGAAATCATGCGGCATCTTTATAACTTTCAGTGTAGATTATTCTTAGTGCTAAATGCTGTCTGGTGTCAGGTATATGAAAGGCGGGTTTCTTAGAACAACTTCTTATAGATGGCAACACTAAAAGTTTTATTTAAAACCAGTTACAGCTGAATTATGCACATGCCCCAAAAATGCGCTTCCCCGATCCACCTAATGTGATTATCTAAGTAATTTTAATTGAAATCCTTTGAAACAAGGAATTATTATCTAAGATTGGAATCATGAATAAGTCTCTCAGCACTCAATTGTGAAATGAATTGTGTGTATTTGGAGTTAGGGTTCCATAATGAAAGTTTGTCATGATACATTTTGTCCAAGACAAAACTCAATTTACATGTCCTATACAGTTGAACCCATGATGAAAATATTGTAGGAAAATTTGAATGTGCTTCAGTAAGTTCTCTAGCAGATAGGCTCATGGTCAACTGTTGTTATCTACTTTAGGAAAAACCCAGCAGACCCTAATTACTCTAATTTTAGGATTATTAAACAGGAGAGCTGCACAAAGAAGTAGGCTAGAAAGAATTAAAGTTTACTGGAGAACATTTACAATCATATTTAATATCACCTGTTGAAACATTTTTGCCTCAGGAACAAAAACAGTTACTTAACTATTTTCCTACAACTTCACAAACTCAGCCAGAGTATGTGGTGATGTGGTAGCAGAAAAGTATGACAACCACTTGAGGATGGAAATGATGCATCTCCCCACATGCTTTCTAATGACAAAAAAGATTACTACCACAAAATTCTGAATAAAAGTCATAATAAATAAGAAAACATATATACGAGGTATGTCCACAAAGTAAGTCCCATTTGGTTATATAAAACAAACGTGTACAGATACAGAAAAAATATTTGTTGTACAAAAATCTACAACTGTTAAACTACTTTTCTACATAGCTTCCGAAATTTTGTAGGCACTTGTCATAGCGTTGCACAAGTTTTTGTATGCCTTCTTCATAGAAGGTTGCTGCCTGTGAATTCAACCATGTGGTAACATGTTCTTTCAGCTCGTCATCATCATTGAAGTGTTGACTACCAAGGACAGATTTTAGATGTAAGAAGAGATGAAAATCGCTAGGAGCGATGTTCGGGCTGTACGGAGGATGATCAAACATGTTCCAGTGAAATTCCCGTGCTGAGCATGGTGGTGTAACGGTTAGCATTCTGGCCTCGCATTCGGGAAGATGGCGGTTCGAATCCCCGTCCGGGTATCCAGATTTGGGTTTTCCATGGTTTCCCAAATCAATCCAGGCAAATGCCGTAATGCTTCCTTCAAAAAGGCCATGGTCGAATTCCATCCCATTCTTTTGCCCCCCATCCTTTCCCATCTCTAAAGACCTCACTGTTAAAGAGATGTTAAGCAGTTAAAAAAAAAAAAGAAGAAATTCCTGTAAGAGTTGTTTGGTCACATTCGCCATGTGAGGTCGGGCATTATCGTGGAAAAACAACACCTTTTGACAGTAATCCTCAGCGCTAGTTCTGTATTGCGCATTGCAATTTCTTAATGGTCTCGCAGTAACCATGTGCATTGATTGTTTGGCCTCGTGGTAAGAAATCAATCAGCAAAGTGTCTTTTCTGTCCCAAAAAACGGTGCACATGACTTTTCAAGGTGTCAAGATTTGCTTAGGCTTAACCTTCTTTGGGGATGAAGTGTGCCTCCATTCCATTGATTGCCATTTTGTTTCAGGGGTGTCATACAATACCCAAGTTTCATCCCCCATGACTATCTGAGAAAGAAAGCCATCGCTGCCTTCTTCATTGTAGCGTGTAAAAAACTGAAGTGCACTGCCCATCCGTTGTTTTTTGTGTTGTTTAGTTAGAATTTTGAGTACCCAACATGAGCAAAGTTTTCGAAATTTCAGTTTTTTAGTAACAATTTCATGAATTAGTGATCGTGAGATTTGCGGAACTTCCATAGCAAGAGCACTAAGTGTAAACTTAAGGTTGCGCTTAATCTTCTCTTCAATTGTGTGAACCAGTTTATCAGTAACCACAGACGGGCATCCACTTCATTCTTCATCGTGCACTTGTACACGTCCTTCATTGAACAGTCTGACCCATCTTCTAACAATTGAATCACTCATAGCATTTTGTACGTAAACCTCACAGATTTTCTGATGAATTTCCTTTGGTTTAAATTTCTTTGCATTTAGAAAATGAATCACAGATCTGATTTCACACACGGCAGCTTTTTCAATTATGGCTGACATTATAAAGAAGCACTACAAAGCACACGTCAGCAGCAGCAATCTGAAAATGGCGTACATGTCTTCTCCTTGAGTCAGAGTAACTGCCACGCATGCTCGGAACTGCGATCGTTGCACTGCCACTGATAGGAATAGAAATGGAACTTACTTTGTGGACGACCCTTGTAAATCTGTATAAACTTGGGAGAGCCTAAATTTCTTTGGTTGTTTTCGTGTGCGATGTACTGTTAAGAGGCATTGTAATAGCTAAATTCTTTGTTGCATTGCTTCTTTTCTTGCCATTTCCTTTTAGGTCCCTACTGTATCTGATGTACCTGGTTGTCCATCTTATATAACAGCATTGGAATGAACTGATTACTGTCTGAAAGCCAAAATGTAACAACACAAATTTGTCTGAGTTGTGTGATATTCTTTTAGATGAATGAATGGCTATTCTTGCAGAAGACATCTAGTTTACAGCATCTTTTTTGTAGGGCCCTTACGGGAAAAAATATTGAGGTCATTGGAGGTGGTGGAGCGTGAGGCAAGGGATGGGAACAAAATTTAACTTGACCTTTTGAATGAACCATTCTGGTATTCCATTCGTCTGGAGAAATTTCGGAGAACTGTTAGGAAACTGAGATCTGGCTGTGTGGACTGCGGATTGAATCCATAACCTCCCGCCAGATCTGAGCGTTAACTGCTCACCCACCAGGCTGGGTTTTGGAAAACAGTGATTGTTATAGGAAAAAAATGAAACGTCATTTCAGAACTAATGCTTTCATATTAAAAATAGTTGGTACATGGGTTTTGACCAATTGCAGCTTAACAAATAGTGCTGTGTGAGATGAAGAAAATAATTTTCATACCACAGTAAAAGAAAAATATTTTGTACTATGAAGCAACTTGTCATTTACTTTTATTAGGTTCAAATTTTGGTAAAATTTTTCATTGAACTGAATTACCCCTAATAATGAACATAATCTTGCATTATTTCTTTTTTTCCTTATGCATATATTCAGTAAAAATATTTTTTCCATATATTTATGTTGACAAAACATGTGTTTGGGTTTTGATCTTCCATCTCTTTTTTACCTGATTTAAAATATTTATAGTTCATTGCAATTTAAAAATGATTGTTTGCAGAGGTACCATGAGAGTATAAGCAGTCCAGGAACATACAAATTTAGAGATATTGCCCACAATATCGCTAAATATATCAGGGAGATTCCAATGGGTAATACAGTATATACTCTTCTCCCACTGATATGCCGTGATGTGTTTCATGACCCCAGCATGAGCGATATCTTGGCTGAGAGCATATGGAGCTACCTTCCTCAACCAGATTTACCTCTTGCAGGTGAGTGTTTGTTTAAAAAGCAAAACAATCCCTGAAACTCTTCTGTACATTTATTTGTGCTTTCTGGTTTTTACCGTTTAATGGGGCTTTTATGAAATGACTAAACAATTGAAGATTAACCTTTTGTGTAACAATAAAAATAATATGCATCTCGTATTTAACAATTTTGGTCATTTAATTTTTCATGTCATTTGAGAGTTATATAATTAAATGATTTTTTAAAATTGTTTTCTCAGCGTATAAGTAATTCCTTGTGACTTGATCTGTATTTTTATTGAATTACAATATTTGTCAAAGAAATATGGTTAGATCAGTTGATTGCTAACTAGTTTTTGAATTGCTCATTTCGTATTTGCTAAGATTAAACTGTATTTCAGGAGACTAAAATTTTGGTAAGCCTCATGTAGAATATCATACGTTATATAAACCTGATATTTTTCATCACTCCCTTTATAAAAAAAAAAAAGAAAAGAAAAAAAATAGAAATAGTTATTCTGAAGAAAGGGGAGAGGGAAGTAAAAATATTTTAAATTTATTCATTTAACATAGTATAGATATTACAAATGATCCATTTATCTTTGACATCCTCTTATCCAAACATGTTATACACTGCTTGCTGTATGTTATGATTTTTTTAGTTCAAATTAATTTTGCTTTTGTTTATATGGTTGTCTTACAGTGTGAAGTATTGCTATTCCACTGAATTAATTTTGTTGTCTAGTTGCTCAGTATTCTGTCATAGTTAGCTGCAGAGTAATAAAATTAATTACGAGATGAGGGGAAGAAAAGAATGGGTGTTCATACCACTTTGTAAATTTGGCATTAATAAACTGTGTGGTGTAGTTTTAGAAACCATTGCTTGGTATTGTGTCTTGAATCCCATAGTCTCCCCAGCCAGGTGGATTCAAGAAATTTCATTAGTCCTGTGATGAACTGGTTCTGCTGCAGTACAGTATGCTTTCAAGCCAGCATCATTAATGAGATTGCAGTGAATGTTCTGGCACAAAGATGACATTGCTATAACTATACTATTTTTTATGTTGATACATGGTGTCAGGTATCTTATGAATTTTGTAACTGCGTAACAAAATTTGTTCTCAGAACCATGAGTTAGGTTGGATAGTATTGCATATCATTTTTAAAGCCAGTTACTATGTTAATTCAAGATAGAAATCAGGTGTTATAGTTTTTAAGATAGTATTTTTTGTTGCCTCAGCCTTAAGCATTCACCTGGAGGAGTGATATTTACAACAAAAATTTGTAATAAATTGAAGAAAGCAGTTAGAGACTTCAAGTTCAAACTGTAACCATTTTTAAATATGTAGAATTGTTTAAAGTTACTTTCAAGTTTATAGCTTCAATAACTTCTGAAATATTAATTAGTTAGATTCTGTTTTTGGATTATGAATTCTATTTCACCTTTTGATGATAGTAAACATGTTTTGCTTGATAACAAAGGAAAGAGCAGATAATTAGAAGTAAATAAAAGTTGTCTTCAGTTCCATAACAACAAAATTACAAAAGTTATTAACAGGTTTTGGGGTATAGCAGTAAATATTTTTTTTACGACGAAACTATTAAAGTTACAGAATTTTTCATAAGCATTAAAGTTGACGCTTTTTAGAAAATCTTACTATTCTCAAAATTTTAGAGTGATAGAATTTTTTTTTTTGTCAAGGTCAAGATATTTGATGCAAGCTTACAGATGTGAGACACGGATCTGATCAGTTTTCCAGCATATTCTCGTGAGAAACCAGGAAGTCCGGCATTCCCACGGTCGGATTTGATAAATTTTAGCCCAGAATTTTCCTCATCCTGCCGCAGTCGGCACCAAGTTTCTTTTTGAGCACTACTGTGCTACCGTGTTGGCACAATGTAGGCATCTCTCAGTTTGAAAGTTACAATTAGAACATTACTATGCAGCTTTCAAGCAGTACTTTACACCATGTGGTGCATCAGGATAACTTAAGTGTTGGTCATTGTGCAGGCAATTTGAACTTTAAGGGTGTGTGGTGAAATCTTATCTGCTTTAATGTGTCAATTAGTTGAACTTTGAACAGGGGGGTTTGGTCTGGCTCCAATTGGTTAATCAAATTTATCCTCAGAAAATTTGCCTGATGTCATTTCAGTTTGTGGCTTAGCAAAAATTTTCAAGAATATAATATATATCTACCAGCAATAGACTTGTGACTTTTATTTTCAGCTACCTTTCTTTGTTTGGGGTTTGACTAGCTAAGTGGTGACCAAGTTACATTTGCAAAGCTAAAACTGAAAATATCCACAGTTATCCACGGTCATTGTTGAGATTGAAGGTTTATGAATATTCCCAACAAGACTTTGTTTCTCACAATGTGTCACATCAACATCATCAAGTTTCAACTTAATCTGTGAAGTAATTTTTTTTACATGCCTCCTTAAAGTGGAAGTATTTTACACATCTTTTGAAGTTGCTAAACTGGAATATCGTGCTACCATAAAATTGTTTGTTTGGGATGCCTTATGACCAACAAAAATTCATAGGGGCTTATAAGATGTCTGCTCATTCATTTTTCACAGTGAGAAAATGGTAGGTTGAATTTAAACTTGGTTTTACATCTCTTAGAGATGATACATGATAAGGACAGCCAAAAACCGTAACCACAGATGAAAACATTGATAAGGTACCAAACATGGTACTGGACAGTCAACAATCAGAGGTGTGTGACATAGCTAAGACTATAGGCATATCAGAAGAAGGGATATGGTACATTTACGTCAATAATTTAAATACGAGAAAGCACTGTACAAGATGGGTGCCTCATTTGTTAAATGCTAACCTTAAACGAATATGAAAACAAATTTCTCTGGAATGTTTGAATTATTTTTAAAAGAATCCTACCAATTTGCATGCAGATTTGTTAATTTGTATAAGATGTATGTCCACCACTGCATACCAGAAATGGAACTCTAATCAAAACAGGGTCTGCACCAAAAAAGGTGAAGTCGATTTAGGATTTTTTTTTATTGACTACCTTGGAAAACAGTAAATGGTGGATGCTACACAAATCTTTTGGGTCAATCGGATGTAAAAATTAATGAGCAAAGACTTGGATTCCAAGAAAGAAAAAATCATCATTCATCAGGACTAAGCACCTATTAATGAAATTGCATAAGGGGAAACTACGGGATCTGAAATATGAATTGTTAGAATATCCACCATAGTCACCAGATATTGCCTCCTTTGACTTCCACCTATTTCCAATTCAAAATAAATTTATAGCTGGAAAATTTTTAGAGTTAAATGAAGAGGTGATAGTAGCAGCTGTAGATTTTTCTTTTAGAGCATCCAGAATTGCACATTATGAATGACATCCATTTATTGGGAAAATTTTTGAGATAGTGCATTGAATTAAATTGGGACTACATTTAAAAATAAATACATTTTTTTAACTTAAAACATACTATTTCACTGTCAGGCTGAGAACTTGTAACCTTACCTTTGTAAGTGTGCCTAAAAAGTCATGTGACAATGTCTACCATATTTGAACTTAGAAGAAACTCAATGACTCCAGTTTTTTGGGATAGTATACTGCTGATTTTCAGTTGTTTTCACTTGATTACTGTGTGTACTGAAAAAATTAGGAGACATTAAGTTTTGTGTATCAGCCATGGGTTGTAGGAATTTAAATAATTTGAAGTCCTGTTGATTAATTTTCAATATGTTTGAAATGAAAGGTGGAACTAAAAATTGTTATTTCTGATTCAGAAGCTGATATCATAATCAGTATGGAGAGCTGTTTAAAATGGGATATGAATTTTGCAGAAATATTAATTACAGAATAAAAGTTATCAAAAATGTAAATTACATTCTCCTGGTGGTGGCAGTGTACTAGTCATGAGTAGAAAACTCCCATGATATTAAATAGATGTAGATTAGATTTGTGAAGTCATGTGAGTTGAACTCAAAGTTGCTAAGACAAAATTTGTGATTGGTTATTTCTATCCATGTCAAAGTAAATGTAAAAGAAGTATTCTGACAATTTACAGATAATGCAATGATACTAGAAGGTAACTTCAGCCTAGCTTGTATCAAATTAATTAATTAAGCTCACAAAACTTGTCACATGGATAAAACTTCATCTTTTCTCTGATCAACTCAAACAACTTGATACAGAACCAAAACATTATTCTAAAGGTAATAAATAGTGTTTTAAATCTTTTTGTCTCAAATTGCTCAGGCTTACTCAAAGCTGTTTTGGTAATTACAAAAATAAGCAATCATAAAGGTGTAATGGCTGGATGAAGAATTAAAAAAAAAAAAAAAAAAAAGATTGAAAAGAGAATCATTTCCAATTTTTTTTGAAAGCTGTAAAGAAACTCAAAGAACATATCTGAAGGATAAATACTGTTTATTTAAATCAATATGTAACACCGTTGAAGATTTATGGCATCATTTTACAAATAAAATTAGGGAATATATCATCAGTCATGTACTCAAGTGGATATATGTCAGTAGAATAACTACTTTAAATACATGAACATTCCAGAATTAAGAGAATGAGTAACAATTGTGAAGCATATCATGATTTGTACTGAAACACGCTTCCTAAAAGCCTTGTAGAAAATCCAAATAAATTTTGATCTTACAAATAAAAAGATCAGATGTATTGTCTGCAATATGTTTTTCTTAAAACACAATAGAAGTGAGATGAGCGAAGTCGCATTAAGGCTGTCATTTTGACATCAAATTAAAAAAGTCGTCCATTGATTCGACATGTTATTTTGGGTTACATATGGATTGATTGGAAACAGATAATCTAAAACAACTGCACATTCTGAAATGGGGAAAGGCACCAGATCCAGATGGTATCCTAGCAAGAGTATTTTAGGAGTATGCAGTTGAGACTTGACTGTTCCTGACCAACACATACTATAAATCTTTAGACAAGAAGATAAGTACATTCTGGCTAGAAAATCACTGAATTACAAGAAAGGAGTTAAAAAAGCCCTGATAAACTGGGAACTTCTGTGTGCAGTAGAATTCTGGAACTTGTCATACAGGATACAACATGAAATGTCATACCATTTGCTTTATGTATTAACATTTATTTTGGTTAAGCTTGGCACAGGATTGATTTCAAAGTAATTACCAAAGCATGGTAACATAGTTCTAATAGGGAATATGGTCAGTATGTCTGACCTTCTGCCTCACAACTTCTTGCAGACTCACCCTTACATTTGTGACAACTCTTTAGTAGAAATCTTCAAATATCGCACAGCATAATCTGGCAATGACAGCTCTGAGATGTACCAAATTTTTTTGGTTTCCTCTGATACACCTTTTTTGTGTAGAAATCCCCCAGGAAAAAGTCAGATGGATTGATGGGGAGGGTGCTGGGAAATTAAAAAATGGAGGTGGGATATTCAAAATGGTGGACACATGACAGCTGTCAATGTGTCATGCCCACATCAACCATCTGATTAAAATGCTACCACCTTTTAACACAGTATCCAAGTGGTGATCTGAAGTCACACCATTTTGGTCCTCTGACAAATTGACTCTCTAACTGCTTTGGGCCTCCAAAAGTTATTTCACACTCATATCGGAATTTGTGTCAAAGCCACTCACACGGTTTAACATTTTATGGAGTGCCCTTGGCAGCTTGTTCTCCAACATGGAACCATCACCTTCAAATTGTTTATAAAAAGACCACTATGTAGCAATGTCTCTGAGTTGCTGCCGTACTGTTTGTTTCTGTGGAAGGCAGCACAGCCTTCACTTTTTGTGCAACAGTCAATCTTTCTTTGTCTGCCATCTTAACAAACTGACAATTGTAGCTTAGAGTATTTTCACAAACCTTTTGTGTGCACAATTTGAAAATGGACACTCCAGTGTTATATATAAATGGTAATACATTTCATGGGACATCCTATATCAGTGTTAGTGAACTTGGTCTCTACCTCTCGCTAGTTGGTGTAGGGGCTTTGTCTGATACTGAAACACTTTACTTTTTTTTAAATTCTGTTGACGTTTTTAAAAATTTTCAAGAGATTTAATGATGTCAGTTTAAGCTTCGAGGAGCTAACAAAACTCTTATAGGTTGTCAAAATATTGTGTCATACTTCATTATGATCTATTGAAAAGAGAATTTCATCAGTTTCCTGAGTTACCATCAATAAAATACAAAGTAACTTCACAGGATATTGACAAATTCAATAGTCACCTCAACGAACTTAAATTGGACAGGAAAAATGATTTGAAGGTATTTTGAAATTAAAGGTGAATGACTGGATGAAAAATCCTTTTACCACGCATATTGTAAAGGCTCATACAACGCAACAAGAAAAACTGTTAGAAATTGGATATGATGAAGAGTTTAAAAATGAATTTGATGGTGGTGAATATGAAAAAACTGCGTCAAATTAAAAAATGTCTGTCGTACAAGGTGCATTCACAAAGTTTACAGACTGATTTTTTCCTGAGGAGGGGAAGGCACGCAGACCAGTTCCACTTACAGGGTAAAGTAGTAGAGGCTGTCAGCTAACTGACTGTACCAGCAGCAGTTGCCTCTGAGATGCTGGAGTCAGCAGATTGCTAGTGATGGAGAGTCAAAAATGCTGTGTCAATTGGAGCAGTATTATTAAATAAGCTTCTGTGCACAACTGAACAAAACCACTACAGGTATGATTCAAGAGGCCTATAAAGAAGAAGCCATGTCATGTGCAATGGTTTTCATGTGGCAGAATAGGCTTAAAGATGGTCACGAGGACATTGAAGACGATGACAGCGCTGTGAGACATACAACAAGCCGAGCTCATGAAAATTTGATCAAAAGGCGTGAAATTTTAAACACTGAACATTGTCTTAGTGTTAGTTTACTTGCTGATGAACTGGGATTGAGAAAGACTACAGTGTTCAAGTTAGTGACAGAAGATTTGATGATGAGAAAAGTGTGTGCCAAACTTGTTCCAAAAGTTCTAACAGATGAACAGAAGGCATGGCGCCAGGCTGTTTGTGAAGAAATGCTTGGACATTTGCAAGTCAATCCCAATTTTTTAGATGAAGTGGTTACTGGTGATGAGACCTGAGTCTACGAGTATGATCCTGAAATGAAATTGCAAAGTGTGAGTGGTACACTGGCTCATTTCCAAAGCCCAAGAAAGCTCGAATGAGCAAGCCACAAATGAAATGCATGCTTATTGTTTTCCTTGTTGCCAAAAGAGTGATCCACAAAGAGTTTGTTCCTGCTGGATAGACTGTCACAGGCAGGGGCGGATTCAGGGGGGGGGGGGGGCTAGGGGGCTCTAGGTCCAATTTTGGAGTTTCTTTTTCAGCTTTAAGGATTCGAGGCTTGAGGGGACTATAAATACTACCTTTGTCTGACTCAAGCCCCCCTCCCCCAAAGCCAAAATCCACTGAAGACAAGTCCCCCCAACCAAAATACACTCACGCCAAGCCTCCCCCCCCCCAAACCAAGTCCACTCAAGCCCCTCCCAAACCAAAATCCTGGATCCGCCCCTGGTCACAGGTCAGTTTTTGCTGAAGTGCTCCACTGTTTCAATGATCGAGTCCACCATGTCTGCTCGGAGATCAAAGACTATAGGGTTCTTCATCATGACAATGTGCCCTCTCACACGCCTCTCGCGCTGGCAAAGTTTTAATAAAGTTCAATGTGGCAACACTGCCACAGCCACCCTAAAGCAATTCAACACGATATGAGCAGTCCAGGCAGCTTTGATGAGGTGCCTGGACAGCATTCCATGCGAAGAATTCCTGGGAGCCAGTACACAATGGAAAAAAAAAATTCTGGCAGCGATGTGTTGATGCCCAAGTGTCATATTCTGAAACTTTGTGAAAACACCCTGTATATCCAAATGTGTGGAAAATGTATTCCCTATCTCTTATCTTTTGCTATTGAGCTTATTGTTATTAGTCATATTATTATCAAAGAAAGAAACCCCATGAATATTTCAGAAAGAGATAACCTTCATTTGTTCTTTATAAAAATTGAGTCAGATATCCAGTTCTTATTTTCACAGCATCAGCCTCAGGGATCTGATTAATTAAATCTAATTTCATTAGATTTTTTTTAACTGCTTAACGTCTCTTAACAGTGAGGTCTTTAGAGACGGATAATTTCATTAGACTTCACACTTCTATATATATAGTTACAGCTGGGCAGAAAAACATTAATCCATTAATAGTTAATTAATGAATTTAACAAATTGGAAAATGTAACTTTTAAGTTAACCTAAAAAAATCATTAACATTCTTCTTAACTTCCATTAAAATGAACTTCCGTTAACTTAAGTCTGTTACATTGGTTGTTGACATCAGTTTGTCTGTTTGAATTGCACGCCACGGGACGCTCGTACATTAGGTGAGTTGAATAGCGGAAGAATTATGTAGGTAACGCGAGTGCAAGTGTGATGCACTATTGTGCTAAGCATGGTGTGGTTGCGAGCATGAATGCTGCTTGAATGCTAGAGTTGTGGAGTGTTTGTGTTTTTCGTCTGTAAACTGGCGCTCATTAATTGTCAAAAATTAACTTTTTTACTATGAGGAATACAGTGCCACTTATTTGTGTTGATTTGGAGTTCACTAGTGAAATAATTTGAAATTCTTCACATGATTACATCAAGGAAACTGAAGATCTAGAATCTCTTTGTGAAAGCAGCAACATTAGCAATAGCCATGGGACGATTAAAAATCATTATCCACATTTATATGATTATGTTGCATTTAAATCAGGATTGGTAGAATGGTTGATTTATGAATTCAAACTGTGTGTACCTAAACTTCCTACAACAAGGCTCATGTTTCTAGCATCAACAATCTTGCACAAACATGAAGGGGATGTGTACATCTGAACATTACAGTTTGAATAAAACGTAAAAACAGGTCAACTTGTGGAAAAAGGAAAAAACAATTCAAGGCCTTCTTCAAGTGCTGTGGATTTTTCTGATGCAGATAGTAGCAGAAGTGTTTTATTTATATATTTTTTTCATCTCCATCTACGTTGTAGTTAACGACAGTGGCGTATCTCAGGCTGGTGTAGACCAATGAAGTGTAAACTTTTTTGTTGCCAACATGATTCCACTACATCTTGTAGAGTCTACTATATTTGAAAAGCTGATTAAAATGTTGACCCCCGTAAGAACTCATTTTCCAGAGGGACATTGGACAGATGTATTGTTGATGGTTAACTTTTAATGGACAACTGTAACTTGCGTTAAATTTTCAAAAATGTAACGCTTTAACGATTATCAAAGTTAACTTTTTAACTAGCAGATTAACAATTAACAAAGTTAACATTTGAATTAACTGTGCCCAGTTATGAACACAGTATAAGTAAAAATATAAATTCAACTACTGTAAGTTGTTTATAAAGATTTATTCCGCTGATCTTGGTGAAAGTCTGACATAAAATTTTTGGTAAGTAATTATTATTATGTGCTTTAACTTGCTGCAACTCTGCTTTATATATCTTATTAAGTGAAGTTACTTCCCTACTTTATAAACCACCATTACAGTGGAGCTGGTGGGTGGTTAGAAGATTGTACTACAAACAGGGAAACAAAAGTGGACAGCAGGTAAAAAAGGTTTACTACCCATGTGCTATATGTTCAAACTTTATGAAATTCTTAGATGAATACTAATTATTCCAAACTAATAAGTACCTAGTAAGAATACTTGATGTAAACACAACTGGTTCAGTTCTCGTGATCCGATGGAAATTATTGACACATGATTACAGATTGACTTGGATATTCAGAAAGTATTTGTCACTTTACCACTCTATTTCCTTGTAACAAAGATCCAAGCATAAAGAGTGTCACCAGAGATTTCTGAATGGATGCATGCAGACATTAGCACATTATCATCATAAGGCTGCAGAAGAATTTTAATGCTGTCCATATTTCGTCTAACTCTATATGGCCACACATTAAATTAGTTACACAAACTGCTAGATACTTGCCTTGCTGTTACAAAGTGAATACCAAATTGATTTATGTCTTCAGGACCAATGGCATAGATATTTTAAGGAAATGCATAAATTTTAGGTTTCTTTGCACTACATAAAAATATATTGTTTCTGCTATGTGCCACTGAGCTAGGTCGGTGTAGGGAAGGGGGGGTTGTAAAAATCAAAATCATACCTACGTTTTAAAATCTGCTTCTATGATTCTGAACAAAATAATTTTATTATTACATACATAAAAGTGTTGTAATATTTATGGATGTATTTTAGTTTCCATCAATTGATATGAGATTTTAACGAAAGTATAAGAAAAATGTTTTAGTCAAAGTTAGGAAAATGTTTTGAATATCAAATAACAGGAATGAAGTCTTCACGGGTGTACCCCACCAGATTGTGTTGTGAAAGCACAAGATTTTGACAACTAGTTCCATCATCTTTCTCAGGTGCTAACCCATCTGTACCGGTCAGCTGACCAACAGATACTGAGACAACTCATATTATTATTATTTTGTATTTCGGGCCCAACGGCCCTGTTATGAGTGTTCTGCTGCCTAGGCAGCTCTACCTCTATGTGTAAGGATTGTTTATTTTTGGATTCTCTTTTTATTTACTCATTAGGGGGGAAAATGGCTATGAGCTCCTGGGGCACCCTTATATTAAAACCCCCTTAGGGTTCATATGGGAGGTTGTGGATCATCGTCGCTATCAACTGTGGAGTAGCTAGACGATTCTCCCCAATTGGTGTTCATTTATGTTCTCGTTTTTGCAGTAGCATTGTTGATGTTAGCCCACTGCATCAGTGTCATATGTGTTTTTTGCCATTTAGACTTCCATATTGTTGGTTGTTGTGGCTGTCCATGGTTGGATTGGCTAGTTGGGACTGTTGATGGTTTCTCAGGTCCATTGGGTACTTTTGCTAGTGGGGTGTAGCTGGGTTGTTGTTTGCTTCTCTCGGTGTCTGCTTGAAGTTTGCTTCTTATTGTTCATCCCCAATAGCAGGCTACATGGTTGGCACTGCAGTTGGCGCATGTCGACGCCGCTTCATGCGGGCGTGCGCAGACTAGGATGCTATGGTGTCCCCCGCAGCGCACATACCGTACACGGTTGCAGCATTCATTTGCCCGATGCCGGAACCATTGACATCAGAAGCATTGGACCATGGTGTCTGCAGTTCCCTTCTTCCACTACTTGGACGTGGTGCTCCGGCCGTGTCGCCTTTCTACTTGAATGGTGGCTCATGCCAGGGTTTGGTCGACTGAGGAATGGTTCTCTTGTGGTCTGTTGTTGAAGGGGAGCTATTCCCTTGGATGGTTTCCACCCTCTTACTGGGGGCATCCTCCAATTGTGTTGATTCTGCTACGTCGTCCTTGATGGGGTGCTGTGTGGAGCCTTATTGTACCAGGCTGAACTGAATGCTGCAGTTTCCAAGGAGGTTCTTTACTGCTTCAAGATCAGTGTGGCTTGTGCAGTTGATAAAAAGAGAATCCAAACCCAGCAATCCTTACACATAGAGGTAGATCTGCCTAGGCAGCAGGACAATCATAACAAAGGCCGTTGAGTCTGCGACACTCACACATTCACACACACACAAATGAGCTGTCTCAGTATCTGTCAGTCAGCCGACCAGTACAGATGGGTTCGCACCTAAGGAAGATGATGGAGCTTGTGGTCTAAATATTGTGTTTTCACTACAGAATCCGGCGGTACAATCATGAAGACTTCATTGCAGTTATATGTCCGTTCTTACAACAATATCAGATAAGTTTATTTCTAGCCATATTGAATGTGTTTGTTACACAGTATGTATGAGTATGCATGTAGGAATTTTATGCTGCATGTCCCTGATGAAGTTCCGAGCTGCAGCGCTCATTTTTATGAACTTAAAACTTTTTTCACTCATGTCATATGATAATAATATAATTATATAAAGCAGAATCAGTATAAAAAGAATTAAGTGTCTTAAAACAATTTTTGTGTTGGGTAGCTTTTAATTTACACTTCGGATAATAGTGTTAAATACATATGAAGCTCAATAAATTGACATCAACAATTTTTATATTTAATATTTTCTTCTTTTCATCAGTTTAGATTGATTTTCTACTTTTAAAGCATTAGGACAGCATTGTAGACAAAAATGTTTACGTCTTGGTCATTTTAAAATGGTTTACTCTTTCACTTTTGTTATTTGAGAAAGCGGCCGGCTCTCTGAGCTACTGTCAGTCAGTCTCTGTTGCCCCTTTGTTGTATTTTGTTTTGTATTGTTGTGGCTTGTCATTATGCATAAGTAGTGCTCAGAAGCCAGTTATGCTGAATAGCCTGCTACACAGTCTCTGATATTTCCTGGTTGTGTAACAATTCTGTATCATTGTGTCATTAATTTTTAAGAGTTATATTATACATTTATTAGATTTTGATATGTTGTTCACTAGTATCTGTTGCTCTGGCAGTGCAGAAATTGGATCATGTTGATCAAGAAAGAGACAACAGTAAGGGTGGCATTTGAATAGAAGAGGAATCAAAAAGTGAAAGTGATAATATTAGGACAAAATCCTTTCAGAAAGTGAACATGTTTCAACATTTAGATCAACAGGAAATAAGAAGCTTATAGATTTCAATATCGGTCTTTGGTGTGAAAAAGAAGCGCTTTAGTAATTTAGAGGCAGAAGAAGCTGAGCAACCACTGAAAAAATGCCACAGGACTGAGACAGTTATCAACCTTTTCCTTCAAATGTGTTTGAGCATCTAGTAAAAAATAGGTAAGTTCCAAAAATGGGCCGGCTTGTTTGGAGCAAAGAAAATCAATCATTGTACTGCTTTGCTTGGTGATTGTTTTCATGACACACAGATGCTTCTAAGTCTGATTTTGCTCTAGGCTATGGCTGGGGATTTTCAAGAAGCAGGGAAAAAACTAAAACAGAAAGTGAGCAAACATGAAAGCAGTGCTGATCACAACATGCCATGCTTAGAATGGTGCAAATTATAAAATGTGCTAACTGGTAGTTCATCCATAGAAAATCTTTTAGACTGAAACATTATAAGAGAAGAGCAATATTGGACAAAAGTATTGCATTGTGTAATTAAAGCTATTCTTTTCCTCACAGAAAGAGATTTAGCTTTGAGACGATAGTGACTTAGTTCGAAATTGTTGAAATGACTATTTTTTGGATGACTTGGAGTTTTTTTGGCAAAATTTAATCCAGTTATAAGAAAACGTTTAAGGAAAGTTGAACCATTCCAAAAAGGAGGAAAATGCATGGTTCATTATCTATCACACGATATTCAGAATGAATTTAATGAAATAGCTGGAGACTTTGTTTGGCAAACCATTTTAAGAGAGGTAAAATGTAATAAATTCTTTACTGTTTTGGTCGATGCAACTCAAGATGGAGCCCAAACAGAGCAAAATGTTTTTACATTTCACTGCTTGGCTGTCAATGAAGAAAACAAATACAGAATTAGAGAGTGTTTTCTCAACTTTGTTGACTGTGACCAGAAGACTGGTCAGCCAATTGCTAGAATGATTTGCAGTCACCTGAAATATTATGGCTTATAGCTTTCAGACTGTCGTGGGCAGGGCTATGGCAACGGGAGCAATAAGGGGAGGTGGGTTGGGGACAACTATTTTTTTGTTTGTTTCAAAAACATATATATTTTTTTTCATTCTAGTCTCAAAAGATGGAAAGTTTTGAAAGAAAACATTCGATCATCCCTTCATGGGCTATCAGAAACAAGATGGTCTGTGCAGATAGATGCCTTGCACCCATTTGCTAACATTTTGCAGCATTACAAAAGGTGACTGAACTTACTTTTAACATTAATTTGATTGTAGATGCACATACTGAACTAAATGGTATGCAGAAGTATTTTAAATCATTTCAATGTGTCCTGAAGTCTTCCATTTGGTACAAAGCATTAGCTGCAATAAACATATTTAATGTTGTGCTTCAAGCAAGGGAAGCTTCAGTAGATGTTGAAATTGCCAATACACAGAGTCTAGTGGAAGAATTAAATGAATTCAGAGATAGTTAAAATACTATTTGCACAGAAAGTTGCAAGGTAACAGAAAATATTGGAATATTACCTAATATAACAAAATTAGCAGCCCAGAGAAACAGAAAGGCAATAGGGAATGCTTTGTAGATGAAACACAAGAAGAAGATTTAAATCTGAGACCAGAGGACAGTTTTAAAGTAAATGTTTTGGATGTTATTGTAGACACAGTTGTAGGAAACTGGACTATTAGGTATGCTGCCATAGACAACATGATGGTAACATTTGGTGTCTTATGTTACTAGGTGATTATCAGAGCATGTAGAAAACATGGTATTTTTAT
This sequence comes from Vandiemenella viatica, assembly GCA_031002005.1. Classification (NCBI taxonomy): domain Eukaryota; kingdom Metazoa; phylum Arthropoda; class Insecta; order Orthoptera; family Morabidae; genus Vandiemenella; species Vandiemenella viatica. The sequence continues at coordinate 214,382,706 of CM061921.1, forward strand.
ACAGCAAGGACATTAATAATAAAGATTTAAAAGAAAGACAATTCAGCTGATAAAGATTCACACAGCTAATTTTGGATCTAAGCCACTTCCCTTTGGCATCTTATCAATGTTCTTTACAATTGCAATTTTAATATCATATTTCCAGAAGTATTGGAAGCTTGATGGTTTTTCTACACTTTGCCTGTTACTATTGCAGAGTGGTCATTCAGCATTCTAGCAAGAGAATTTATTTGAGAACTACAATGGGGCAAGAGCAGTTTGTAGGATTAGCTATGATTGAAATAGAGTCATAGTTAGCCCATTCACTAGATTATACTGGGATTATAAAAAGAGCTAAAATCTAAAAATCCTAGAAATGAAGTATAATTTGTAAAGTTTTGAATTTATATAAACTAAGAACATTTTTTAAGAAAAAAAACCTTCTTAAGAAAGGGCATTATATGATTTTTTTTATTAAAATTTTCTGATTTTACCAAAAAATCAAAGTTTAAAGAGCAGATGTTTTTAGTTGGAACTGTTATACCTTGACAATAACTGTGTGCTAGTGGGAATGTTGTACATTTATTAACGCTTGTCTGTAGATAACGTCTTGATATAGGCACTGAATAAAGAAGGACTCCTTGAAAACGGATTGGTTGGAGCATTGTTTTCTGGTAGATCGTCAATCATATTGTTATGTGTAGACCCACATCCATCTTGAATGACGTTTTCATTTCGATATTTTATCAACTCTCGGCTAGTGTGGAACGAAAATAACTTTTCTTTAGTTATTGTTTTCAAAAGAATTTTTACAAAGTAAACTTGTCAAATTTACGAAAGCAATCACATGATATTTTTACAGAAAGCAATTAGTTATATCGTAGTTATCCTTGCACATGGTAACTTCAAGAACTACAGCAACCAAGAGACACAAAATCATTCATATACCATTTTGGTTGACAAATATCATGAAGTGGGTTGTGGAGCTCAGAGGATATGGTTCCGAAAAAAAAAATCAGTTCTTTGCATTCAGTTCTTCATAAGGAGTTGCTAAAAGTTGCGAATGCTGGGTTCATTCCTTCAAAAACGCCATGGCCAAATTTCTTCTTGTTGCTTGTCCCCAGTCCCATCCTGCCTCTAATGACCTCGATGTCACCAAGTTAAAAAAAAGATTAATAATTTTTACTGTGACACGTTTCTGGCATAGGAAAACCAAGAAACTGTTTCAACATTACAGTTGTGAATTGTAGCTTCTACTTATTGCTAGAAATCGTAGAGTGGCAGTAAGTGTCTTTTGTGGATGCTAACAATATCAATTTCAAATTGATGTTGGTACCCATTCCTAAATAATCACACCAATCTTCTGGTTCATGACATAATTTCTGAATGAAATTCACATGAAAGAATCTTTTCCTCTTTAGCAAGCATCTTCTAGGCCATTATTAGTGATAAAAAAATTTATTTCTAATATTGGCCGGCATAGTGAAATAATCACTGCTAGGGAATGCTTCATCCATAGTTTTAATATAACTGAGCTAAAGGCGGAAGTTAAACAAGAAAGAATATGAACATGAGTTTTAGCCAGTTTTATCTGACATCCTACCTGATTAAGTAAAACGTCCATCAAGAGGTCACATGTAGACTGCCCTTTGGAGGAGGACCACGCCCTTCATCTCTGTCTTTGGTGAACTTGTAATTTAAAATTAGTTGAGACCTCTACTGGCAAATAGGGACATTGTGGTCTATAAAAGGAAAGAATTAACTGTACTATTTCTTTTCTTATAATACCTTTGCCACAATTAAATAAATAAGGCAACCATGAAAATTACAGAAGAGCTCATTAAGTCTGGTGAAAGACAGACAAAATAGTTTAACATGGCTACCTGTGGCAATAATCACTCAGTTGTATAACACAGTGACCATAACAGGATGTGACTTTTTTTTTGCTGTCATCAGTATCTTGACTATTAAAGATGCAATGCCCCATCTCTTCCTATCTTGCACTAACCTCTTCATATCAACATAACCATTACAACCCTTGATTATCTGCTTCATATATTCTAATCTCGGTCTTCCTCTATAGTTCTTATCTTCGACTGTTCCCTGCAGTATCAAATCTCATATGTCTCAAAATATTACCCACCATCTCCTACCCCTTCTTTCTGTAAAACACTTCCACAAATTTCATTCCTCACCCATCATTTCCAAAACATGTTCATTTCGTACTTTATCTGTCCACTTAATTTTCAGCATCCTTCTATAGCACCACATTTCAAATGGTTCAGTTCTCCTTCTTTCCAGTTTCCCTAAAGTCCTTGCTTTGCTACTATAAAGTGCTGCGCTCCACGTATAGAGTTTGAAACGTTTCTTCTGAGTCCTTACATTAGTGTTTGAAACTAAAAGATTTATCTTTTTCATGAAAACTCTTTTTGGTAGTACTATTCTGCTTTTTAACATCATCATTCCTGTTTCTGCCATCAGTTATAATTTTACTTCCCAAGTTGCAGAATTCACTTACTTCTCCTATCCCATCTGATCCTATTTTTATATTTAATCTACAATTATTGGTATCATTTGTGCTACATTTCATCACTTTTGTCTTGCTTTGGTTTATGTTTAGTCCAAAATCTTCATTCAGTATTTTGTTCATGTCTTTCAGTAACAAGATCATCAGTCTGTTCTGATAACAGGTCAATGTCATCAGCAAATCGTAGCATATTGATTTTTTTCTCTTTCAACACATATGCCATATTCAAATTTTTCCTGTACTTCCTTTATTGCTTCCTCTACATACAAGTCTTTTTAACTGATGCATGTCTCTCATGATTCTCTACTTTAATTATAGTCACTTGATTCTTATATAGATTATAAAGTATTTTTCTATCTCGATGTTTAAACCAGACTTTTTTTAAAATTTGAACCTCTTGTCCCACCTTACATTGTCTAGAGCAGTGGTGTCAAAGATACTGCCCGCGATCGCAATGTGACACAGAAAGAAGAATCATGTTTTTGAGAGCATTTAGACTTCACTCGATTCCTCTAAGGAAGTTTTAAAATGCGCACACTACATTTATAAGTAATTTCAAGGGCAGTGCATGCCTAGACAAGCGAGAGAGATAGACAGTAACGCCATCTCTTAGCAACAAGCAGAATCTTCCACGCGCTTCGAGTCTAGACTAGAACCTTCCTTATCGATGTAAAAGAAGTGCGTTGTTGCGACATGAGTCAGTTGAGTCGATTGTGAAGATATTGTGCATTTGTTTGTGTCGTGCTGCGTGCGATATCCATAATTGTTGTGTTGAGTTCCATAATTGTTACGATTTTGGCATAATGTCACAAAAATGTAAAGTTGATAGTGAGTGCAGAGTTTTTCTGTCTAAATGGGAAATTGCATATTTTTTCAGAGAATGAAAAGGTAAACCACTGTGTTTGATTTGCAATCAAACAGTTGCTGTTTGTAAGGAGTTTAACTTGAAGAGACACTATGATATGAATCATAAATCAAAATTCGATTGTTACACTGAAAAAATAAGAATGGACACATTGTCAATCAAATGGAGTCATGTTTTCAAGCATTTGAAACAAAGTTGAGGCTGTGGGAAAATCAGGTAAAAAATCAAACTTTGGATCATTTCCCTCATTTAAAATCATTTGGCACCGTGAACAAAAAAAAATTGGGTCAATATTCTCAACTTCTGCAAAATCTGATCACAGAATTCAGCAATCGTTTTGAAGACTTCCACAAAATGAATGAAATGGAATTCCCAATTTTCAACAATCCATTCAATTTTGAAGCTTCACAGGCACCAGTTCATTTGCAAATGGAGTTGATAGATCTTCAATCGGATAGCTCTTACATATTATACACAATATTTCAAGAGTTTTAGATAACTACCCGGAATTAAAAAACCATGCAGCACGTATCCTGAGCATGTTTGGTAGCACCTATTTATGTGAGCAGATGTTTTCCATCATGAAAATAAATAAGAACAAACATTGCACAAGACTTACGAATGAACATCTCCAATCAATTCTTAAAATAATTACAACTAATATGATACCTGACATCAATGAGCTTGTCAAAAACAAGAGAAATCAGGTATCTGGATCCTCGAGCTCAAAATAATTACCCTCTTTTATAACTTTGATATGATTTTTAACAACCGTATATTATATACTATGCAATTAAATAAATAAAATGTTATAATAATTCAGTACATTTTTTTTTTATTTGAATCTGGCCCGTCTACACATTCTAAATTTAATATACGACCCTTAGCAAAATTGAGTTTGACACCTATGGTCTAGAGCATTCTCTAAATCAATAAATGCCATAAAATTATCTTTGCTTTTCCTGATCCACCCTCAAGTATTAATCTTAAAATCATAATTACTTCTCCTGTACTGCGGTTTTTCCTGATCCCAAGTTGATCATTACCTACTGCCTATTCTGTTGTCCTTTCTGTTCTTCTGTATATTATCCTGGTTAGTAATTTTGAAGCACATGAGATTAGACTAATATTGTGATAATTCTCACATTTTTCAGCTTGTGCTTTCTTCAGAAATGTGTTGAAGATACTTTTGCTAAAAGCAGTTGAAATTTCTCCTGTTTCATAACTTTTTCATATCAGTTAGAATCATCTTTGATGTCCTTCTTCTCCTAGGGATTTTAGTAATTTTTCAGGAATCTCATCACTTCCAACTGCCTTATTTAATTTCATATCATTCAAACCTCTATCAAATTCTGTTCCAGAAAAAGGAGCACCTAAGTCATCAATGTTGACATTACCTTTTTCTAATACACTGTTGTTCAAATCAATCACATCATACTGTTTCTCTATATTCCATCAGTTAACTCTATCTTCTGAGCTTATAAGAGATTTCCCATCAGCAGTTTTAATGGTTATACATCTTTCATATCTAGATATTGTGGATTATTTTCCTCAGTTGCTGATAATATTGATAAATAAACAATGGCTTTTCTTAATTTCTCCAAAATTCTGTTTGATCTTGCTATAGGTGACTTCTACTTTACCTACAGGCATTTCCTTTTCTACATCTTCACACTTTGCTTGCAGCCTCTTTTCTTTTGCTTTCTTGTATTTCCTGTGTATTTGATTTCTAAATTCTCTGTATTGCTCTTTTTCTGCTTCATCCTGAGCATTTTTCTGCATTCTCCTCTGATCCATCAGCTCCAAAATTTCTTCTGAGATCCAAGGTTTTAGGGTGGCTTGTTTGCTAAAGCCTAATGTTTCTTTACCATTCCTGATTATTTCTTTCTTCAATGCATTTCATTCTTCCTCAGTTGAACTCCATTCAAACTCACGTCTAGCAGCTCTGCAAATTTTTTTCTTGTGTTAGAGTATTTCAGTTTGTTCTCTTCCAGTCTATTCTGCTTTTAGTGCTTCTTTATTCTCTTGAATTCAAGCCTGCACTTCTTAACTACCAGATTGTGGCAAGAATCTATGTAAGCACCTGCTTTAAAGACTAGAACTTGATTCCTAAATCTCTGTTTGACCATGATATAATCTAGCTGGTTTCTATCTGTATCCTGTAGATATTTCCAGGTGTACATCCTTCATGCATGATTCTTAAATAGTGTGTTCACCAGAATAAGTTAATATTTTTTGTAAAATTCTAACAACCTGCTTCCTTGTATATTTCTGTCTTCTTCTTCATCATCTTCCTGTGACATTGGCGTATGCACCTGTATTACTGAGGTTGGAGTGGGCTTAGTTTCTACCCTCATCAAAATAATCCTGTCACTAAATTGTGCGTAATACCTCACCTGTTTCCATGCTGCTCATTACAAATCCCACACCAGGAACTCCATTGACAGCTTGTGTGCTAATTACCTTGTGTTTCCCAGACCAGAAATCCTGTGCGTCTTTCCACTTAATCTCACTAATCCCAATGACATTTAACTTAAGTCACTCCTTCTCTCGTTTTAAGTTTTGTAATATAGAAGAAGCCATCATTTTATATGTAATTTGAGAGGATTACCTGTCCTTGGGATACCCCATGGGTCTTTAATGCAGTGGTTTCTCATTGCTTTCTGCATCCCCATGCCACTGATCATTTCTGATTCATCTGCCTATAAGGGCCGTTTCCAACTCCAAGGGAAAGAGGGGGACCTGGGCTGCTCCTTGCTCTTCCTTTCAGGAAGCCATAGGCAAGCAAAAATCCTTCAGTCGTCAGAGCTTTGTCTATGCAATTAGGGAACTCCTCCTGAAGAAGAGGTTGACACTTGGCTGGAAGAGGCTATTATAGTCTCTCCCAAACAAAATAGCAACCTTTAACGGGCCAGCATTGGAGACGTGGGTTAATGCAGTGCTGTCAGTGAATTTCTTACTTTGAATACATTTTTAGAAAGTTTTTTCTTAATTTTATAGTAATGGATTCTGCATTTATTTTATCTTTACTTTTAATAAATGAATCACAAATGACTACTTTTATGACTTGACATTCAGGTAATATAGTTTTATTCTCTGTGCATTCTGCCTCTGTTGTGGCTTAATATATACCTGTAATCCTACCAAACCCACTGTTTTGTATCGAATCTGAAACACAAAGCTGCCTGGTTTACTTCACATGAACAAAACTTAACTTTGCTATAGGTGATGGTAAATTTAAGGGCCTACAAAAGTGCTGACTTAAAATTCGAACTATGGACCTCTTAATCCCCAGTCAGGTGACTTAGATACTGAGCCACCATGCTGCTAATATTAAATGAAAAACTAGTAATTATTAGTCTGTTTTATTGCATTTACAGCTCAATAATAAATAAGTAATTAATCCTCAAACTATTTGATTTATGTAGAACTGTAAGAAATTGTTACTTGACTACATTAAGGAATCATTTGAGCATGCAGAAAATTGTAGAATACTAAATATAGAAGGCCATATCATTATTTAAACTTAGTTTCTTCCAGATAATAGTGCACTGACATTGCAGCTGTTTCACTAAGTTCAGTACATTCAATATAATTAGTGAACATACTATTCACTGTGAGAAAATTTATCTGAGTGCATGTGGAATTGACAGAGCAGAGAAAATGAGAGAAATTAGCAGTGGTACTGTTGATTCAGTAGAAGAAAGGATAATCATTTAAGGAACTGAATGGTATCAAGATAATGCAGCATTGTGTTGAGTGTTGTAAAATTTTTACAGAACTTTAAAGAAAACTTCTTCCATGGCTGAAGTATGTGTCCTGGATTTATTGTTTTTAACATGGCCATAGTTTTGTTTATTTAGTTTTGAAGAGAGATAGTGACAATGCTTGTCATCTGTCTTGTTTGCTAGTTCAATTATGAGTTCCAGTCGCATAGTTCTAACAAACTATTATTTTTTTAAATTTGCAGAGGTGGATGTTCACTCTGAATTCAATTTTGGAATGTTATTTCAAATCTAGAAATTTGTTAATGCTGGATCTGTTTTGGTAAATGAGTTATTGAAATTGATTCAACACCATTTCAGTTCTGTTCCATTTAAAGGAAACATTCTTGCATGTTGTTGCTGAAGAAAAGTCACCAGCTTTAGATGTAATTTAAACTGATAAGTTGAGAAATCCCACATAAACATAAACTAGATACATTAAAACAGATAGTAGTTAAAGGTATTCTATAAATAAAAGAACCCATAAAACGAATATTCTGAAAATCACCTAAATTATGAATATAAGAACCAGCGCATAAAAATAATAAAGCCTTAAATAATGCATGAGTTAATTAATGAAAAATGCCAAATCATAATAACCCAAAGATAAAATTCTTATTATTAAACCAAGCTGACTTAAAGTAGATAAAGCAATAATTTTCTTTAAATCATATTCAAAATTGGCACCAATTCCTGCTATAAATATAGTTAAACAACCAATTAATAGCAAATAAATACTTAAATCATTACACATTAATAAAAAATGAAATCGAATTATTAAATATACTCCCACCGTTACCAAAGTCGAAGAGTGAACCAAAGCAGAGACGGGAGTAGGAGCAGCTATAGCTGCTGGGAGTCAAGAAGAAAATGGAATCTGAGCTCTTTTAGTTATTGCAGCAATAATTAAAAACAACATAACTAAAAATTTCTCCCAGCTACTAAAATAAATATAATTCCAACTACCATAATTAAGTATTAAAGCAATAGAAATCAAAATAGCCACATAACCAATACGATTAGATAAACCATTTAATATACCAGCATTATAAGATTTTACATTTTGATAATAAATAACTAAACAATAAGAAACCAAGCCTAATCCATCTCAACCAAGTAAAGTTCTAATAATATTAGGACTAATAATTAGAAATATTATTGACAAAACAAATATCAATACAAGCAAAATAAAACGATTAAAATTTTTTTCAACATGTATATAATCAATTCTATAATAAATAACCAATGAAGAAATAAATATAACAAAGATATAAAAGTTATTGATATTCAATCAATAAGTAAAGTTATAACCACTGAAGATCTATTTAATCTAAAAACATCCCATTCAATAAAAATAACTAAATCATTTAAAATCAAATAAACACCAACAAAAAAATTGATAATCTTATAATAAACAAAAAATAAATCTATAAATACCAATTGACAATATATACATTATTGGCCCAAGGTGATATAATCACTTCAATGACACCACAAATCAACATTTTATATAAAATACATAGGCATTAAATAAAGTCAATCTTTAAGCATAAAAGATTTAAAGGCAATCAATGTAATATTATTAAATTATATTCACGTAAATAGCCAGTAGAAAAACTATATAAACCAGAGAAACATAAACCATGTTGACTATAAGAATATATATATAATGTATAAGCAGCGCTAAAAAAAGATAAAACAAATAAAATAGGCAATTTAACAATAGACCAATACTATTTATTAAAGAAAATTCACCAAGTAAATTTAAAGAAGGGGGAAAGCTATATTAGAAGAACTTAATAAAAATCGTCATAGGCATATTGAAGGTATAAAATTAAGTATACCCCTATTAATTATTAAACTACGACTACCCAAACACTCATACATTGAATTTGCCAAACAAAATAAACCAGAAGAACATAAACCATGACCAACTATTAAATATAAAGAACCAATTAAACCTCAATAATTTATACTTATTGATCTTACAATAACTAATGATATATGAGCAACAGAAGAATAAGCAATTAATTACTTTAAATCTACCTGACGTATACAAATTAACCTAACTATTAAACCACCTATTAAACTCAACCCTATAATGAAGTAATTATATATAAAGCCTGACAAAATAATAACCCTCATAATACGAATTAAACCATAACCACCTAATTTTAGTATCACCCCAGCCAGAATCATTCTACCAGAAATAGGAGCTTCAACATGAGCCTTAGGTAATCATAAATGAATTATATATATAGGCATCTTTACCAAAAACGCTAACACAGAAAAAATATAAAAATATAAATTAAAATTAATTGATTCAACTAGTATTGGCAACAATAAACTACCTAAACTAAAATAAATAGTTAATAAAACCAATAATAAAGGTAATCTAGCAACCAAAGTATAAAAAATTAAATAAATTCCCGCCTGTAAACGTTAAGGTTGATAACCCCAACCTTAAATTAATAAAAAAAGTAGGAATAAGTCTAGATTCAAAATATAAATAAAAAGAGAAAAGTGATAATCTAGAAAAATCTATGTATAACATTAATATTAAAAACAAAACAACAAATATAAAACTCCCATAATAAAATCCAGTTAAATAAATACTAGTTCTAGAAGTTAATATTAAAGTACAAATCCATAAACTCAATAAAATCATTACAAAAGAAATAGGATCATAAAATAATCCATAACTAATTGAATTATAATCAATATAATCATGATAATTAATTAAATAAATAAAACTTAATACAAATATTAAAGAATGAACCAATCAGCATGAATTTTTTAATAAACATAAAGGCATCATAAACAACAAAAACAATACATATATTAACATAAAGAATATCTAAAAGAATTAAAAAAATCATTCCCATATGACCGAATTATAGAAACTAAAATAGATAAACCCAAAGCACCTTCATATGCAGAAAATACCAAAAAAATAACCAAAAAATAAAATTCTAAACCATATATAATTAAATAATTAGATATAATTATATATAATGAAACAACAATATATTCTAATCTTAATAAAACCAATAATAAATGTTTACGCTTAGACGAGTAAACATAAATACCACAAAAATATATCAACAAAGAATAAATCAAAGATAATGAAACCATAAGTTTTAATAGTTTATATTAAAAACACTGGTCTTGTAAACCAGAAAAAATAGAAACTTTTAAAACATCAGAGATAGATAATTCCTTCGCTGGTCTCCAAAACCAATATTTTATATAAACTAATCTCTGAAAGTATTATAATATTATTTATAATATCAATAACAATAAACATATTATTCCTAAGATCAAAAACACCCATATCAATATTATTAATTATTCTAATACAAACAATTTTAACTTGCATGTTCAGTGTAAATATTATAGTAAATTATTGAATATCATATATTCTGTTTTTGATCTTTTTAGGTGGGTTAATAGTAATTTTTATCTACATTATAAGAATTGCCTCAAATGAAATATTTAATATAAAAATAAAAACAATATTATTAGTAATCATTATAATTATAATAATATCAATAATATATTTTAGATAAAACCTTATTTATTTATGAACAATTTAACAGAGATATAAAATTACAAACCATATCAAATATAGAAATAACAGAATCAATTAAAAATTATATAATAGATCAAATTTCATAACAATAATAATAATAATTTATCTATTAATTACAATAATTGCAGTAGTAAAAATTACCAACTTCTATTCAGGACCAATCCGAAAAATATATGAATAAACCTTTACGAATAAATAATCCTGTATTTAAAATTATTAATAATTCTCTTGTGGATTAACCAGCACCAACAAATATTTAATTTATATGTAACTTCGGTTCATTATTAGGATTATGTTTAATTACACAAATCATAACAGGCCTATTTTTAGCAATACATTATACCCCTAACATTGAAATAGCATTTAATAGTGTAATTTACATTTGTCGGGTCGCAAATAATGGATGAATAATACGTACAATTCATGCTAATGGAGCTTCATTTTTCTTCATTTGTATATATATTCATGTTGGACGTGGACTATATTATGGATCATATATATATATATATATACATACATGAATAGTAGGAACAATAATTATATTTTTAGTAATAGCAACAGCATTTTTAGGATACGTACTACCACGAGGACAAATATCATTCTGAGGAGCCACAGTAATTATTAACCTATTGTCAGCAATTCCATATATTGGAACAGATTTAGTTCAATCAATTTGAGGTGGATTTGCAGTTGACAATGCAACATTAAACCGATTCTTTACATTCCATTTTGTATTACCCTTCATTATTGCTGCAATAGTAGTAATTCATTTATTCTATTTACATATAACAGGATCAAATAATCCATTAGGAGTTCATAATGTTAAGTGACATAATAAATTTTTTTGAACATATTGAACTAATAAAAGTTGCTGTAATAGTTTGCCACCTACTTTTTGTTGAATAAAAGACGAAGACCATGAACATCCTTAAAATCCTGAAACCCTGAAACTCAGATCGCCAGTGTATGATCTCCTAAAAGTTCACAAGTACAGGTTACCTGTTGCTTTCAGTTGTCAGCAACATCTGCACACCCCCATACCATATGTCCGACAAGTCTGCTTAACCGCTAACTGGAGGGGCTGTTCGGAGCAGTTTAGGAGGAGCAATGTACGGTGTATGGTAGATGATTTTTCCATCCTCTTCTTCAAATTTCCACCTATTGTTCCTAGTTTATTACATTAATATGTTCAGGATCATGTTAGAAAGAAATTAAGAAAACAAATTTAAAAAAAACATTGATAGTATTACAATTAATAGAGAGACGTCACAACTTTTGAAGATGGGATTTCATCAAAGATGTCACTATATTAAAAAAAAAAAAAAATGTTTTCTGATCTTTGATGATGCATCCGGCTTGAAGAAATTCAAGAGCACTTGCGAATTTATAACAACATCAACCAGCAGTGCATAAAATAAAATGGGTTCACCAACATGACACACGCACAAGAAAAGCTTTAGCAAGGAAAGGCAAAAGCCAAATTGAAGGGATCGGCTAGATGCATTGTACTTGGTGAATGTTTCTAGGAGTTTAAGAGGGGGGTGAGGGTTTAAAATGTGGGCGTCTGTTATTCACAGCCAAAAATAACTTACTAGCACACTCTGTACTCCAGCCCCTCCACTTGAGAGTTAAGTAAGTATTGCCTCAGTATGGTGTGTTTACCTTCTGCTAAACTATCAACAGACATTTTGCTTTTAACTATACTACATCAAAAGTATTAGTTTAGCAGGGAATGGTGAAAATACCAAGGGTAAGCATTATATCCAAATTTTTTATGTTATAAAGAGAAGAATCCTAACAAATTCAGATGGCTTCTTTATATGGCCAGCCAAAGGTTAAATAGTCACTTCAAAATTGTTTCTTTGTATACTTGACTTCAGTTGAAGGACGCACTGGAATCTGTCATCATCTTCTCAACATTTTTTTTCCCTCTGTGCCACTGAGTCTGTTTTTACAGTACAGATGCTAAAGTAGTGTGTACAAAGCAGCATATCAAAAAGCCTGTCTCTCCTCCAGTGGGGAAACTTAAGTACCACTATCTATCTGAGAAACCTGTTATCTGTGCTCTGTATGGTAGAAGTAGATTTTTTGCTTTATGAGGTGGTAACTTGGAGACTTTAGTGTTGATATATTTGTTGTTGACTGTGGTGTATCATGTGTCTATATGGATAAATGAATCGAGACACTGAAACCTGGTGATGGCCCCCGCAGGTGCAAGTGCCAGGTACGGGTTTGGTGAACCCGCAGTGCCTGAGCTGGAAACTTGTGAGCGCCGCAAGTTTCCCACACCGTAAACTCCTACCATGCTTCAATGACCACCGTAGGGCGTGGCGGTGGAACGTTGTGTGCCTAGGAGAACGGGGTTCTTGGCTTCACTGCCCGGATCGCGAGGATGGAACAAACCTCTATAAAAAAAACCCTCAACCTCAAGGTCAGACACGTGCCGAGGAGGCAAATGGGTGCTGAGGGAAATCACTCGCTAATGTACAACCTCAGGGGCACCTGTGTACCCCTGTTGTATGAGCATTCCTTTTTATTTTTGAATTTACTCGTGGGACCAAAATTCAACCTCACAAATCCAAAAACCCAAAAACCTGCGGTACGGGTGTGTCCCAGGAAAATAAAAATACACCCAGTACCAAGAAACGGGCCGGGGTTGATAGCCCTCCTGCTTCGGAGAGTCAAAGTCACAGGAAAGTCTGTTCAGTACCGAACGCTTTCGTTATAATGCAGAGGGTAGAGGGGACATTTGAAAAGGTGTCCCCTTTTTACATCAATAAAGGTTTAGAAGGATTGGTTGGAAACTTGAGATCAGTTAAAAAGCTGAGGAACGGGACACTTCTGCTGGAAACAACCACCAGTAGGCAGGCATCCCAGCTGCTTAATTGCGAGAAGTTCGGGGAGTTCGCAGTCAGTTCTGAACTCCACAGAACCCTAAACTCTAGTAAAGGCGTTGTCACCTGCCAGGATATTATGGATTTAGGGACTGAGGAACTGGTTAAGGAGTGGGAAGATCAGCAAGTGGTCGAGGTGCGTCAGATTACACAGAGGGTAAATGGCAGTCTTGAAAAGACTGCCACCTTCGTCCTGACGTTTGACACTCCAGTGTTGCCCAAGTGTATTAAAGCTGGCTACATTAACTTGAACGTCCGTCCGTATGTTCCGGACCCAATGTGCTGCTTCCAGTGCCAGAGGTTCAGACATACGACGGCGTCATGCAAGGGCAACCCCACCTGTGGTAGATGCGGCAAGGGGGCACATGAACCGGGTGTCACTTGCACGCTCCCACAGGTGTGCGTCAACTGCTCCGGGGCGCATCCTGCCTGGAGTAGGGAGTGTCAAGTGTATCTTGAGGAGCGCAAGATACAGGAGTTGAAGACCAAAGAACGGATATCGTATGCAGAAGCAAAGAAAAAGGCGAAATCACTCGCCGCAACAATTTTTGGAAGTAGCTTTGCCAAAATGGTCTCGACTCCCGTGAGGAAAGAAAGTGTTGCTACGCAGACATCCTTTGCAGACATGGGCACAAGTACAACGTGCTCATGTCAGTGCTAGTGTGGTGCAAAATCCACGAAGGTTATGACACCTAAGACCGCCGATGTCGCTAGTAACACATCTGCAACCTCGACCAGTCCAGCAGCAGTAACAAAGTCTCCACCAGCATCAAATGTAGCACCTCCTATTCCACCACGTGCAGTTGAAATGGTAGCAAAACCATTCACTACCATTGGAATTAGAGGTGATCAGAAGATCTTAGGTATAAAGTTTAGACAGACGGATCCTACCCAGTTTGTTAAGTCCCCATCTTCATCTCCTCCCAGACTGCCCAGCAGTGGGGAGAGTAAGGGTAAGAGGCAGAGGAAGAAGAAGAAAAAGGATGGGGAGGATTTTGAGGAGTCCTCTGGGTCGGAGATGTCTGTCTCCGCTTCCAGACGGGAAGAAATGGAGATGCTGGTGGACGACTCTGGTCCCGTTCCTTAGCATGAAGTGACTGAAGACCCACCCGAACCGGGGCGGGTGAGGTTAAATAGGTAAGGATGGCTCCCATTCTTCAGTGGAACATCAACGGTTTTACAGCTCACAAAGAGGAGTTACACCTCTTAGCATGGTCTGAACCTTTGTGTCTCTGTCTCCAAGAGAAACATTTCAGACCACTACACCAGCCAGTGCTAAGAGGATATGACATATACCGAAAGGACGATACCGAGGGTGATCGAGCGAAGGGTGGAGTGGCTGTGTTTGTCCGAAACACGGTCCACTCGGAATCTGTAGCTCTCACCACTGATTTACAAGCAGTGGCAGTGAGGTTTCATGGTCCCACTCAACTGACAATTTGCTCTATTTATCTACCACCTTACACACCCGTCAATTATGATGACATGTTTAACATCTTGCGGCAGCTTACTCAGCCATTCCTCCTCCTAGAAGATTTCAATGCACATAGTGCTCTGTGGGGCTCAAACGCCGATTGCCCTATTGCCCTAGAGGCTGAATGGTTGGTAGATTAATTGAGCAAGAGGAAAATGCATCCTCAATTCTGGTGCAATGACACATTTTACCACTGCTTCCGGATCGTCCTCTGCCATTGACCTTTCATTGTGCTCCCCCTCAACCGTGGTCTCCATGCATTGGGAGGTGAATTGTGACCTTCATGGAAGCGACCACTTCCCAATATGGATGCACGTAGAGTTTGACTGTGGAAGAGGCAATAACCGACGCAAATGGAACGTCAGCAAAGCCGACTAGCAACTCTACCACCGCTCCATCACTCTTAAAGAGTATAACAACGTTGAATCACTTTACCGAAGTGATTCAACAGGCAGCTGACGTTTCCATGCTGAAAAGCTCCGGAACGCTGCGTAGGACACCCGTCCCCTGGTATAATGATGAATGTCGTTCCGCTATTCAGGGTCGCAGAGGGGCGTTGTGTCGATTTAGGTTGCAGCCAACTTCCGACAACCTGGCAGCGTTCCGTATTGCAAGAGCTAAGGCGCATCAAGTTATTAAGGAGAGCAAGAAAAGGTCATGGCAGAACTTTGTGAGCTCTATAAATCGTTCCACACCTTCGTCAAAATTATGGGAGTCTATCCGACGTATATCTGGATGGTACTCCCGTCCACCAGTATCTGGATTATTGGATCGCGAAGGTGTAATTACGGACGAACGAAGCATAGCACAGCTGATGGCGGAGAATTTTGCCGCTATCACTTCATCCACCAATTTCGAATCTCGGTTCCGGCAACACAAGATTGCTGCCGAGAGGCGCGTGCTGTGCTTCGATTCGTCGAATACAGAGGCCTACAACTGCCCATTTACATTTTGGGAGCTGGAGTCAGCGTTGAATAGTGCTAACGACACTGCTCCAGGACCTGATAAGATCCAGTACCAGATGCTGAGGCATCTAAGTAAAGATGCTAAGGAGTACCTTCTGGATATTTTTAACGAAATATGGACCGGATGACACTTCCCCGACTCGTGGAAAGAAGCAACATTAATTCCCATTTTAAAACCAGGGAAAGACAAATTGTTGCCAGGTAGCTATCGTCATATTGCCTCAACAAGCTGCGTGGGGAAGGCATTGGAGAGGATGGTCAATTGCCACCTTGTCTGGTGTCTTGCATCCCGTAATCTTCTGAGCCGCTTTCAGTGTGGATTCAGGAAGTTCCGTTCCACCTTGGACAACCTGATCCTCCTGGAGGCGGCAATACAGGATGCGTTTATCCACAGCCAACACCTTGTGGGTGTCTTTTTCGATCTTGAAAAGGCCGACGATACTACCTGGCGGCATGTTATTTTAAAAAAATTGCACGAATGGGGTTTTAGAGGTAACCTACCCTGTTTTTTAAAGTCATTTTTATCTGGTCGTTGCTTCCTGTACCGAGTTGGTAGTGAAGTGTCAGATCTTTTTATTCAGGAAAACGGTGTCCCTCAGGGGTCAGTTTTAAGCGTTACGCTTTTTGCCATTGCTGTTAATAGCATTGCAGCCATTATAAGGAGTCCAATAAATTACTTTTTATATGTGGACGACTTTTTAATTTTTATTGCATCGTCCAGCCACAGAAGCGCAGAGCGGCAGTTGCAGCTCGCGTTGACCAGGCTGGTCGAATGGTCAGTGCACACCGGTTTTCGTTTCTCCGCAGAGAAAACCCTATGTGTACATTTTACTCATAGCTGAATCCTTTTACCAGAGCCCCACCTTACCCTGAGGAACACCGTTCTAAGTTTTACTGATACTGTTAGATTTCTGGGCCTCATTTTAGACACAAAGCTCAACTGGCTCATGCATCTAAAAGATGTGAGAGCCAGGGCCTGGAAAACTCTTAATCTTTTAAAATGTCTGTGTGGCAGGTCGTGGGGCACTGACCTCTCCTACCTGCTACAATTTTACATAGCCTTTGTACGGTCGCATCTGGAGTATGGCTGCATTGTATGCGGTTCGGCATGGGACAGCTATCTACGCATTTTAGATAGTGTCCACCATGCAGGAACCCGGCTCGCCACAGGTGCCTATCGCACTATCCCAATACCCAGCATTTGTGCTGAGTCTGGCGAGCCACCGCTTTCTACCAGGCAGCACCTCCTCATGGTGCGGCACTATGTTCACATTGCCGCAACACCCGGTAGTCCCGTGCATGACGTAGTAATGAAGCCAAATTATGGTCAGGTATTTGACAATCGCTGTAGAGCGACCAGACCGTTCAGCCACCGTACAAAGGCTATTTTAGAAGAATATTGCTGTGAACTACCAGCTTTTTATCACCAGGGTTGGAGTGAATCTCCACCCTGGCTTTAAGAAGGCCCAGAACGGTTTTAGAAATGTCAAGGTTCAATAAGCTGTCTACCTCTGAAAGTGTTTTTACCAGAGTTTTTAGTGACATTTTAAACCAGTATCAGGATTTTACCCCGGTATATACGGATGGGTCTAAGCGGGCTAACGGAGTAGGCTGCTCCGTAGTGTTCCCTCGAGCGACTTACAGATACAAACGAGATAGCAGGTGTAGTGTTTACACTGCCGAGTGCTACGCCCTGCTCAAGTCGCTCCAGCATATAAAGTAATGCGCAATAAGTGTTTCATCATATGCTGTGATTCCCTCAGCTGTATTCAGGCATTACTAAACATGTACCCAGCAGGCCGTAAAATCCAGGACATCCAGGACTCCCTTCTTTCCCTTCAATCTCATGGAAAGGAGGTAATATTCTGCTGGGTACCCGGCCATGTGGGAATCAGGGGGAACGAGGCAGCTGATGTAGCTGCCAAGTTAGCCTGAAACAAGGTCAGAATTGACTTTGCTCCGGTCCCAAAGTCAGACCTTGCCTCGGCGGTGAAGAGAGTTGTGTTTGATGGATGGCAGAGGCAGAGGCTGGAGGTAGAGCATAATAAGCTCCGGCTGGTCAAACCGACTGTTCAGCCGTGGAGCAGCTCCTTCCAGCGGGCGAGGAGGGATGAGGTTGTCCTTACTCGCCTCCGTATGGGACACTGTCCTCTGACTCATGGTTTCCTTCTCCGCCGAGAGGACCCTCCGGAATATGATGCTTGTGGCGTACCTCTGACGGTAAGGGCAGACGTTGACCTAGCTAACGATCTGCCGATAATTTTAAATAATGACAATGTGGTAAAGGTTTTAAAATTTTGTAATATGGCCAGGCTTGCCCCTTAAATTTTGGGCAGGTTGGCCTAGGTATTATAGCGGATTGGTGGTCTCTCTACAACCACCAATCCCTATAGAGTATTGTTAAATTTCGCTTTTGAGTATGACATTTCATATCTGGCTGGATCCTTTACAGCCAGCCAGTTTGAATGTATCTTAATGTTAATAAAAGCTGGTTGCTCCTTTTACAGCCAACCAGCAAGTATTGGAAATTTTATGTTTTTGGCAATTTTCAGCCATCGTTTTAGTGTTTTATTTTTTTACTTATTTCACTGTCTGCATGGCCAATCTCTTTACAGTCGGTCATTTGGGCGGTTTTCCAGTTTGTATTTTACTCTTTTATTCTCCTGTCTGTATGGCTGACCCCTTTACAGTCGGCCAAGCAGGCGGCGGTTAATTATTTTTTAACCACATTGTCATTCCATGTTTCTGTTAGGGCACTAATGACACAGTGGTTGACATGCCCTGAAATTCTAAAAACAATAACAACAACAACTGGCGATGGTCCATACAGGCCAGATCTTCCTAAATCATCAAATGGGCTGCCAGGTTTATTGTTCCAATCATAATGAATAGTGCCACATGCCTTCACTCCAAATGCACTGCAGATAAGTTTAGGATTTATCACTGGATGGTTTGTTATGCAACCTTGTTATTAAGGTATGCTTGATAAACATTATGCGTAAGCCATTTAATGATTTCTGCTGCAATATTCTTTCTAAAACTGAAAGAAATTTTACAGTATGTAAAAACTTCAGTTGCAGTTCCAACAGCATGCTAACCCTAATCGAGATTAATTGTGAGATTATTGAAAGCTGGACAAGTCAGATTTAACACCAAATCTAACGATGTGATATTATCTAAGTCAGAATCCAATTTTCTATGAGTACAAAGCAGAGTATTCAATATTTGGTTAGGTTGATTCAATGAGGCATTTTGGTTTAATAGTATAAAAAAGCATCAGCATCAGCACATAAACTTTTTGATAGATCAAGATAATTCTAGATTCATTTTAATTTTTTTAGGGAAAAGTCACTTGTTTTGTAACTGTTTGCAGTAGGTCTTACAAAATTATTATCAACTTGGAGCAGACATTAGATTGGGGTTATCTGATAACAGACAGAATAGTTTCTCATAGAATCTATTGCCAAACATTGTAACAGTCACTTTCATGTATAACTCCGGGAGAATACTTGACCCACCAGCGTCTCTTGCTGCAAGAGTGGGAAAACCGGGAAACCATGTGCCACATAGATGTTTTTATGTATTTATTCTTCCTTCATGCTACCAGGGATTGAAATATACAAAGGAAAGATTAATTGTAGTATGAAGCATCTCTGCCACTTACAGTTTTGTTAATCACAGAGTGTATATGAGGATGGATAAACAGGACTTTTTTAACTGAGTGTGCCATAATGGTCTGAATGGTCATGCGCTTCTACACATGTTTTTTGGATATGTAAGGAGTGGGGAGTATGATTGTTGGTCTAATCATGTGCAATCAGTAGTACACTTAACAATGTTGAAGCAAGACGTGCACCTCTAAATTGCGCAACATGTAATTACTAAATTTCCCACTTGTGTAGGTAAGAAACCGACCCAAATTCTGTGGAGATTAAGCACCATTCAGGGATCATGCACTGTCAAGGACTCATTTGTTTGCCTGGCATAAGGAATACCTTGAAGGCTGTGAAGAGGTTAAAAATGAGAGCCAAGATCGTTGTCCATGGATGTGCGTTACAGAGCACAATTTGTGACTTTATTTTGCACATTGATTTTTTTGTATGGACACCATCAATGCAGCATACTACTGCAACCTTTTGGATGAAATTAAGTTTGCTTATCACTGAAAAAGATGTGACCAGCTAATAAGAGATGTGATTCTTCTCCATGACACATTGCAGCTCTCATTCAAGCAAAATTAGGGAAAATGAAGTGGACATCACTTGATCATCCTCCTTGGAGCCCTGACCTATCACCCTGTAAATTTTGTCTCTTTGGACCACTGACAGAATTACTGGGAGGCCGACGATTTGAAGATGACAACGCGGTGTAGGGCTTCGTGCACAATTGACTACTGATGCAACCCGCTTTCTTTTACGATGATGGCATCAAAAAGCTTCTGATACACTGGTAAAAATGTATTTATAAAGCAGGAGATTATGTTGAGAAATAATACATTTGTGGTTCATTTGCTGTGGTAAATATTTTTTTAAGTCCTGTTTATATTTGATCCACCCTCGTATATGCACTGCTGTTTGTGAAAATTGAATATGCAGGAGTAGTGGTCTGAATCACTCCAAAATCAAAGGATGTGTAGATCTGTGGTACCATAATAAGTGATTAAGATTTCAGAGATGGTGTGTGCATAGTTCCAGCAGTGCTATCTTTTGTGTGAACAGCGGTCAGTTGCTGGTATGCCTCGTCAATGTTGAAGGGTGCATTATTAGCATGTGAGTGAGTTTAAATGTGGCAGAATGATTGGCTCCAAGAAACGGATTTGTCGTGACATGACATTGTGGCTCAGTGAATAGAAGAGGGTTGTACACAGTAATGGGAGGGTACTGGACCACACAAGATGACCACAGCATGGGATGACAACCATCTAGTCTGCATGGTGGTAACCAACAGAACAGTTTTGTCCATAGCATTATCTCAGCACTGTAGCACTGCAACGGGCATGGACATATGTGCATTGAAAGTTCGATGCCACCTGCTTACGGCTAGATGGGTGGCACACATGCCATTGCTTCAGTTTCAATTGATCAGAAACCACCAATGCATCAGCAGTGAGCATGTAAAAGCTGTCACTGACATAATGTGTGGCAATATGTAGTGTTTTCCGAACAATCCTGCTTCAATTTGTCCTAAAGTGCAGGCCACATACGTGTTAAATGCTACTTTGGTGAACAAAATTGGGATTATTGCATAGCTGACAAGCACCAAGTGTAATGGTTTGGAGCGCTGTAACTTGTGGTCTCATGTCCTATATATTGAGGGTAATCAAAACAGCAACTGCTACATCAGGGATGTTTTATAACCCAGAGCACTGTTCCTCCTGCAAGCAGCTTCAGTTGCCATATTTCTGCAGGACAGTGCCTAACCAAATGTGCCAAGGAATGAAAAAGCCACCTTTGAAGAATGTGGGTACCACTGCTTCCCTGGCCTGTACACTCTTTGGCAAAAAAATTGACTGTGGGTGCCTGAGACTAAGTCATTTATTCCCCACAATTTGGCATCATTGAGGGTATCCAACCCAGCGTCATCTGTTATTCATTTCCTTAAGCCAATGACTCGAAAAAAGCAGGAAGACTCCGCCCGCCCATTGACCATCCTTATTGGCAGGGTAGTTCATCAATCTTTCCCCACATTTCAATAAAAGGCTACTGACCGATCCCCAGACAAGTAACGCATATTCCTATCCCTGGGTTGACTGTAATTTTTGGCAACATATCGCTGACCATACCTCACTCGGATGAAAATTCGGTTCCAGCTATACTTTTCTTAAATTCAGATCGTGAAACATATCGTTAAAGTAGTAATTAACAAGATTGAAATAAAGGGCAGTAAAAATGAGGTTCAGTTGTACATTTTATTCCAAATGATTAGCGTAAAACTATAACGATATCTTTATATATAAAGATGAATGTATGTTTGTTTGTTTGTTGGTTTGTTTATTTGTTGGTTTGTGTGTTTGTTTGTTTGTTTGTTCTTCATAGAAATCCACAGTTTTCATCCGATGTCGATGAAACATTGCACACTTATCCTTTGAAACAAGGAGAAAAATACTGTCTACATCTGGTTGAAAAATTATCTGTATAAATAACACATTTGTCTCATAACTTCGAAATACGGCGGTAGACAGACACGTTGGATGTGGAAGACTCCGTACCGTGTTTCCCTGTAGTGGCGTGGCAGCTGAGTGGCTAAAGCGCTGGCTTACGAATATCGTGGTCTCCGGTTCAAATCTCCGTCGGGGATAAGATTTTTTAAAATTGTTTTTCATCGTAAGAGTCAGGCCTGGGCCGTAGGTTATTCGGATTGAATGTTAAACCGTAGATATTAGAAAGTTAGGGGTGTAATGCGAGGCAAATCGTAGGTATTCTTGCAATGTTGTAGGTGTATACTTTTTTTACATTATAATGATCCCTCAGGTTTTGTTCGCAATCAGTGTGTAAGTGTGAACCACAGTAATATTATTATAATTAGGGATGTAAGTCTCTGTCTTTTTGATACGTTATGACGACCAAATGGCTATATCGTTGTGATGGAATTTTATAAGGAAATCTGTATGAAGGGCACAGGATATTTTTTCCAGTATGATTAACAGTTGTAGTCACAAAATTTTGAGACCTTATCGAATGGTGACAGAAATATGTTGGAAATTAATTCTCTTCAAGAGGCAGGTTCGACGGTAGAATGATATAGTGATAGCTTTCCTGTCATATTATGCCCACTCGGTATTGTTTGGGACTAATCCTTCGTTACCAACAACTTACTATATTTAATTCTGGCAAAAAAATTCCCAATCCACGCGTACGAAGTCGCGGGTACGAGGCTATTTATTTATATATTGATGTGGCTAATTACTTGCAATAATGCAACACATAATGAGGTGTGTGGGCCGAGAAGTGGGTGTAAATGTTCAAAGATCCAGAATTTTTAGTTCTACAAAATTATAGAAACGATAATAAATAGATTATTTCGGATAATTATCTAATGATAGTTGAATGTAACTGACTTCCGAGGCAGGTTGGGTTGTTTACACACTGCACGAGCTGTCTCTTAACACGAGCTCCGTCTGCTTGTGGCTAACAGTCAAGTCTTGTTCCGTGCGGTCCTCGGTTTGAATCTAAGCATTCCAAATATTTTTTTGCATTTATTTTAAACAAGTCGAACCTACAAATTGCTTATGCGTAAAATGTAACACCGACTCTTACCTGTTTGCGTCAGGAAATAACATACTTAAGGAAAGACTCATAACTGAGTGTTTTTTAGTAAACTGCAGATGTAACTATGAAAGCTTTCACAGAGGTAACACTGAAAGAAATCTTCTCGGGCTTCAAAATCGTCGAAATTGCGTCGTCTGGTTACGTTAGGTGACTATAACGAGTTTGCACCATTGTCAAGGAGAAGAAAAACTAAATAATATTACTATACCAATTTCTTATTATGTGTCTGGATTTACGATTAATCGACTTCTAAGTCATTAAAGGTCTGAAGGGAATGGAGACAAGAAATGGGAAGTAATTCGAACCATGCATTTTCGAAGAAATAATCCCGCCATTCACATGAAGTGACTTGGAGAAATGAAGGAAAATCAAAATCTAGATAGCCGGATGGGGATTCAAACCCGCTTCCTCCCGAATGCGGAGCCATAGCGTTAACGCTCAGCCATTAGATTCATATTTTCAATACTTTTCGTATTTGGTCTATGATGCCATCCATAAAATTATTTAAAAAATCTATTTAAAACAAAGTTAAAAATCGTAAATTAAAATATATGTGCAGAAGTGAGTTTATCTGATGAAAGAGGGGATATCAAAACAATCTCTGAAATCAGAAACATAATTCAAATTTAATCTTTTTATTTTTCCTCTCTGTCTCTCTGTCTAATTATCGCCTGTCTCTCCCTTTTTTTTTTTTTGCTTTAGCCTTATGCCTTGTCGGCGGCAAGGTCATTAGAGGTGGGATCGGATTGGGGCAAGAAACGGGCAGGAACTCAACCATGGCCTTTTGAAGGAAGCATCTGGGCATTTGCCTGGATTGATTTGGGGAAACCATGGAAAACCCAGATCTGGATGCCCGGACGGGGATTCGAACCCACGTCCTCCCGAATGCGAGGCCAGAACGTTAACCGTTCAAGCACCACGCGTGGTAGTTTTTTTTTAAATTTTAGCAGCTATCAAATTTAAAGTGAATATAAGTCCCCTCTTATATGGAAGTTGTTGTCATATTAATCCCGTTGTTTAATTAAGTAGTATTAAACCAAAAGTCACACTCTCTGCCTTTACGGAACTAGAGTCAACTAAACTCATCACATTATATTGGATAAACAATATTTTAAATTCAACAAACTCACCTTTAACCTCATAAGAATTTATTTTTAAACAATTTGATGTATAATATAATATTATTCATTTTTACGTATATGATATGTATTTTACAACAAGTGAGGAGGGGATAATCAATGAAAAAATATTCAACTAGACGTGGGCTCGAACCCAGTACCCTCACTTCTGCAGGCCAATGAGCAAACACTCAGCCACTCTGCCTTACACAGAAACATGCCTCGTCCATTATATAACAAAAGTAAACATATATATATATATATATATATATATATAAAGATACAACAATTCGTGTTGAATAGTTAATGTTGATCTATATAAAGAATCATACTCTTATAACAGAAATAATCAGTCAAATAAAAATATGATAGATAGGCGAGGAAGGAAAGTAATTTTCTATTTCAGCAATGAGTCTGTTCTTGTGATACCGCCTAGCTAGAAGACACGTTTCCTTGAATAGGAAATTACCACAGCACTGCCAGAAGTCAGAAATCGTGGCAACACTGGAGGAAGCAGTTGTGGCAACGTCGAACAGGAAATAAGTGCGAACTTTCATATTTCCTTTGGCCAAGAAGAATACCTTTATAACAATAAATTAACACATGTAATAATTTATCACGATCAGATCATTTGGCTAAAGATTTTATAGATGTTCACTACAATTATCCAACTTAAGGTAGAAAATCACAGTTTTTAATTAAAAATACTGTGGGAATCCGCATTAATTGTATGAGGGCAATCCGAAAAGTAAGGTCTCTCAAGCATTTATACATAAAGACTTAATTTATTTTCTTTAATGTATACTTTGTTTAAAAGATTGAACAATCATCTATTTTTCTATATCATCACCATTTGGCACATGCATTTTTTTAGATGCTGTGACAGTTTATAAATATTCGAGCGTGGTGGGATAAGCACTGACGCGCTGGCCTGTCATTCGGGAGGACGCAGGTTTGAATCCTTGTTCAGCCATCCATATTTGGGTTTCAATGGATTACCCAAATCACTGTATGTGAATACCAGAATGGTTCCTTTAAAAGGCCATTGGAGAAATCCTTGCTACAACTCCTTTCATGCCTCTATTGACCTCGATGTCGACAACACGTAAAACCATAAGCAAAAAAGGAAAAAGAATGTATGCTCGCCATCATGTCTTTGAGCAAGCATTGAACTTCATCTTTCATATCTTATTCGGTTAAATATTTTCGCAGCTTAGGAAAAGATGGTAGTCACTGTGTGCCAAGTCTGCAACTATATGGTTTGTGGGTGATTATTTTCCAAGCAAAGTTTTTCAGAAGAGCGACTGTGTGATGAGCAATGTGTGGACCAGCTACGTATGTCGTGAACAGTGCTTGCTTCCTTGCTTACATTTCGTCTTCTTCGGTTCTGAATTGACCTTCTGAGTTTTTTCAGTGTTTTACAGTAGCTGTAGTTGTAGTTGTTGTTGTGGTCACAGCTTGCATTAAATCGACTAACAATGACTCCCTCCTATTCAATTTTTTACTTTCTTATGGCATTACACTTTGTCAACATCGAGGTCGTTAGAGGCGTGAAAGTACTATGGAAAAGGAACTGGAAGAAATACGGCCTTGCCTGGAATGATTTGGGGAAACCAAAGAAAACCCAAATCTCGATGGATTGAGGTATACGAAGCCGTCACCTCCCGAATGCGACACCAGAGCATTACCACTCACCCGTTAGCTTCACTTTTTCATTACTAGTCATATTTGGTCTACGATTACATCCATAAAATTACTTAAAAATCTACTTAAAGCAAAATTAATAATCGTAAATGATAATATGTTGCTAGAAGTGAGATGATTTGATGGGAGGGTGAGTTTCCAAAACAATCTCTGAAATCAAAAACACAATTCAAATTTATTTTTTCTGCCTCTCTTTCTCATTCTCAACCCCTCTTCTTTTTTTCTATTTTTAGCTGCTATAAATTAAAGAAATTAAAAGTGCCAGATGCTTTATATTCTGTTCCGCTCACAAAATTCATATATTACTAAGGTGATAGATATAAGAAGATTGTCTTGCACCGCAGTGGTATGAGATTGAGTTAGCTACTTCAATTGGAATTTACGCGTCTGCGCCAAACAGCATGTGATGGAGGTGAAAGGTTGATTTTTAAATACTATACTTCTATAGCCAACTTCCTCGTTTCGGGTCATTATAGCTCCGTGATGATGCGCGGGGTTAGATACAGCATCACCTGATTTGAGCTCCGTTGGTTGAAGAACTTTCTAGAACTGGGAGATGTTTCAGTGGCGGTGCATTATTACTAATTATCAGATGGTGCACAAAAGTCCTGGTTTAAATACCAAACCTCTCTGTAGTGCTTACGGAACAAATGCATACGATACTTCTGCCAGTGATTCGTCCGCCGGATTTGGACGTTAAGCTGTCGGCCCAATCGATGTGTTTTGGGAGAGTAGGTCTCAATCGGCCGGCATCCTCTCTCTTATTTCATCTCTTATTTTTCTGTCATCAGTCTCTCGATTGGTTTGATATAAACCACCATCCCTTCTTATTTTGCACTATCCTCTTGATCTCAAAACACCTCTCTTAAAACACGTCTACCATTATCTGCTTCATACATAACCAATCCCGCATGTCTTAAAAAACCACCCACAAATCTGTTTCTTCTTTGTGTAAGATTCTTCCACAAACTTCTTTCGCCAGCCATCACTTCCAAAACATATTAATTTCGTGGTTTAAATGTCCACTTAATTTTCAGCATCCTCCTATGGCACCACATTTCGAATGCTTCAATTTTCCTTCTTTCAGGCATTCCTGAAGTCCATGCTTCATTACCATAAAGTGCTGTGCTCCATACATACAGTTTTAAAAAGTTCTTTCTGGTGCCTAGGTCAATATTTGAAACTACTTTTTCATGAAGGTTCGTTTTACTAGGGCTTTTCTACCTTTAACACCATTCCTGCTTCGACCATCTGTTGTAATTTTACTTCCTAAGTAACAGAATTTATTTACTTCTAGTATGGATCTGATCCCATTATTATATTTAACCTACTATTATTTCTTTTACACTTTTGTCTAGCTTTGATCTGTATTTATTACAGAATACTCCGTCATTATTTTGTTCATGTTATTTAGTAACTCCTCCATATACTCAGTCCGTCCTGTTAACAGGACAGTGTCATCAGAAAATCCTATTATACTGGTTACTGGTTTTGTGTTCGTGAGCACTTAAGCCACATTCAAATTCCTCTTTTACTTCTTTTATAGCTTCTTCCACATATAAGTTGAATATTAGTGGGGATGAACTGTAGCCATATCTGATACCCTTTTCAACTAATTGGTGACTCTCATGATTCTCTACTTTTATTATAGCCACTTGATTCTTATATCGATTATAAAATATTCTTCTATCTCGATATGTAAGACCTGACTTTTTTAAAATTTTGAACATCTTGTCCCGCCTTACATTATCTAAAGCTTTTTTTCTAAATCAACAAACGCCATGAAAGAAACTTTGTTTTTCTTGATCGGTGATAAGAATTGATTCTCTTGCGGGATGGTTTTTCCAAAATCCAGATTTTGATTTTCCTTCGTACTGTATATTTTATTCCAACCCAGAGAATTTACATTATAATGTCTGTCCCAGAATGACAAGCAACAATTTCTTTTGAAAGTTTAAATATTGCAAAGTCTCATAGGCATTCAATCAGAATATTGTAGGAGGAAAACTGAGGCATAAAATTGAAATTCAGTGTGGGAATGTCAGTGTGGCAAGAAACAAGGAAATCAGTATTAAACGCTTTGTAAACACTATTTTCCGACTACTACGATATTTTAGAATTGCACTCCAGCTGCGGAGAGTAATAACACCAATTTATAAAATTTTGTAACAATTAGCTTTGTTATTGCTCAGTGTGATAATTTCATTCCAACTAAAGACGTACTTGGGAAAAAAATGAAAAAACAGTATAGAGAATTACATCATAATTACATTGAAATTTCTTATTTTACCACATATTATTGAGACTGCAAATTTGTGTAGTTTAGCATCCGGTTTGAGGTATTTACTCAAGTAAAATGTGGAGTAGGTTTCATTTTCTTTTTAACAATTCTACGAAAAGATTGTAATGTTACCTATTTGGTTACTAGCAAACCGATCCATCTTGCTCGTCACTTTTGGTTTAATACTACTTCATTAAACAACGGGATTAATATGAAAAATATCTTCCTTATAAGAGGGGGCTTATATTCACTTTAAATTTGATAGCTGCTAAAATTAAAAAAAAAAACTACCACGCGTGGTGCGTGAACAGTTAACGTTCTGGCCTCACATTCGGGAGGACGCGGGTTCGAATCCCCGTCCGGGCATCCAGATCTGGGTTTTCCATGGTTTCCCCAAATCAATCCAGGTGAATGCCCGGATGCTTCCTTCAAAAGGCCATGGTTGAGTTCCTGCCCGTTTCTTGCCCCAATCCGATCCCACCTCAAATGACCATGCCGCCGACGAGGCGTAAGGCTGAAGCAAAAAAATAAAAAAAAAAATTAAAAATGAAATTTGAATTGTGTTTCTGATTTCAGAGATTTTTTTGATATCCCCTCTCTTATCAGATAAACTCACTTCTGCACATATATTTTAATTTACGATTTTTAACTTTGTTTTAAATAGATTTTTTAAATAATTTTATGGATGGCATCATAGACCAAATACGAAAAGTGTTGAAAAAATGAATCTAATGGCTGAGCGTTAACGCTATGGCTCCGCATTCGGGAGGAAGCGGGTTTGAATCCCCATCCGGCTATCCAGATTTTGATTTTCCTTCGTTTCTCCAAGTCACTTCATGTGAATGGCGGGATTATTTCTTCGAAAATGCATGGTTCGAATACTTCCCATTTCTTGTCTCCATTCCCTTCCCACCTTTAATGACTTAGAAGTCGATTAATCGTAAATCCAGACACATAATAAGAAATTGGTATAGTAATATTATTTATTTTTTCTTCTTCTTGACAATGGTGCAAACCCGTTATAGTCCACCTAACGTAACCAGACGACGCAATTTCGACGATTTTGAATCCCGAGAAGATTTCTTTCAGTGTTACCTCTGTGAAAGCTTTCATAGTTACATCTGTAGTTTACTAACAAACACTCAGTTATGAGTCTTTCCTTAAGTATGTTATTTCCTGACGCAAACAGGTAAGAGTCGATGTTACATTTTACGCATAAGCCATTTGTAGGTTCGACTTGTTTAAAATAAATGCAAAAAAAAAAAAAAAAAAAAATTGGAATGCTTAGTTTCGAACCGAGGACCGCGCGTAACAAGACTTGACTGTTAGCCACAAGCAAATGGAGCTCGTGTTAAGAGACTGCTCGTGCAGTGTGTAAACAACCCTATCCTGCCTCGGAAGTCAGTTACATTCAACTGGCATTAGATAATTATCCGAAATAATCTATTTATAATCGTTTCTATAGTTTTGTAGAACTAAAAATTCTGGATCTTTGAACATTTACACCCACTTCTTGGCTCGCACACCTCATTATGTGTTGCATTATTGCAAGTAATTAGCCACATCAATATATAAATAAATATCATTATAGTTTTATGCTAATCATTTGGAATAAAATGTATAACTGAACCTCATTTTTACTGTGCTTTATTGCAATCTTGTTAATTACAACTTTAATGATATGTTTCACAATCTGAATTTAAGAAAAGTATAGCTGGAACTGAATTTCGTCCCAGTGAGGTATGGTTAGCGATATCTTGCTGAAAATTACAGTCAACCAGGGATAGGAATATGCGTTACTTGTCTGGGGATCGGTCAGTAGCCTTTTATTGAAATGTGGGAAAGATTGATGAACTACCCTGCCAATAAGGATGGTCAGTGGGCGGGCGGAGTCTTCCTGCTTTTTTCGAGTCATTGGCTTAAGGAAATGAATAACAGATGGCGCTGAATTGGATACCCGCAATGATGCCACATTGTGCGGAATAAGGGACTTAGTCTCAGGTGCCCACAGTCAATTTTTTTGCCAAAGATTGTTCATTTGCCTAATATCTCACCTATAATGTGTCTGGGATATGGTCAGTCAGAAGTGGTTTATTTCGATCCTCCTGATCCTACTGTTGAAGTTTTGGTTGATGTGCCAAGAAACCCCATGACAGTGTGTTCATCAGCAGCATATACAGGCTTGATTTTATTTTGTGCTATGATATCTAGAGACTCCGACTGCAACAAGTGATGGATTCACACCATACTGCATTTTCTCAGCCAGATCACATGCACGGTTCTGTGACTCTAATCATTTGTATATTGTCTGGTCCCTAGTCTGTGGAATAAATTTCATTGTAATCACATATCTGTATCTTGATGTTGCAATTAAGTTTATATCATTCACTAATATGCCATTTCAGTTTCTCATTGTTATAAACCAGCTGAATATTGTTGACCAGAGAGGACTGTATAAGATCAAGTGCTCCATGAACGTAACACTTTGCCAGAAGATGGTGTCACTTAAATCATAGATTCCCAACATTTTTGGCCTACTGCCTTTTCTTTTTTAATTTCTCACCATCCCATTTTTTTTTTAAAATAAAAAAAGCACTGACTCCCCTTCTTGTAATAAATAATGTAATAATGTGAACCCACAGTACTCCCAACTTTTTTGGCTCATAACCACCTTTCTGAAATAGTGATTCAATAGCACCCTTCTTAAGTGATGTGTAAAATGCCATATATAGGAAAACAAGGTCAGATTTCTAAAATTACTCTATAGATAGTAATTGTAATAACACACATGTAAAAAACACATTTACTGCCAGTGATGATGCCCTACACCACAAGGGCAAAATGGGGACAAAATTCGCCAAAACAGTTTTTTTTGTAGACGGAGTTACTTATAAAATTGTTGTTAAACAACTGTGGCAATATGGCCTATTACCAGATTAATACTGCAAGAGATTGGTTATGATATTTCACTGACCTCTGTACATACCAAAGACCAAAAAGGAATAGAGTTCATAGCAAAAATCAATAGACACACATATCTAATAACAGCAAGGGAGTTAAATGAAGTATTGGTATCACTAAAAATAATGAGATGCCAGGTTGTGATGACCTAAATGTACAGTCCCTGTCCACATTATTAGGCCACTCTGAGGTTATTTATAAAAACATTTGAATATCTTGTTTTATATTGTTTTATTTAGTAATTTTCTCGTGGTACATGTACAAATAACATTTTTAAACATTTGTAAACACGTCACATTACAGTTTTAAAATGATACACCTTCTTGAGACATAACAACTCAATATTTTGTCAAGCCGCCTCTTGCTTTAATTACTTCTTGAATTCGTCGAGGCATGCTGTCGATATTGTTTAAAGCCATTTGTACCAAATGTTTATTTGAATTCCAATGCCATGTGATTCTTTCAACCAATGTCCCCTTGTTCGTAATTCTTTCTTGGCCGATTTGACGCTTTAGCAGCTCCCAGACGTTTTCAATAGGGTTCAAATCCGGTGAGTTACCAGGCCAGTCTAGTAGTGGTATTTTATTGTCAGCCAGAAACTTTTTCACAGATTTTGCAGTGTGACATGGGGCGGAATCTTGCATAAATATTATTTCTTTATTATTTGGATACCAATCCTGCAGCTGATGGAGGAGTTGTGTTTCAAGCACCTTTTTATATTGCACTTGATTCATCATCCCTTCCACAATGAAAAGGCGTCCAAGTCCCTTAGCACTTATCACTGACCAAATCATCACAGACTGAGGGTGTTTCACAGTTTGTACAACACAGTCTTCATTATATTTTTCATTAGGCCTGCGTTTCACATACTGTCTCTTGTCAGACAATACATGAAAAGTCAATTCATCACTAAAGCAAACCTGTAGAACCAAATTACAGTGTACAGTGCATGTTAGACTTTGCTATAGTAAAAAATATATATACTGTGTGTGTGAAAAAAGATTCTAGAACTGATACTCACCTTCCTCCAGTTATCAGCAGTGAAGTTTCTGTATTTTTTGGCCCACTGGAACCTTTGATTCTTCATTCTTTCTGTGAGCTTTGGTTTCTTTGCTGGCCTGCAGCTCTTGATGCCAAGGTTCTTCAAAGTTCGGCGAACTGTTCTTTCAGAAGCTGGAATTCCCACCTCATTTAAACTAACCATCACATCCTTATTCGTTGCAGATCTGTTTTCTTTAATTATTTTTATTAATTTACGTTCACCTCTTGGTGTAATGATCTTCTTCCGACCACAGGAACCTTTCCTCTTAGCGTTCAAAGTCAAACCCTTCTTTAACTTCTCCTTTATTCTTCGGATTGACTGTCGTGAAATATTGCATTTTCGGGATATTTCACTTATATTATAGTTCTCTTTTGTTAAAAGATGAGTTATTACAGCTTTTTGTTCATCTGTTAGATCTTTAAGTTTGCCCATGTCAATGTTCAGAAATTTTACTGAAAATTTTGTCCTGGGGAAACTGTGAAAACTTACACTTGAACTACGTACACTAAATCACAATAATTTCACCAAAACCAACTTCACAGACTGTACTGATACGCTGACTCTCAGCTACATGATACTTAACAATGAACAAAACTTCCTCAGGGAATGATTGTCTAGAGTTCTTTGTTATTTTGTTGCATTATATGCGGTCTTACAACTTGTTAACAATCAGGATTACATACAGTATTATTGGCCGACAATAAGTGAGTGATGCATTCCAATTGTTAAATGACTATGAACTTAACAAGAAATATGAAAAGTAAAAGCAGACTGAATATTTTACAACTTTTCTTGGCAGACTGAATATTTTACATCTTTTCTTGGAGGTGGCCTAATAATCTGGCCATCGACTGTAGAACTATATAAGTTTTCATCAAATAAATGAAAATTGTGTTATATATTTATATGGAAAATGCTTTAAGGCAATAAAACTAAGGAAGGATAGGGGAAAATGACCCAGGCGGAGTCAGACGTGTACACGGAAACGGCCCTCTGGTGAATGGCAAGTCCAGTGCAGATGGTAGTGTAGGAGGGAGGAAGCTCAAACATTGGATGAATAATTGATACTGGAGACAGTATATTATCATTGAAAGTGGTATACCAACATAATAACTGAGTGAGGGTACATATATAAATCAAATTTTGAAAAACTATAAGTCAAAAATAAAATTATGAAATATAAGAAATATAAATAGTAGAGATAATAAGTGCTGGGTCTGATGGGAGGAATTTACTGGAGATTGAGGCCTGGAGGATGTCTGGTGTCCAGGATATTCTGATAGGCTAGTTCCTATCTACGTATTTCAGAGGAGGTTGTGTTATCAGGGAAAACTCGGATCGCCCTAATTGAGAAACAGATGTTAAAATTATTCAGTTTATGGGAACTGGCATGTTTTGCTCATTGTTAGTATGTACTATTTGCCTGTGACCATTCATTCTGATAGGAAGTGGATTAGTAGTGAGCTGGAGCAATGAAGGCATGTAACTGTTAAATGAGGTGTGTTGTCATGCAAGTAGCATGACCAATGATGGGAAACATTTCACCTGTGGTAGAATTCGAGTAAGTGGTTGTGGCTGGATGCATACTGCATGTTTTACAGTGGGGTCTGCTGCACAAGAATGATCCCTGTGGTAGTTTGGGGGAATTACTGGGTGAGTACTTGTGAACCAAGATATTTTTTAGATTCCAGTTCTCATATACAGTCCTCACTACTAACCCACTTGCTATCAGGATGAATGACCATAGGCAGACAGTATATACTAACAGTGAGGCAAAACATGCCAGTTCCCATAAACTGAATAATTTTAACATCTGTTTCTCAGTTTGGGCCATCTGAGTTTTTCCTGATAACACAACCTCCTCTGAACTAAGTAGATGTTAACTAGCCTATCAGAATATACTGGACACCAGACATCCTCCAGGCCTCAATCTCCAATAAATTCCTTCCACCAGACCCAGCACTTATTATGTCTACTATTTATATTTCTCATATTCTTCTATTTCTCATATTCTTATATTTCTTAATTTTATTTTTCACTTATAGTTTTTCAAAAGTTGATTTATATAGGTATCCTCACTCAGTTATTATTGTTGGTCTACGATAATATACCGTCTACAGTATCGATCCAATATTTGAACTTCCCCCCTCCTCTCCTACACTACCATCTGTGCCGGTCTTGCCATTCACCAGACGGCTGTCTCCATGTACACGTCTGACTCCACCTGGTGTCTCACTTCTGCACGAATAAGGCTGCATGCCGAAATATTGCGCTTTTCTTGTGTGTGTGTGTTTTTTTTTTGTGTTCGTCGTTCCCAGCCGTCTCATCTGTGGTAAGTATTGGGTCATATTTCCCTATCCTTCCTTAGTTTTATATATATATAATTCTGTTTTGTACAGCATATAAGATATATGCAATGGCATGTAGGTACAACAGCAGAAGCTCTTCTGAATGATGCACAGAATGGCTTCTGTGAAGGTCATGTATAGACTCTATACACACTATTCACATCATAATCATCGATTTTCTACTCCAGTGGATCACAATGACTCAATTGGTATAAAAACAACTAGAATTTAATGTGGTGATGTACTTAGCATTCGTCAATTATGTAAAAGATTTTTATGTATTAAGTACAATAAAATTGTTTCATATTATGGATGATGTAGGCTACCACCGGTGGATAGTAGGAGTAGTTCAAAGTTTGTATTATACTACATGTATTAAATTCTCACAAGATGTTGAACAGACCGAAACAATGCTAGAAGTTCCCCATTATCACCTGTGCTAGTCAATATTTATACTGGTGGTGCCATTAGGAAATATCAGAAATGTGTGCCTAACAATTTTGAAGGTAATGACACCATATTAGATACGAACAACATATGGGATACAATGATGAATTTTCACAAAGTGATTGCTGTACCAACATTGTTATATAGGTGTGAATCATGGAAACTGACTAAACAACAGGTAAAGTGGATAGAAGCAGCTGAAATGATATTTCTGAGAGCTGTGGACACACACACAGTCACACACACACACACACATTCACACATTTTAATGGGAGTGGGAGTTATCTTGAATACAAAGTGAGGGAGACATGATTTTCAATCTTTAGACCATAAATGTAGGAAGGTGATTTAGCCAAACATGGAAACACTAGTTAAATGATACTGCAGTGAGATGTTGTTGCATTATTATTATTTATTTTATTATCTGTACATTCAGATGGTTCGTTCTCTAGGATGTTGTTGCATCATGTTTATCATCTTTGGTAGTTGCTCATGCTTAGCAATGTCATAGGATATGATTTGCTCTCCTCCATAAAATAGCATTCAGCTGGCCAAATTTTTAGTCTTGTGTTGAAGCAGGAAGAGTTTGTACCTCTGGGGATAATCCTAAACTGTGACTTAAACATCAAATGGGGGGTGGAAAATAGGACATAATAAACACAGTTCAACATCATGCACAGTACTTGGTAATATTAACATGATGGCTGCATAAACTATCGAATATTTTACTCTTTTGAACTGTTGGTTGAACTAACAAAGATTTGCCACTGTTGGGTGTTAATAGGAACATGGGCAACATATTTAATTTTCTCAAATTCTCAGTAGGAGAGAGATCTGGTGATCATGCTGGCCAGGAAACCTGTGGTACATTTTGGGGAGCCTTTTTTCTGAACAAGAATTTCTTGCATATGAAAGACTATTATCTTCCTGGCAGAGCAGAATTTCTATATAAGACATGAATGGGATCAGAAGTAGTTGAATGACAACTCTGATTTGCTGTTTACCTTCTGGCCTCGCATTTGGGAGGACGGCGATTCGAATCCCCGTCCGGGCATCCAGATTTGGTTTTCCATGGTTTCCCAAATCACTCCAGGCAAATGCCGGGATGCTTCCTTCAAAAGGCCATGTCCGATTTCCTTCCCATTCCTTGCCCCCCATCCTATCCCGTCTCTAAAAGACCTCACTGTTAGAGAGACATTAAGCAGCTGTTTACTATTAGAAGTTACATCCACTCAAGTTGGTTATTAATAAACATTGTAGGATACCAGTTCATGCCATTAAACCAGTATAACACTGAAGAGCCAAAGAAACTGCTATAGACATGCGTATGCAAACACAGAGATATGTAAACAATCAGAGTATGGTGCTGCGGTCGGCAACGCCTATATAAGACAACAGGTGTATGGTGCAGGCGTTAGATTGGTTTATTGCTGCTACAAATGGGAGGTTATCATGATTTAAGTGAGTTTGAACGTGGTGTTATAGTTGGCACACGTGAGATGGGACTCATCATCTTCGAGGTAGTGATGAGGTGGTGATTTTCTTGTTGACCATTTGACGAGTGCACCATGAATATCGGAAAACCGGTTGAACATCAAATCTCCAGCATCGCTGCGGCTGGAAAAAGATCCTGCAAGAACGGGACCAATGACGACTGAAGAGAATTGTTCAACGTGACAGAAGTGCAACCCTTTCACAAATTGCTGTGGATTTCAATGCTGGGCCATGAACAATTGTCAGCGTGGGAACCATTCAACGAAACATCATCAATTTGGGCTTTCAGAGCTGAAGGCCCAATTGCGTACCCTTGCTGAGTGCATGGCACAAAAGCTTTATGCCTCGCCGGGGCCCATCAACACCAACATTGGACTGTTGATGATTGGAAACATGTTGCCCTACACAAAATTAGGCAGGTAGCTGAAGTTTAAACGATGTTTGGAGATGTTCATTTTAAGTGTTCATGTCATCTGCAATTATAACAGAAAAAAAACACAAATCACTATTTACAAATCCACAAAATGGGCCATTTTTGATATAATTTCGCTTAAGACATCTTGCCAGGGATAAAATATCCGATCTTTAAACTACCTGAAACTCTCCAAAATTTTAATATGTTGTTTCAATCGAAATTATGCTCCTTTCTTTCTATCAACTGCCTTCTTAAGTGTTTTCTAATGACTGAATACTTCGATTTTAGAGTGGAAAATTATGTGGCAAAATTCTTTACCAGCATATCACTTTTCAACATATTTAAACTCTAAGTAAGATTTTCTAGCAACAAACGTTATCATCTTCTAGCTGTTTATTCTCCTAAAAATCTTTTAAAATGACGAAAAATACTAATTTAGCGAAGTTATATGAAACCAAATACTACATATCCATATCTGAGGTTAAGTTTTTCTACAAGTTGTTTAAATGAATTTATCTCTAGAATTTACTGTTTACACTTTACCTGTTGCTTATATTAGATACATTACTTGGAATTATTACCAGAATTGACTGTAAAAATGACTTTAAAATGGTGGCACCATATACTTCAACTAAGCTTGCTATTTTGTAAACTAATTTCGTTATGCTAAATTCTAATATACGTTAAACTTTCATAGAGGGTTTTATGTTTAAGTGAAGGAGGAATTTTTTCTATTAACGGAAAATAACAATTGGTTTTTGAATTTATGCAATAGTTAGGCAGATCTCTGAAAAAGAAATAATTACAATTTATCCCACAATGGCAGATCCCGCCAGAAGTTTTGTAATAATTCAAACTTTCGAGAGGAAGGGGTGAAATTGTAAATTGGTTAAAAAGCTATTAAAGAACTTTTATTACAGTTAGAAGGTGATGATTTCTTATAAAAAATAGTACATAGAATTGTTTAAAGCATGTTTAAGAGCTGTAAGTTAAATAGTTCAAAAGATATTAATTTTCAAAAAATAACAATTTTTTTCACCCAGTTTAAAAATAATAACAGAATGGGATTTGGTATCAAATGAAAGAGTAGCGAAATTGAAGCAAGTTAAGAGTCATTTCAGCTTCGTAGCTTTAAAATTTTGAGAGTTATGGACATTTTTAGAAATTTTGGAAAATAATTTTTCATGGCTAAAGTATGATAGCTAAGAAATTTTTTATTGGGGTTGACTTTGACATTTAACACATCAGCTATCTACTGTTAAAATTTCAGACCAATAGGAGTTTATTTAGCAACAATAAATTTGGGATTTCGCCATGTGAACATTGAAAGTTTTACTTTCCCACAGGGCGAAAAGCGACACCTATGAATAAGGGTGGGATAAAATCCTCATGGAAGTTCGTTGAAATCAGTTGGACAGACTGCAAGCATCTTCACGGTGTGTTTGGGCATGTGAGGCTAGGCAGTTAGTAACAAGGCGATACAATGATGCACTACATCCGGCAGACATTTTGAAAATTTAAGCCAACGTGTGAAATAGTTGCCCATTGTCATGTAACTGTAATCAGTTAGGGGTAATGAGGTTGGTCTGATGCGAATGGGTGAATCGTTCTTGCAGTAAAATTATTCAGGTGAAGATTTCAAACGCCTAAGTTTGTGACTTTGTTTTTTTTTTTTTTTAAGAATATAGTGAACATTTGAGTTTTCAATAGCAACAGTGACTTTGATTCAAATTTACCTTTTCCTTGATTGAGGTTATAAAATCTTGGGGCTGCCATTCTTCAAGCACAAACCATATCCAAAGGCAATACGACACGGTTATGGTTGAGATCTAAGCTTGTGGTTGCTAACCCCCACAACCGTTTAGCGTCTTACAATAGGTGGTGAAAGTACTTGTAATTTGAGATGATGACAAAATATAGTGTGAGAAAAAGTTTGAATCAGTCGTTCTTAATATAAATGATGGTTAGACCACATTAAATCTCCTAATTTTCTGTTTACAAGCTTATACAATGTATTATGAACATATAAGACTGTTGTGTATTAAATTTACCTGGGAAATGTATTTGTTTACCAGTAGCAACAAAATCAACCAGTTTTTAATTGAAACTTCTTTTCCATCGATGGGTGAAATGCTCAGAAGTAATGATTTCCATTGCATTTCAGTGATATGTGATATCATCTAACTGTCTGTAACTCAGTACCCAAAACCCTGTAGGCAAGAACTGATTGATGGTGTTAGGATCACATCAGATGTTTGTCAAATGAAACTGAATTCTTCCTGGACATTTAATCTAATATACAGTTTCAACTTAGGTGGATATTAAATTGTAGTGATGGATAATGTAATAAAATTTTGTCCTGGATTAAAAGGAGATATTGGGAAAAAATGAATTGCAGAAGGGATTTGAAAGACTTTGCCAAAATCTATGTTAAACAATCATCAATGTAAAGAAAACCAGGATTCTCAATCACTTTTTTTAAGCACTCCGTTATGTTGGATATCATTACTATAAATTATTACTTGAATTCAGGCATAAGATTTTGTTTGTAGGCTAGGTAGTCATGTATTGGGATAAATTATCAAGAAAGGTGCTGAACAATTTACCTCAAATAGTGCAACGGCGTCTGTTGCTCACATGAAGTGTCATACGCTCAGATATTTAACACATTTGCATGTGGGTAAGGAGAGAAATGACTGAAAGTTTTTATTTTTGGCGAATCGTTGTGTTTTATTAGGTCTAGTGTTAGTTAGGAAAGATAGATATGTAATCTTCTTAAAAATGTTGAAATATGATTGAACAGTGCATATGCTAAAAATTGTGTTGGTTAATGACAGATCATGCTACAGTTTGTTAACCTAAATTAGCAGAGCACAAATTTAATTTGTCAATTATAATTTTATTGTAGTTCTGCATCACATTGTTGTTTACAAATCCATAAATTGAAATAAATTTGCAAAAAGTATAGTCAAATAACTGGATTAAAATCATTTTATTTATTTATAATTCTAAATCTACATTGCTATTACAAGTTTCTTTTCTTCAAATACAAACATACTGAAGAAACAGAAAATTACAAGTAAACAAATGATCCGTTGAACAATAAAATAATATCTTGATTTTTTAATTTAATCTTACTCTATCTTGGTTCACATTATTACAAATTTTGGTACTAGGAATAGTAACAGAACATTATTACAATTTTGGTTCATTATGTTTTATAAGTCTTAAAGTTCAAATATTTACTTTATGTTTAGATAGAAGCATATGCCTGAAATTTTGCTTTAGAAAAATTTGTTCCATAATGCTTTTGAATTAAATTGTTCTTGGGTCTACAGTACAAATTGTACATGGAATGAAGTAACTATTAGTAGTCAAATGTTTAACCTTCTTACCAATTTAGAGAATATTTAAGTAAAGGAACCATCGCTCTC
The DNA here is from genome assembly GCA_031002005.1 of Vandiemenella viatica. Lineage (NCBI taxonomy): Eukaryota > Metazoa > Arthropoda > Insecta > Orthoptera > Morabidae > Vandiemenella > Vandiemenella viatica. The sequence continues at coordinate 214,423,278 of CM061921.1, forward strand.
TGCAGATGACAGCATAGATTCATATTAGTGTGGAGACAATATCAGCAGTGGAATTTTTGGAGGATTGACAGTAGAATGTGTTATTTACTACTTATACTTTAACCTGTTAGATGTGAAAATTGTATAGTAGCTAGTATACTTGAAATTTCATGCGGTATCATGCTTTCATGAGTGTTTCTTATCTTTTTCCTGGATAGAATTTCCTATTCAGAACTTTCATTTCTCATGAAATTCACAAGTTACACATGTTTTGTGCAATGTAGCAGACTGAATTTTAATTCTGTTATTACTTCTAACCATAAAAATGTTCCTTTGTATCAGTGGAATCAATATATTGACGTGTCTAATTGATTATGTTTTACTTAAAGTTGCTACAACTATAATTTATTAAACTTTAACTGTACAGGGTACTATTAACTTCTACAAACTGATATTGATGATGGTCAGTTAATAGACATATAATCTCATGCTATTTTGAGAAATCTGTAAAATGATGTTTTATATCAAATAAAAAACTTTATTTAAATCAATTCATTGCTCTAATATAAAGTAACAACAAAAACAGCAGCAATTCAAGAAAATTAAGAAATTTTCTGTGATCATTTATTTCTCTTCTGGGAGATATTTTCTCACGTAGCCGGAATGGAGTTTTTGTTTCATTTAGTTGTAATGCTTTTGTTTGAAAATTTTCTGGAATCAAAGGATGCAGCATCTGTTCCTTTTCTGTAATTTTACCAATATCCTGCCTATCATCCTCACAGTTCTGTTCATTATTATTATAAAAATCATCACAAAGAATCACACGGTGTAATCAGGAAACAAGTTAGATGTAAAATTTTTACTGAGCATCATATGGTGGTAGAGTGATTGATTAACCTAGTACAACTTCATTCCACTATTATCAAAGTTGTGGAAATTGCTGTGGCAAACTTTCAGGTTGCTAAAGAAATGTAAAAATCAGGATTTGCGATACAGTAAACAACACAGCTAACTCTTTGTAACAATACAAAGCTATTACAGCATTGCTGGTCACACTTTTGCCACTTTTGGAATTTATAAAACAGTGTTTTATATCAAACAAAGAAATTGTTGAAATGAATACATTGTTCTAATCACAGTAACTAAAAAAATAGTAGCAGTTCTTATACACAGTTCAGTAATGCATAGATAGATTTTTTCAATAAACTTATATTCCAGAATGGAATGTATGTTTCTGTAGTTGCAGTGCTTCTGTTTGACAATTTCCTAGGATCTGAGGAGATAGAGTCTATTTCAGTAACTTTACCACTGTCTTGCTTATCATCCTTATAATGTTTTCAGTATTATTTAAAAAATTAAGCAACGGAAATACACTGTGTAATTAGCAAAAGGGACAATGGTAAAAGTTTATTCCTGAGCTGATGTCAATATCACTGTTGTTAACAATGCAATATTAAGGCATGTGTTTTAGCATAATTTAAGTGAATTAAAAAATGTTAAAATCAGGAGGTAATATCAAGTAAGCAACACAACTCAGTCATTGTAAAAATTCGCATCTATTGCAGTAGTGCTCGACGGGACTAGTAACACTTCTGACTCTTGCACATTTTATAAAATAATGTTTCCTATTGTACAAAACACTTTCTTCAAATAAATTCACACCTAGTTATCAATAATGCACAGATTTGAGTTTTTCAGTAAACATATATTTCTCTTGTGGGAAAATGTTCTTCATGTAGCCAGAATGGAATGTTTGTTTCAGACAAATGTAGTGCTTCTATTTGCCGGTGATTTATCATCTGTTTCATTTCTTCATCTTCATCATTGTCCTGCCTATCATCACGGATTTCAATTCTGTTCATTAGCATTCTAAAAATCATCACATAGAAAGAAATAATATTGACAGCAACATAGGCTGTGACAGAAATTTTTCTGGACATCATATGTTGGTAGTTTTGAATTATTCCAGAGCCCAGTAACCATGAACTTAATTTAACTGTTATCAATGATATATTATTGCTGCATGCAATGTGGCATACTTTAAGTGCATTAAAAAATGCAAAAATTAGTAGGTAGTATGCGATAAGCAACACAGCCAAATCTTCGCAACAATATGCGGTTGTTACAGTGGCCTTGGACAGAGCTGGCATCATTTCTGACACCAGCTCAAATACCATGCTTCTGAAAAACTTACTGATAGTGTTGCCAACCGTGCTTACCATGTAGAAGCACATAATTGACGAGGACAGGCGGAATTCGGCGCTCCAAAGCTCGGGGTTGATGAAAATTGACACGGCGGTGAATGTTATCCAGATTTTGGTAGCGGCTAACAGTAGCTGAAGTCCCCAGACACTTGGAATTAAATTCTGGGTTTGAATCCAAATATAGCCAACAATGCTCCACAGAAGTATCGGCTTCTTCATCATAAACAGCTTGATAAGGCCGTATACCACCAAGGGAATGGAAGCGATGGTGTAGTTCCACATATTGTTGCGGCAGCGTCCACGCTCGAGTGACCCCGGCGGTGTCTACTCGCCAACTGACGGCGGGCAGACGCTACGCGCTGTTCTGTGTGGGGGGTCAGACTAGGGTTGTTGCGGATGTCATCTTTGCGGAAGCGGATAATCAGTGCTTGACATCCGCGGATGTGGAAAAATAAATTTAAAATCAATCTTATTTCATAAGTAAATTTTATTTCCATATAATCTGTATATATAAAGATGAATGTATGTATGTTTATTTCTTTTTTTGTTGGTTTGCTTGTTCTTCATACAAATCCACAGTTTTCATCCGATCTCGATGAAACTTTGCACAATTATCCTTTGAAACAACGAGAAAATACTTTCTACATTTGGTTGAAAAATTATCTGCATAAATAATACATGTTGTCTTATAATTTCGAAAAATTACTGAACGGTGAAAGACAGACGCGTTGGATATGGAGGTGTCTGATTGTTTTTCAATGTAGCGGTCAGGTAGCTCAGTGTTTAAAGCGCTTGCTTACTTATGTTTGGGTCGTGTTCTCCGGTTCAAATCTCTGTGAAGGCTAAGATTTTTAAAAAATTGTTTTTGATCATAAGAGTCACGCCTGGGCCGTCGGTTATTCGGATTGAATGTTAAACTGTAGATATCACAAAGTTAGGGGTGAAATGCGAGGCAAATTGTAGGTAGTCTTGCAATGCAGTGGGTGTACACTTTCTTACATTGTATTAATCCCTCAGGGGTGATTCGCAGTCAGTGTGTGTGTGTGATCTGCAGTAATAATACTATAAATGCGGAAGTAAGTCTCTGTCTTTTGTTACGTTTTTACAATTAAATGCCTATACCGATATTGACGGAATTTGACAAGAAAATCTGTAGTGAGGGCACAGGACATTTTTTTCCGGTATGGATAACAGTTGTATTCACGAAATTTTGAGAACTTATCGAATGGTGACAGAGGGACGGATGTGTGTTTTAGTCTGTAATGTTATATCGCTTGCTCAAGCTATGCTTCTCATGAATTATGTTAGGGTATAATTTGTTAATAAATTTCGTTTAGAGAAACAACGTATTATTTAGTATAGATGTCGATTTTCTCTGTACTTTTACTTTGTGTCTGCTTAAATGTTTCTGGCACCAATTTATTTTGCCTTCATTTTTGACATGCCTTGCTGGCGTAAACTGGCCTAAGTTGTAGCTCTAGCAGAGCACGAGCAGCTAAAGTTATTAAGTTTTTAGAACCCAAGAATTGGATGCTCATGCTAAAGAAAGAAGAAAAGTCTAAGCTGAAATAAAGCTGCCCTTAGTTAACACCCCCCCCCCCCCCACATCCCCTCACATTCGTTTGTTTTTCTGTTTTTAAATATATTGGAAATTTATTCTCTTCAAGAGACAGGTTCGATGGTAGAATGATATAGTGATGGCTTTCCGGTCATATTATGCCGACTCGGTGTTGTTTGGGACCAATTCTTCGCTACCAACAACTTTCTATATTCAATTCTGGCAAAGAAATTCTTAATCCACGCGTACGAAGTCGCGGGTATCAGCTAGTACTGCCATATTGATACATTTTTGCCTCATCTTTCAACAACAAAAAATGGGGGATGATTTGACAATTTAAATTATTTGCATTATTACCCATGCGTCTAAAAACCAGTCTTTGTCATATGAACTTTGCGGAGTCCGTGGCTGGACTAATTCAAGCGTCTTTTTTTTTTTGTCTTATAACTATATGTCTCGTCGACGTCCAATTCATTAGTGGCGTGAAAAGATCTGGTCTAGGAACTGGAAAGAATTCGGCCATGGTTTTTTAAAGGAAGCATTCGCCTGGAGTGATTTTGAGAAGCCATGGAAAACCCTGTTTGATCTCTTATGCACGAAAATAGCATCCCAACGCATTTTTTTTATAAATGATCATCACTGTACTGGATTGAAAGAATCTCGTGTATATCAAAACAGTCACAATGAAATGTCAAGCGTCACTCATTTCACATTTAACGTGTTTGTTTTGTTTGAGGTTCCTTTCGATTCACTCAATATTTTTTTAACAAGATTATTATACACTTTAATTTAAATATAGACTCTAAAGATTCTGTAAAATAATAATAATTTCATGTGATCTAAAAATTCCAGTCACAGAGTTTCTTTCAGCCGCGCAGTACACCTCTATCGTTGTCACCCATTTTTAAAAGGAGACCTACAGATTAACGTGAAATTCGAACCACGGAGCGTCCTAGCATTTTAGCATTAACAAATCTGAGCTTTGTCAGAGATGACTGTCAATTTAAAGACCCATGAAAATTACAGCTGAGACAAGGATTTGAACAAGGGACTTTCAGTATCCTAATCGTACGCCGTATCCATCTGACTCAAGAGACAAATCTGGACGTAATGACAAATAAATATTTAAACATAGTAAAATCAACGTACTTTTTTTCTATATAATTTATTTTTGTTGTTCCAAAACACAAATGTACTTTCATATGATTGAGTACATATTTTTCAGTAATTCTAAATTCAGATGCTTGCGGCGTGTAATTCGGGTATGGAAGATTCCCGGTTCAAAATCCGGGTCTCGGATGCAATTTTAACAGGCCTTAAAATCGACCTTCACCTCTGGCAAAGCTTTGATTTGTTAATGCGAATATGCAAGGACTCTACCTACATTTTACGAACATCTGATGGATCTAAAGTAAGGCTGAAAAAAAAAGGATACTTTTCTAAAGCAATCAGTAACGCTAAAACAACATTTAGTCGTAAAGGACCAGAAATTTCTGAACTCTTTGTATACCCTTCTGCATATCGACTAGCCCGACACCGGCACGCACCGTCAAAAATTAAACCAAACTAATGACGGCCGACACTCGGTGCGGTGTCGTTTGAACTCACTTGAGTCGAGTGAGCGACAACAATAAGAAAAGTGTCGGTCGGTAACAGTGCTGGTTCGGTGTGGTCTATTGCAGCCCGACCTTTACTTTACATGCAAGCTCAAACTTGTAAATTCGTCGTTTAGGTAATAAAACCATTTACTTCAATGTTACTTTTATTTCAAGAGCGTCAGAAAACAACCACTTTTTTGTTAGCTAGAATCTCGAATAAAGAGAAAAGAATAATATATATTGCAATGTAAACAAAACATCCGCAATACATCCGCATTAAAAAATTGCGGATGTGAAAGCGGATGTAGTATTTCACGCGAAAGTTCCGCACTTGCGGATGCGGATATCCGTTGCATCCCTAGATCATAAAATGCTCCTCATGTTCTATTCCTTTTATGAAACACTGGAAATAACGAAATGAGCGGTAACGTTCGGGCCCGGCATTCAGCAGGACGAGGGTTCGTATCCGCTTCCGGCCATCCAGATTTCGGTTTTCTCGAAATCACTATAGTCGAACCTCGGATGATTGCCGAATTCCTTCCTGTTCCTCGCCCCCAATCATTTCCCGCCTCTAATGACCTCAAAGTCGACGATGCCTAAAGCCAAATACATACAAAATAATCAAATGCAACAACAAATCATAGACGCTTACAACAACAGTATTTACGTAAAATTGTGCGGAGAGGAAAAAAATCGAAGCTTTCGTTTCGAAATTTTTTGCTTTTGTGATTCATAGAATCCATGTATTGGGGTGAATATTCCTTCTTCTCAAACTTTCAGTCCATTTGCATTTTTTTTTCTTCCATCCGGGTTTCTGTATCCGGAAATAGTGAGAGCAAGATGAGTTGGAACCAAGTTGCGGACAGCCCTAATGATTATAAGGGTATGAAAGTGACGATTATGTTAAATCTGCAGATTCATAATCGTATTTTTGTACATGTGTATCCAGCTCTTTAAGACTGTTATTTAGTTTTAAAGTGGAATAACACCAACTTCCAACATGTGTCACATATATTTGAAATTTGTTAGTTTATTTTATGTCAGAACCTTGCGTTATTTTATTTTAATTCTTTAGAAGTAAAAATAAATGCATATGCACCACTGGCCAGAGATTCCGAAGAAATGTTCGTCCGCAAGTGACAGTGTCGATTTAGCGAGCTTTCTAAAAACAACCAACGATCTTAAAAGCAAAATAGCACTTACGGAAAGAATTTTGAATAGGGAAGAATTTTAAAGTAAGTAGGGTATACATTCTGTTGAGATAGCACTTGTGATGTAGTAAATATAGCCCCAATACGCATTGTAAAGAAACCTATTGTAAAGTTTGAAGGTCGTGCTGATAATGAGCGTTCAGAATTTAAAACAGTGATTAAAATAGTTATTGGTTGGCAAAGTTTAGACACATTCTAACTGATTCCTATACGATCACTCACATTTAATTCTGGCTTTTATTTTTAGAATTCAATGTGTCTCGACTTTCAGCAACATTCCTTGAAATCAGACGCCTCTGTAAAGAACTCTGCCGCTTTCGTTTCATTGCTATCAGTTCTAATCTGACAGTACTGTTATCGAAAACGTTTCTTTCTAATAGTAAATAACTTTGTTGTTTGAATATAATAGTTCTAGACTGTCAACTCATTTATGTGGGTTGTTTTTAAGCTCAGAAATATTTTGCTTATACTTAGAAAATTATTCCAACAACTGCAGGCGATATGTAAGAGTTGTTTCAATGTAAATGATCTAAATTATGCCCATTAGGAACCTAACGCCCATAAATGTAAGTTGTGAAATCATACACATTAGGTTTTAGATGCTTGTAAGTATAGATAACACTAACTCTTCAACAAGGGAATTTTATCTGTGCTTGTGAAGTAACTCTGTATGGAAATGGATTATATCTGCAGAACCGAGCAGGGAGGGTGAGCCATTAAACGCTATTGCCTCACATTTGGGAGGACATGGGTTCGAATCCAATTCCGGCTATGCGGGTTTGGATTTCCCATGGTTTCCCCAAATCACTGCAGGTGAATGCCGAGACGTTCCCTTTGAAGACCATGTCCGAGTTCCTTCCTGTTCCTTGCCACCAGTCCTATGAAGAAGGAGTAGTAAATGCCAGATTGTAATTTGTGTAACTGTTTTCGGACCGACAAGGCAAAGAAACATCAACTCAGCAGTGAGCGGGTAACACGTTGGCTCGGCATCCGGGATTATCTGGTTCTATCCTCGGCCCGACCATCCAGATTTTCGTTTTCCATGGTTTCCGAAATCGCTACAGGTGATTGCCGTAATGGTTTCTTTTAAGACCATGTTTGAATTTCTTATCGTTCCATGCTCACCAACCTGTCCCGTCTTCGATGACCTTTACGTCGACGAGCCGCAAGTTTCTAATAATAATACTAATATAAAAAAGCAAAGAAACTAGAAATGATGAATACGTGTAGAGCTACACGTGGGATTAGTTTTCTAGTTGTGTGTTGAAGGAGATTTAGGATGCAGTAAAAGCGCATAGAACAGCTACATATTTTTTAATGATTTTCCGTAACTCGTACGAAATGATAACACACATAGATGTTCGAATAATCCGGAAAGTTGATAGTATTTTCTTGCCACGAACTTGTCCTACAGCGTAGGAAGTTTCAGTTCCATATCGTAATGCAGGGGTGAGTATTTAGCATAACTTAAGTTTGCCTTTGTATTTTCAGCAAGAGGAATGCAGCGGTATCATCCTAGTACTGGTAAAAAGGCTTCAAACTAAACGAATGTAAGTTCTGTGAAAATCAATGGAGAGGATGGCAGATCCCGACTTTGCTGAATTAAAGACTTCGTGTTGTGGAGAAGAGTACAAGGGGGTGTTTATAAATCTTGGAGCACGTGTCAAGTAGTACTGATGTAAGTTTCGTAATAGTCGACAGAGCGGAAATCAGATTTCCGTTGTATCTTAATTGCAGCTTGAAGAATGTTGCTGTCTTCCCAGCAGTATAGCTGAACATGTTGAAAGACCGCTATTCTTGACTGCAGATTTACTACCGATAGGAATTCATACGCTGTTGATTACCGATTTTATGTCGTTTGATTAGTACTTGAACGGTCCTACGTTTTCAAAATTAGATAAACACGAAACACACCTAATGAAATGAACCGCATCGTGGTCTAGATGTTCTACATGGGGTTAACTGGTTTGAGCCCCGCGGGTGAATAATATTCGTCTTTTGGCCAACAGGTAAGGAGAGGTGGTGTTGCAAGAATCCTAATCACCAAATTATGTACCAAAGAATGGGGTTTAATATCAGGTCAAACCGTAGTGGGAATTGACTCAAGGCATACTGCACTGTTGATAGTGATTCATGCATCGGATGTAGACGTTAAATTTGGTGACACCATTGCTTTCCTCCGGAAGAGCACTTCTGAATGGGCGTGCATCGGATTTCGATACCTCCCTTCTTTTACTTCTCATCCACAACACACTTTAAAAGTTTCTCATCTATACAGTAATACTTATGAACGCTATTTTCGCTGGAAAATGTAAGGGGAAAGCCTCTCAGTTAAACATCCTTGCGAAGTTGCTATATAACTTTAACATCCTCTATATAGTTTAGTGCTTACACCTGGGCATGGAATGTGGCACACACTTTAGCTCTTGACATCCAAAGAATTTAAAATGGTTCATAGATTACTAGTCTGTTTGATGAGGGTTGTGAAGCAGCTCGTAAAATCGTTCTGACACGAATAGATATGTGAAGCATCTCGGAGAATTTATTGCGATTTCATAACTGAAACCTGTCACGGGATTCGTAATGTGAAGGTACTCTGAATATTTATACATTTTACGTACTTATAAACATTAGAATATTTGCAGATCTGTCTGATCGCTACATGAGTTTAACTCCCAGTTAGAGTACGTAATCCTTCCCACAAATACAAGTAACTTTTAACTAACGAAACTGTTTATAAACGTTCGACTTTATTTTTTAGATAAACTCATAAAAGTATACATTACATCACACAAACAACGCAGAGTCGCGTTAGCAGTATTCCGAGCAAGCTTCCTTTTGCGATTACCGGAAACTTAATATATACACGGCATAGAAATTCCTGGAGAACTCCTTAAGAGCTGACAGTCTTTTCTGAACAACCACTCAAAGAATTCAAACCGTCAAACTCCCACATTAAACATAGTGACTAGCAGATTATTTCCACTTACAGTTTTAAAAAAAAATAATTTGTCAAGTACCGTAATAATTTTGATCGATTGACAACAGTTATTCAGTTTATTTATACGCATCAAAATACCACACATTAATAAAATAATCACTTCGCTTCTTTATTAAACACAAACTTGTTTTAAATGATAAAATAACGCCAATTCATTAGCGTTATTTTATCATTTAATTTACTGAGCAACTACGGAAAAATGGCCTACATCAACATTGCAACAAACTGGTTTATTTACAAGGATACGGATTAAAGGGAACTTGACCTTAAGGGCATTACAGGGCGTTATTTCAACCGCAGTAGACGTTGCCGACACTTACACTCTGTATTAATAAATAAATTTTATGAATGTCGTAAGAAATATATTTGCAGAGTAGGCCCCTACTGATCACCAGATTTTCATGAACTTTCCTGTTTCGTAGTTCTGGTTGGGATTAAAGGTTTTTAAATCTCCCGCGTATAAAACATACACAACTGTCTCATCTCCTCTCTCTGTTTTTCTTTTTTTTTCTTTTTTAACAAAGAAAAGAAATAAGGTTCAAGCAATTAATAAAACTTCTGCTGGTTTTAAAAGTAGAGCTAAACAAGTGTCTGAATTTTAACAAACATCATGTTAGCAGTTTAATTACCATTGCTTCGTGTTGTTAGTTATCGAAGCAAGCAACACAAGCAATTTTTATTTGTGAATAGTATTCCTGCTGATATTTGACAATGTAATCCATTTTTTGTTACTTTTTTTTAGTCGAGCGATGACTAATTAAATCTATTGAAAGAAAATTTGGATTTTTCTATAGATATTAGTGTCTGATTCCCGTACCATAGATAACCTTAAAGAAGTGATCCATTTCATTCCTACAGTGGGCTACCGAGAATGATGGGTGACCGGTAGCCTGGTATTCCCGAGGACGCGGCTTCGAATCCCTGTTCCGTCATCCAGATTTCTGTTTTCCAGTTTCCTAAAATCATTCCAGGAAAATGCCTGGATGGTTCCTTCAAAAGGCCATGAACGAGTTACTTCACGTTTCTTGCCCCTTATGCGAGGATCCATAAACTACGTAGCTCGGTCTAGGGGGGGGAAGGGGGGGGGTAGAAAGCAACGATGGGCTACGTGGAGGATGGGGGTTCCGAGCCAAGCCACGTAGCTTTTCAGTCATATTATTTGTTACAGTTAAAATAAGGCACAGAGCACACTGTAGCAAGTGGATATTTATTTCCGTCATTTAACTATCTCCGTATGTAATTTACGATAGTCTGACAAGAGAATACAAGATGTCCTCTGCATTCTATAGGGAAAAAAGCTACCGGGGAGAGGGGGGGGAGGCAGGGGAGAGGGGGGAGGCAGGGGAGGTTGACAGGAGGCCAAAATTGAGCTACTTAGGTTTGGAAACTCCCCATCCTCTGCATGTTCTTTATTATCTCAACATCGACAAGCCGTAAAGTCCTAGAAGAAAAATACACAGCGTTACTTCTCACTGATTGTAAGATTGGAAACAGACTTAAAAACACTGGCATAATTTTTTTTGGTACATCAGCATCCAAATTTTAGTTTTTTTTTTTACCCTTTTTTAATCTAAAATAAATTCAAAGGTTCACACAAAATTCTTAACCAGCCATCCCGTTCGTCGTCGTGCATTACTTTCAGATGTAACGCAATGTTTAGTTAAATGTATGAAAACACCGTGGATAATTTTTTCAAAGTGATGTTTCAATTTTTTTCTGCTTATGGCTTTATGCCTTGTTGGCGCCGAGGTCATTAGCAACGGGATAGGACTTAAGGGGGCTTCCATAAATAACGTGAGGTGTTTTTCCGGACCCTCCCCCCTTTCTGGTGAGACTTCGTCAGATCGGGTCCGATACCCCCCCACCCCCCCTCTCTGGTGAGATTTGCTCCGTGAGACCCCCTATCCTAGATTTAGATGAAATTCCCCCCTAAAATCGACCTTCTGAGATTTCCGTTGACCCCCCTCCCCCTTGGTGAGATTTGGTGAAGTTTCGCCCGAACCCTCCCCCCTATTTCACCTCATGTAATTTTGTGGACGCCCCCTAAGGCCAGAAACAGAAAGGAGTTCGGCCTTGGCCTTTTAAAAGAACCATCCCGGTATTCACCTGGAGTGATCTGGGGAAACCATGGAAAACCCAAATCTGAATGAACTGACGGAGATCCGAACCCACGTCCTCCCGAATGTGATGCCAGATGACGTTTCAAGAAATGATGCAATGATATGATGCTAAACTTGCTTGGTGTGCTGATTTCTTCTTCCTATAACCAACTTATTGCACGTAATCATTGTAAATGATGTCAACACGCCCTTGTTAAGAAATTAACCCCGTATCCTAAATCAAAGGCAAAATAACAACAGATATTAGTTGCCTTCGTTAATACGCCTAATGGAACCAGTACCCTGCAGAAATTTCAGAAAAAAGGCTAGCTGTTACCTGCGACTTCCTACATGTGCAGATCAATTTAGGTCGCAATGACAGGAGGGATAAGATTCGAGAAATAGGATGCCGTACTTATACATTTATGTATTCCTTCTTTTCTCGTTCTGTTCGGGATTGGAATGCACAGAATTAGGATTGGTGCTTAGCACCCTCTGCCACCCACAGTATTTGTGATTTGCAGAGTACCTATAGCTGTAGATGTAGAATGTTATTGCTAAAATTTGATATATATAAATCTGTAAGTTACTTAAAAGCTGTCCCTAAAAGTATGGAGACGGTATAATATAACGGGGAAGCCATCACCATTGAACCTATGTAATGAAGGGAAGCAATTAACAACATGTTCAAAAATTAAGAAATGCGTGACGCTCGGCAGCCAAGGTCTGCGTGGCCTGTGTCTAAAACTTTTAGGTAAACACATATCCACATCTGTACTGTATAATAAATTGTCTGAACATGAAATTTATAAACAGATCATATACAAACTGACTGCGGGAGAAACAAAAGCCTTAGCGTCCGATATAACATTACAGAGACTTACATACGCTATCCATCTGTCACCGTTTGGTTAGATCTCTAAATTTTATGACAAAATATAGTATTCTATGTGCTTCCCAATGATGCATTGTATTTCCTTGTCAAGTTTAATTAATATTGGTTTAGCCGTTTAGTCGTATAAACGTAACAAACAGCAGAGAGACAGAGTTATTTTTGCATTTATATTTTCCAAGGTTTCCCAAAATCGCTCTAAGTGAATGCAGGGATTGTTCCTTCAAAAGGCCATGGCCGAATTCTTATCTGTTCCTTGCTTCCCCTTCCACCCTCTCCTGGCTCTAATAACATCGACGTCGACAATCCGTAAAGCCTGAACCAACAATATATAATGTGCAGTGCACCTGAGCTAGCTGGCATGTAAAAATGCTTTTTTCAAATTTTTGTTGATGTAGCATCGCTATCTGAGAAGTGCGTATTGTTCCTCATGCTGCATCATTATGAAGTTGTGTGCCATTCCCAATCAACAAAGCGACCGGTTTCGCAATGAAGGATGTTACCCCTCTGCAGCGACTTAGGAACGTCCTTAGGCCACCTAGCTCCATTTTGGCTTCCTGTGTACCCCCCCCCTTCCCCCCACGTAGCCCGAAGAGGATTTTGCCTCTACCCGACCCCTCCCCCACGTTGCTTCTTTCCCTTGTTGATTCCAGACGACATTTTGCACAGTTTTCTCTTGTCAGACTATCGTAAATTACATGTGGAGATAATTAAATGACGGATATAAATATCTACATGCTGTTGTGTGTTCTGTACCTAATTTTAACAGTGACAAATAATATAAATGAAAAACTACGTAGCCTGGCTCTGAAACCCCCCCTCCCTTTCCACGTAGCTCAGTGTAGCTTTCCAGTCATCCCCCCCCCCCCCAGACCGAGTCACGTAGTTTATGGACATTGCCCTTGCTGAGAAAATTGACTTGGGGTGGTTTCTCATTGACTTTGACTTCCGCAGAATGTTTAGTGTTATTGTACTCATATGCGGAGACAATTTTGATGAGTTTATGTAAATTATATTTTGTCTTTTTTGATTTGCAAGTTCTGGAACATGGCTTATTATTATTATTTCTCAGCGATTCACTAAAAGTGGGTGGCGGAGGGTGCATTACACCAATCAACCAGATAACCCAAAGTCTAGCGCCAAACACCATCACAGTGTTTTAGTAAACTTGGATAACGAGGCGAGTTGCAACATTAGACATTCATCTTTATATATATATAAAAATCTCGTGTCACGATGTTCGTCCGGGATGAACTCCGAAACTACATAACCGATTTAGATGAAATTTGGCTTAATGTGTGTAATTTAGTCCAACTTAAAAGATAGGATAGTTTTTATTTGGATTATAGACCTCAATATTTATTATTTGCGAAATAAATGTTCATTAAATGCTTGTCATAGGACAATGGTTTGTAATTATTTGCAAGCCGGCAAGACTAAGCGGTCTGCTGGCTAAGTGGTAAGAGCGTCTGACTGGAGATGGAAAGGTCACCGGTTCGAGTCCATGTCTCGGCTAGGATTTTTATAGACACTTAACCCGGCATTAACCCCCGGCGCAGCATGCTGTATGAGGTAAAATACGCCAGGACGGTACTGTGGTTCAGATTCGACGTTAAAATATAGGTCCCCTGTACCAGGCAGGATGGGCGGGCTAGGTAAAGACGGCTACGACAGGGGCAGAATGCCCAGCCAGTAGAAACCATGTCACCAGGTCATTACGACCACACGTAATTATTATTATAGTTCCATAAGTTTCTAACAGATGGCGATGTGTTAAATTATCAATACAACACTTGGTTAGCTAGGTTGGGTAATCATCCAGTAGATCACGTTCTGTTTCAATTTATTTATGCTACAGTTTATTCCTAATAGATGGTGGTGTGTTAATTTATCGAAACATCAAATAGATGACGTTGTATTTCGATTTATTTATGCTACGGTCTATTCCACGCCATATGTGTGAGTTTCTTCAATTTTAATTGTGCTGTGTATTGTGTTATAATTATACTATATTGTTGTTCATCGTTTGTGTCTTTATACCTAGCGAAAAAGTAATTACACACATGAATATAACATTGAAGAAAATGTTACGATAAATTCGAATCGTGTAAGCATTTCTCGCTAGCTTATCATTTTTCTTCTTCTTTTTGTTATGGTCAGCTAGAGACCACGTGTCAATTTCAATGCCTCTCCTGTTGTTTTTTCTTTCTTCCTCCCCAGTACTCCTTCATTATTGCGCTCCTCTCTACCTTTGAATCCTGCCATATTCAAAGTCTGCCATCGAAAAAAATTTCTTTCCATACAGTTCACTGGTATTATTTCGTTTCAAATCTTTCTAAACCTCTTGAAATCCTGGTGTCATCCATGCTATAAATGTATCAAAAAAATATCATTCTTATTTTTCTGTTATTTTTTCAATGTTATTTTATATTTCCTCATTAGTTCTTAACTTCCATTTTACTGTATTTTTCAATGGACCCACTGTATTATAGTGTCTTATTTTAAGGCTTTCAGAAAGGCACTTTTTGTTGTAATTCAAATATTTTTCAGTGAAATGTTGCCAAAGAATCTAACCTCGACAATGCGTGTAGCAGAGAGGCATGACGCACGACGAGAGAGCTCATCAATCAGCAACACAAATCGCGGCAAGTAAGGAAGTTCAAAGAATCAGGACAGCTGAGCGTCGTGTGCAAGAATCTCAAGAACAGCGTGATGAACGTCTGTGACAGAATATATCGAGAACAAGAGCGGCACGAGAACAGCACATAGCTACATTTAGTGAAAGAGAACGAGAGAGACAGTAAATCAGCCGTGCTTTAACACGTGTATCATTTGTTCGTCTTGCGTTCCAATATGCACCAGCCATTGATTACTCTGCACATTCTAAAACTGCAATCGATGCAATGAGAAAAATATGCCATTATTATCAGGCGTTGAAATTCCGCAATGAAGCAGCCGGCATGTGTTGCGCATCAGGAAAGGATGTGCTATTACCACTACCCAATCCGCCAGAACATTTACAATCCTTTTGCTGGCGAAAAAAACAATTCGAAATTGTTTCTGCGCAAGACACGCAAATTCAATTCTTGCTTCAAGATGACGTCTTTTGGGGCAACAAAAATTTGCGATCTTACATCTGATGGACGTCATTTTGAAACTAAATTCAAAATACAAGGCCAGGTGTACCATAAGTTTGGGTCGTTGATACCGATGCCAAACGATGACCCGAAGTTTCTCCAAATCTATTGGAAATTGTGAGGAACGCTTGAAAACTAGGTGCCAGTATAATTTCATCGAACAAGCAGAAGAGAGAGCAATTGTGGTATTGTTGGAAAATTGTTTGGAAAATAATAATCAACTTATTCAATTGTGTCGCCACAATTAAAAAATGACAACTATCAAATTGTTATCAAAGCTGACAAATTACCATCAGGAGAACACGCTGGCAGATTCAACGCGCCAACCGTAGATGAAGTTGCAGTTTTTATGGTTGGTGACTCAGTCGATTTAAGTCACACGTCAAGATAGAACTGTTAGTATAATTTCGGATCTACACCGTTCGTATGACGCACTCCAGTATCCACTGATATTCTGGCAAGGGCAGAATGAATATCACATCAACATCAAACAGCGTGATCCAATTGCTGGTAAATTTAATATTCAACTATTGAATTCGTTATTTTATTAGTACAGTAGACCCGCGGTATTCCGACCAGGGGACGGATTATAGCGGGCCAACTATATTGATTTCTTATTCTTTTTTTTACTATTTATTTTATTATTTTTTCAGGTAATAAAACAAATGAAAAAGTTACTTCAATGAAGTACTACGCCCCCCGATTGATGATTAGACGTAATTAGGATAACTATATCCTTCGATATCGTCAACTGTGCCTTCAATACGTCGTGGATATGTACGCCAAGGTTGAAAACAAGCATTTGCGATTTATTCGATACAACCAGGCTAAATAACGATCAGAGGAATACATCCTCTTACGAGATACTGTTATCGGCAGTATTTATGAAAATTTAAACGCCAATGATATCGGTAATGCATTTATTTTACCTTCAAGCTACATCGGCAGTTCACGGAACATGCAGGAATATATACAAGATGCGATGACTTACGTCATTATGGTCGTCCAGATTTGTTTATTACATTTACATGTAATCCGAATTGGGAGGAAATACAAACTTTGCTATTACCAGGCCATCAATCAATGCATCGTCATGATGTCACGGCACGTGTGTTCAAACAAAAATTAAAATCATTGATTGATTTAATCGTAAAACATTCAGTTTTCGGTAACACACGTTGCTATCTGTATTTGATTGAGTGGCAAAAGCGAGGTTTGCCTCATTCTCACATTTTGATTTGGCTTGAAGTTAAAATCCGTCCAGAAGAAATTGATGAAATAATTTCAGCCGAAATTCCGGACCCATTAATTGATCAAGAATTGTTTGATATTGTTACCAGTCACTCGATCCACCGACCGTGCGGTGCTTTTAACATGACATCGCCATGCATGGAAGGTGGAAAATGTAAGAAGCGTTTTCCAAAGGAATATACGAATGATACTATTACGGATATCAATGGTTATCCGTTGTATCGCCGCAGAAACGCTGAGAATGGTGGCCAAATATTTACAATGCGAATGTCAAATTCTAGAAACCAAGTTGAAATTGACAATCAGTGGGTGGTATCATACTCACCATTGCTTTCAGAAACGTATAAGGCTCATATTAATGTCGAGTTTTGCAGTTCTGTAAAATATATTAAGTACCTTTGCAAATATGTTAATAAAGGCAGTGATTTGGCCGTATTTTAAGTTCAAAATGTAAATAAAAATGACGAAATAACACGATTCCAAATAATTAGATACATCAGCAGCAACGAAGCTATCTGGCATATTTTTAGTTATCGCACCCATGAAAGAGACCCTTCCATCCACCATCTTGCAATACATCTTGAAAACGGTCAACGTGTATATTTCACCGAAGAAAATATTTTCCAAAGAATACTTGAGCCACCAAAAACGACAAACCACAAACTGAATTTTTCACATTGTGTCAAAAATCTGATGTGTTCCGCCAATTCGCAAAAACATTATTATATACCGATGTTCCAAGCTATTTTTCATGGAACAAATTAGGTAAAAAATGGTAGCCACGTAAACAAGGAGAACCACATCCTTCGATCGCAGGCATATTCAAAGCAAAGACTTTCCACAGTGCATCCAAAACAACGTGAATGTTTCTTTCAGCATTTGTTATTGGTGAATGTTCCCGGACCAGCTTCTTTCGAATGTTTACGAACAGTTAATGGTCGAGTGTTCAATACATGTCAAGTGTTCAATACATGTCAAGATGCATGTCGCGAGTTGCAGCTGCTGGTAGACAACAATTATTGGGACCTGACACTTGCTGATGCAGCGTTGACAGCCACGCCGAACAGTATTCGTCAAACTGTTTGCAATTATTTTGACAACATGTTATCCAACACAATCTTCGAGTTTGTGGGGAAAATATAAAAACAGTATGTCTGAAGATATAACTAAAATTTCAGTTTATATAAATAAATAAAAAATAATTTTTTATTTATTTTATAAATATTAATTTTTATATAATTTCAATTAAGTAATTTGTAATGAAATCTAAATTAATTTTTTTTGATCGTTTGTCCTTAATTTCAACTCTCCGTAACTCTTTACCAATTACATTTGAATTTCCAAATCGACTACAATGTTTTTGTCTTTATTAGTGAATATTAATTTGACTACTTGAGGAAGTTTAGAATAACATTAATCCAACGTACTATAATTAGTAAGTCGCAGCAACGCGTGACCGGGTCAGCTAGTCTATAAAAAAAAAATCTGTACTGTCGAGAGAGTAATAATTATAAGACATGCCAGTATCAAATGTTTATTGTTCTATCTGAGAGGATAATGAACTTTTTGTTGAACTGATTTACAAAGTAAGTCATCTAAGCTTTTCATGTCAAATGTATTGCAATGATATTGGTATTCTGATTTCAGTCAGAAGATTCGCATCAAGTCCTTCAATAAATGGTTCATCTTCTCTGTACTACTATTATTTACCGAGATCGCTGTATAAACATTTTATATACGAAATTGATTTTTTAATTCCATTGCTTATTGAGGCGTATTGAACGTTGTCAGGACGGATTTCTTGTTGGATTTGAGATATTTTTACAGCGCGGCATTCGTATCTTTAAGAACTATAGTAGTAACGACAGAAATCTCTTGTATGAAATCTGGAAATGTGGTGAGGACATTGGAATCGGAATACCAATGTTTTCAATAGGTTTGAAGAAATTTGAGATTAGCTTATATGAAGCATTATCAAACGTGCATCATTTTTTCTGAAGCTAATTATTCTTATAAGAAAAACACAACATATATAAAGAAAATTAAAAGCCAGTTAAAAATCTTATAGAACAACACAATTTTTTTTTGAATATATATATATATATATATATCACCTGTCGGCGGTCGCTGTGTACTCATCTGACTCCACCTGGTGTCTCACTTCTTACTTCCGCACGAATAAGGCTGTTGCCGAAATATTGCGCTCTTTTGTGTGTTTTTTTGTGTTCGTCATCCCAGCCGCCTTCATCTTTGGTAAGTGTTGGGTCATATTTCCCTATCCATCCTTTGTTTTATTGCCTTAAAACATTTTCCTGCTCATTGTTATTATATATAGGCTATATATATATATATATATTTGTGTGTGTGTGTTTAGCGGTTTACTTCTGAGAGTGCAGGCTGTAACGCTGTATAAAATATTTAAAACTGTACCCTTTTACAATACGAACGAAACAAAAAAGTATCTTATCTGTTATTTAAAAGTATCTCGTTTTTGTGTTATTTGTAGGCCTAAATATTTGTTTAAAGAATATGAAGAAGTTTATTATTCTTCGTATATAGAACGTAGAATCTTTTTTTTCTAATAGTATGTGAAAAATACTAGCTACAATCGTTATGGTTTGTTAATAGCGTGTTTTATATATGAGGCGAAAATAGTTTTCCCCAGAGCACGGTAGTAACCACACACAAAATGGCTACCACCCGTACCGACAGTCCTTTAATTCGAAAAGTGAAAGTACCCAAACTCACTGCATTAAAAAAATCTAGACCACTATCGTGAATCTACTCAGTTTTTTTTCTCCCTCTTTCTGTAAAATGAGCTTCCAGCAGTTGCACAATTTAGGTGCTTCCGTCAACATACAGGATATCTTATCAGTATCGGAATGCAGCCTCTGTATCTGCTGCCTGTGAATGCTAACTGGACGTCCCTAGGAGATAACCAGAATTTATCTACCGCCCTGAAACGGTTGGAACCGAGCGTTCTTTATCAGCATGCAGCCTCCCTATCAGATTTTTGTGGTGTCTCTTAACTTCCTGCTTGCGCCCCGTGAAAAAATGCCGAAACTTTTCCCACGTCCAGAAAACTAAACAGTTGAACCATCTGTAACTGTTTGTAGACGAACTCATCTCCGCAAATTTCATAATTTCTTCTATAATAACATTACATAATGGTATGGTAGATTGTTTGCTGTTGATCCCCTCAGTCGCAAAAAAAGTTCTCAATTATTCCTTATTTGTGGAGCAAGCATCTACCATAGCCTGTGCGTTTCATATATCTCCAGATTTTTCTAGTATGTTGAATCCAGGTATTCCTACGGTGGCTTGGATTAAAGCTAATGTGTAGGGGTTTATTTGATTACGCAACGGACGAGCTTCTCCCCAAGTTTCTATGTTGGTTGCCTTGATTTTAAGCTGTTACTAGTTTGATGCATGCAGTCGTGATGTTACAAAAGCTTTTGGTTTGGGAACAATCCAAAGGGAAGCAATTTGTCACGGTCATTTGTAGAAACCACCTCGGCATTCTCCTGGAGTGATTGGCGGGAAATCGTGTAAGGCCGGATCGCGGATAGAACCAACGTCCTACCGAATGCCAAGCCCTAGCCCTAACCGCCATGTATTTAACGTGCATTTGTCTGTCAGACTATACAACCACCAACGATTCGAAATTTTCCTGTCATTAAGGTTGCATGGAGTGTTTCCTCATCACTGAACATATCGCTGTTGCCAATATAGTTGACAACGCGAACACTTAAAAAAAGCCACCATTGACTTAGGCAAAGTTCGAACTGGCACCATTTCAAACATAAAGTAATTGCTTTAGCCATTGTGATACCGGAGCTTGATACTATTCCCCGTCACCAGCATTCTGGTGATGTGTGTGTTCAGTTTGCTTCTCGGCTCTGAATGAAGATTGGTCCAATCCGGTGGGATGGTACCGCCACACAACAGGAATTGTGTGTGACATTATGCAGAAGGACATTTTAGGTTGTGTGGCAGCATTTTTTCGATGGTTTATTTTTTTAACACGACTGTAGTCAATTTAAATTAGTGATAAATATGTCCAGTTCTTTGTCGGTAAAAAATTGTAGCGCTGACCTATAAACAGGGAATAGGTGAACATATCAACGTGATAAGCTCTGCGGTTCAGTGCTGGGCACCGGTGGATTCAAAATGTTTAATCAAAACGCTAAACTGTTTAGATAGCTATTTTTAATTACTGTATAAAGTTCCGTGGATTTCACGTTAAACTGTAGGTTCCCTATAGGACTAATAACCCTAGTTGTAACACGATGTGTACACCGCTACAGCAAAATTCAAGCTAAACAAAGGCTTAACGTGGTCCTAGTTGGCCCAAACGAACATACATACATACATCGTTACTGACGTATCAGTCGTTAACCATAACATCTTGTAGAAAAGAGGAAGAAAAGTATGGCCTCGCATTCGGGAGGACGCTGGCTCGAATCCCCGTCCAGGCATCCAGATTTGGGTTTTCCATGGTTTTCCCAAATCTCTCCAGGTGAATGCCGGATACTTCCTTCAAAAAGGCCATGGCCGAATTTCTTCCCGTTCCTTGTCCTCAGTCCCATCCCGCCTCTAATGACCTTAGCCGTCGACGAGGCGTAAAGCAATAAGTAAAAAAAAAAAAAAAAAGTAAGAAAAGATGCTATTGCGAACATAATTCCATTGAGATTATCGTTTCCATAATTTCGCTGCTTTAGAATTGTGTGTGTGTGTTTTTTTTCCTCCTTCTTCATCAAAACATGAATAACTAATGCAATCTTGGTCTGCAATCCATAAAATATATGTGGCATAGAGTGCCTAATGTCACAAACCCCATAGTGCATTCCAGCCCCCAATGGCGCGAGAAGAGGAAGAAAAACTTTTATCTAATTGTGCTGTAATTACGAACCAAATACAGTATTGGAAGAAGTATGTCATTGCAGTCGAATATGAAGAAGATGTTAGCATGTTACTAAGTGAATTAAATCGAAAATTACATTTTCCATTCAAACCATCACATCCTAACAGAATGTCAAGTCTATTTTAATTGCATGTAGTGTTATTTGTTCTTGACAAGTTCTTGGATCTAGCGTATTCGTGCAAAATATGTATTTTAAGATGTACTATGGTGTTTGTTGAAAATCTGAAGTTTCATTTATCAACGAGAGAGAGCCCGCAGACGATAGGTAATACTAAGAGGGGGAATGTAAATAACTGTGAATGGGCTGCTGTGGTGTCGTTGGTGGATGGTTGTAAACATCCAGCTGCTTCCCACGTCAGATTTCTCCGTTTTACAATAGAATACTCAACTGATCATAAATATGGACTTCCTCGCTCCCCTACTTTATTTGATGAACTGTTGTGTTGTTTGAAAATATTAAGTCATCATTTCCTCTGATACTATTAAAACATTTAAGATGAGCACGGTTGGTGAGCAGTGACCTAGCTTGTATGATCACTATTACCTTCACACAAATTCCACGTTCACTTTCAATTTGGGCTATACAGGTTTTGATTTTTTTAAATCTCTCCATACGAATGGCAGAATTTTACAGTTATTTGGGCCATAGTCGAATCCCTGACATATCCAATGATCTTCTCCCGGCCGAAATTCCGTAACTTGCAAGGAATCAATTTGATCTCCTTAAAAGTAATCAATGCTTCTAGAAGGAGCTTCATTCATCTAGTTTGATAGCAGATTTTGTATTTTATTTTCAACAACATCGCACATAAGCTTCCAAGCGTTGCAGTAAATATCACTTTGTGGTCTTTATATGACATGCTATTGGTCGATCTTGGTAGAATCTTATACGTATTGTACACATAATCATAGTTACAATTCGGGTGGGTGATATGGCGCACTGCTGGGTAATACATTTACGACATCTGTTGGAACTAATGTCATATTTCAAAGGGCAACATCTGACTGGGAAATATTGATTCTTAAAGTGCGTTAAAGGATTTTTAACATGTATACACTGATACACCAAAAGTCATGGATTAGAATGATCTAAGGCGTACGAATCGCATCAGTAGAGTATAAACAGGCTGATGGTTGTCACTGCTGTCACCTTTACTCGTGAGTATCCTGTGAAATATTTACTAACGTGTTAATGGTTACCCGATGAGACTTAACCGAATTTTAATGCCGAATGATAGCTGGACCCCGACGCATGTGGGTGAACGGTTGACGCTCTGGCCTCGCATTCGGGAGGACGCCGGTTCGAATCCCGGTCCGGGCATCCAGATTTGGGTTTTCCATGGATCCCCAAATCACTCCAGGCGAATGTTGGGGTTCTTCCTTCAAAAGGTCATGGCCAAATTCCCTACCGTTCCTCGTCCTCAGCCCATCCCACCTCTAGTGGCCTCGACGTCGACGAGGCGTCAAGCCATAAGGTAAAAAAAAAAAGAAGGTACAGTTGCATATGCAGCTCATTACAATGCGGGAATTACAGCCAAATACTTGGACGAACTGATGGAAGATATGGTTTCACATACGGTGTTTTCTCGTCTTCTTGTAAAAAGTGAAAAAAATGTTAGAGGTCAAAATGATAGGAATCTATATTTTCCGCCCCGTTACAGATTAACGGTTAAGTAATTTGATGTTCTGTATACACTGCTGCAATTATATTAAACATTTTTTTTTCATTTCTCAGATCCTTAAATCCGGAAAAAGTAACACTGCAGTTCTGCTCTAATCTCACTCCTACGAGGATAAGACAAGCTCTTTTATTGGCACGCTACTGACTGAGTTTAAATGTAAACTCGTCCCAGCACACGGAAAGTACTCCCATGTGAGCGTTAACGCTGATATAGAAAGCAACAGTTTGTTTTGTGCCAAGCGATTCCCAGAGCATGGCACTTACATATTTTCATTTCTGTCTGATTTGTTCCATACCTGTCTTAACAGATAAGATGCTGTTTATCTGTTAAAACTCTTATTTTTCAACCGCTTGTTCGCGGGCGGAAAAAAATTTTACTTCTGACTTTATCCACGTGTTTATTGGATATACTTTATCAGCTTTATTCGGCGATGCGTAACGGATTCAGTTACTGCGTATGTCACGGAGAAAGTTATGGACCGGATAGTTCGGAACTGAAACAAATTACAGATAGAATTGGAACTTATGACGACTTATGCTGAACATATGGTGAACACTAAAATTTTTGCTAAACTTTTCAGTTAAAAAGATTTCCCAATAACTCAGAATTTTGTGCCAACGCGCAAACCAATCTGCGTGGAAACGTGTAGCATGAGGTTTTCACTATGTAAGAAACTTAAGTTAAAGTGTCAAAATTTATCCGATTGATAGGTGTTTCGAATTAATTAGGTGCTGATAGACTAGGCACCTCGGTTTCAGATAAGATGTACAGATTGTTCGCGCTTTATACACGTTATCAACAAGACACTAACTAGTTACCATTACGATGCATTTGCTTATATACTTGAAACTGTAATGACTTTATCTTTTCGTTACCTAATACAATGACCATTTTAGATTTCGATAATTCAAGTCTCGTAGTATATTGTTGCCTCAAAAATTAGAAAAAGTCGTTGGTGATTACATTCTTGACTAATAAATGATCGCAAAAGTAGGTGGGAGAGGAATTTAAACCTTGAATTATATACGATAATTTAAAAAAAGGGTAATTAGGTAACTAGGAAATTGTTGCAATGGGAGCATGTGCTCCATTGCAATTAAATTAAATTATATCTTTAAAGAGAAACCACGACCGAAATATTCTGAAGTAAAGGTGGCATTGGATAGAAAAATGTAATTCGTGTAGCTGATGTGAGAATTGGCTTAATCTATTCGTGCGAGAATAGTACGAGAGGTCTTCTGCCGCACACAAACATGGCGCCGCAGTAGTCCTATAACATGGTAATGAAATTTCTCAGGTCTGATCGATGGCTGATCGCGATGTTTCTAACACATAGCTACAGTAGTTTGCTGTTAAAAAAATTGATAAAATCTAATGATGTGTCGCAATAAAATAATTCACTTTAAAAGGTTTAACTCGAAGGAAGTAGATAATAGCTGGATTTTACTCTGAAAAACTCTGCAACGTATTTTTTTGACAGTGGACATTCAGGACACTCAGAAAACTGACGATCTAGGAAATCTTCGCAAAAATTCACAATTTCGTGGTAAATTGTCAACAGTCGGTACGTGAGTTTATCGACACTGCAAAGATTTCACTAGACCGTGTTCACAATATTTTACACGAAAATTTGCGTATCAGAAATCTGTCACATCATTGGTTGCCGCGTTTGTTGACGTTAGATTAAAAACACATTCGACTGAACTTTTTTTTTTTTTGCCGGATTTGAACCGGCGACCTTCGGAACGCGGAGCTGCACTCTAGCCCCTACGCTACCGAGTCCGGCGAATGAACGTTTCTTTCTTTCCGTATCGACCTTGGTGGACCACGAGGCACCGGCACCTGTGCACAAACATTCGGTGTGTAATTAGGAGACCGAGATAGAAACAGATTTGCAGATCCCGAGTGCTTACACTACTGTAGGGCTGTCGTGTTGCCATCTGCCTGTGAAACGTGTAACTATGTTCTGCGTGTGATAAGTGTATTTTTTGTTTGTGCAATGTGTATGTGTATGGAAAATTAATGTATTTTATGAAGCGGTTATTGGGATCTATCCCAACATTCGCCTAGATGATTGTGGGAAACTACCTAAAAACTGCGATTAGGTGGGTCGATACGCAGGGACCAGGACTCGATCCTGGTCCCGTTGTACCTCTCCGATCAAGTGTGGTGGCGCCTTAATGCACGCAGCCACAGTGGCAGGTGCTTTGACATATTTAAATGCAGACCCCGTTTCATCTCTGCTGATATAATGGATTTACTACCACTACCGCTAGAGACGAAACAAGAGTTAAAACAATAAGCGGATGTGCTCCAAATGAGAAGAAATAAATTCTGCCTGTCAGAAAGGTCTCGGTATGTTCGAGGTATGATGATAAAATGAGCATGAATTGATAATATGCTGCATTGTGGAGCAATTGATGGATGCTATTAAGACCAGTTGTCATTCTCGAAAGAAAAGGTGATTTTCCATCATGATTGTGAGCATGCTGATATTTTTTAAATTTCAGTGGAAAAATTATGTGAATTACACTTTGAATTTCAGTCACATGCACCGTACTTTTTATTGTGTAAACAGTGCTTGTTAGTAGCGTTTGAACCGCCGCCGAGTGCAGTAGCGTATTTTCTTGTTATATTTTATCTGTAGTGGTGTGGGGATTTGGTTAGTGTAATCTCTGAGTGTTTACATTTTGTAAACAGTGCTTGTTAGTAGCGTTTGAACCATGGAGGAAGGAATATATGGAGACGACGCAAGGGACCTTCGCCACATACTGGAGTGAAACCGGGTGGAGACAAGTGGAGAGGGGAGGCCGCCATATTGCTTGACCAGAGAAACACGGAAATATGCACAAAAACCTCAAGGGAATCATAAGACAACCGTGGCACTGCAATTTGATGATGGATTATTATGTAACTCAACGAGACACATCAAAAATGAAGAATAAAATTTTTTGATATCGTGCTTAGTTCTCGAGGTATACTGTCTCAAAAGAGTGGAGTTTCTGGTTGAAATTCAGAAGAAACGTGTCCCCAAAGTCAATTTTGGTGATAGATTCTTATGTAACACGACGATACAAATCGAAAATAAAGAATAAAATTTTTCGATATCTCGCTTAGTTCGCGAGATATACAGTCTCGAAAGTGAGGTTGTTAGGTTATGAGGGGATTCAACGATAACCGTGGAGCCGCAATTTGATGACAAATTCTTATGTAACTCGATGAGGGAAACTGAAAGTAAAGAATAAATTTTTTTGATATCTCGCTTAGTTCTCGAGATATTGTACCTTAAAATTGACGTGGTTAGGTTGAAATGCGGCCTGGACCAGAAAGAAACTATCGCCATATCCATATTTGATGATGAATTCGGACGTAACTTAATGAGCAGGTAATTCTTTTTAACTTGAATAACAAACTGTTTATTTCTACAGTCCTTAAATTTTAGTTGATGTTCAAATAGGTTATATTTTCACATTCTATTTCAGTAATTGACAAGGAAGATTTCAAAATCTAGAAATATACTTGTAGACATATTTACAAACAGAAACAAGTCATATCTGAAACTAAAAAAAAGCATAAGTCAATGTTTAGAGCTTTAAAAAAAATTAATACTTCATAAAACCTCATAGTTTCTGAGCTTACTTAGAAGATATTGTACTGGTAGTGGCCTATATAATTTTGCTAGAAAAACCAGTACATTAAAAAATCAGAAGCTAACAGCTAATAATAAATAAATTGTTTGTTCTCTTCTGGTATACACCGCATTTCAACCTGCCAACATTTCCATTAATAGTGCCGCTACAAAACCGAACTATGTAGACACATCTAAACACAAGAAATGCATCTCGAACTACATTTCCGACAACAAAGTTTATTTCATCACGTTTAGTAGTTCACACAGCACAAATCATCACGATTAATTTCACCGTGCAATTTCAGTCTAAACTTAAACGTGAGTAATGCATGCAGAATACCATATTCACTGTGTCGCGATGTAAACATGACCCGTTTAAATTAAATTTCCAACATTTGTCTAAAATAAGGCTAGCTTTTTCAGGTGCAAAATAGTAACATATGCTAATTGTCTACACTACACCAACAAAAATTTGAGAATAATATGATCCTATTGAGAGCAATGAATAAATTTATAGCGAATGGCACTAATGTTGTGGTTGCCTGTCAGATACTTCAAGAACGATAATTACAATGTGACTTACTTATGAAACGCTATTCCAGGTTTTTTCCTATCTCGTCTGTTTGTGCAACCGTATTCATCACAACTTGGCATTATAGAAAACTTTAGAATATTAGAAAATGAAATATTCTCAGCAGCTGACACAGTGCAAACAGCCCAATGTTTTGGTACTCCTACGATGTCCGCCGCGCAGGCACAGTTTTTTTCACGAGGTTTCACGGATTTTCGCGTTATCTCGTCTCCATATATTCCTTCCTCCATGGTTTGAACCGCCGCCGTGTGCAGTAGCGTATTTTCTTGTTAGTGGTGTGGGGATTTGGTTAGTGTAACCTCTGAGTGTTTACATTTTGTAAACAGTGCTTGTTAGTAGCGTTTGAACCGCCGCCGAGTGCAGTAGCGTATTTTCTTGTTATATTTTATCTGTAGTGGTATGGGGATTTGGTTAGTGTAACCTCTGAGTGTTTATATTTTGTCGGTAGTAAAGGTTATTTCGAGTTTCTGTTCCTTATTTCTGTTCTTTTTTCTTTTACGTGTTTTTCGAAAGCAGAATGGCTAGGGACTGTGATTGCTGTGAGCAGACGCGAGCTGAGGTGGCTGATATGCGCGCACAGCTTGCAGCTGTGTTAGCGAAAGTTACACAGCTGGAAGCTGCCGTAAAAGGCTGCAGCAGATGTGATATTGGGGAGACTGAGGTAGCCATGGCTATCACAGATTCTCCCATATCGACCGTCGTACCTGCAACCCAGGCTGAAGAGTTGGAGGCCGTGCCGCGGTCGCCAGTCGGTGACTGGCGTATGGCTTCTAGACTTCGAAGCCGCAGACGGGGGCAGTCGAACAGGCTTATAGGCCAAGACGCTGAACTTGTTCGTCTGTCCAACCGGTTGATGTATTGTCGGAGGCTGACCCAGTCCCACAATTGTCATCCTGCGAGTTGACGGTCCCCCAGCCCGCCAGGTCTGAGCATACACAGAAGGGCATACTGGTAGTTGGGAGCTCTAATGTTAGGCGGTTATTAGAGCCCCTTAGGGAAATGGCGGATTACTCGGGGAAGAAATCCAACGTCCACTCTGTGTGTATTCCGGGTGGCCTGATCCGAGATGTGGAACAGGCCATCCCGGATGCCATAGAAGGGACGGGGTGTAGCCAACTACAGATTGTGGCTCATGTCGGCACCAATGATGCTTGTCGCCTTGGGTCGGAGGTTATCCTCTCTTCCTTCCGGCGGCTGGCTGAAAGGGTGAACTCTGTGGCCAGTGGTCGCAAGATACCGGCAGAGCTAACCATCTGTAGCATCGTAGACAGAGTTGATTGTGGACCTCTGGTTCAGAGCCGTATTGAGGGGCTGAACCAGAGACTACGACGTTTCTCTTTGACGATATTGGCTGCAGATTTCTCGATCTTCGCCATAGGGTCGAGTCTAGCAGGGTTCCTCTTAATAGGTCAGGTGTGCACTACACACGTGAATCGGCTACACGGGTGGCAGGGGCCGTGTGGAATGCACTGGGTGGTTTTTTAGGCTGAGGGAGGAAAACACGAAATACAGTTACGGGCAACCCAATCAGATGCAACACCGGAATGTAGGAGCAATGTAAAAGAATCTCGACAGTTAAAAGTTCTCGTAATTAACTGTAGAAGCATTTGTAACAAACAACCGGAACTTGATAGCGTTATTTGTAGTACAGAAGTGGATATCGTTATTGGTACAGAAAGTTGGCTGAAACAGGAAATAAGTTCCGCCGAAACATTTAAAGATAGCATGAACGTTTTTCGTAAAGACAGATTACATTCTCCTGGAGGTGGGGTATTTATAGCTGTGAGTAAATTTCTCCCATGTAATGAAATAGACGTCGATACGATCTGAGAAATTATATGGATTAAACTCAATGTTGCTGGGTCAAAATTTATCATAGGGGCCTTCTACCGTCCACCCGATTCCGACATAGCTATCGCCGAAGAGTTAAGAAATAATGTAAATAGTATAGCTAGCCGTTTTAAGGATCATGCTATAATTCTAGGGGGTGACTTCAATCTGCCGTATATTGACTGGCGGAATACGTTCACATTACAGGTAGCAGGGATAAGGCAGCTTCTGAAGTAATTCTCGATTTGTTGTCAGATAATCATCTCGAGCAGCTAGTTAATGAACCTACGCGGTGTCATAATGGTAGCGAAAACATTTTAGATTTACTGGTTACCAACAGGCCAGAATTATTCACCGACTCTTCAACAACCACAGGAATAAGCGATCACAAAGCGGTAATTTCGACTATCTAATTAAGGACCAAGCGAAAAAGAAAGAAAGGGCGGATTATATACAGATTCAGTAAGGCCTCAAAGGAGTGTTTTAGAACCTACCTGAGGAATAATTACCATAACTTCAAGTCAACAAAGGACACCGTTGAAGAGATGTGGCATCGATTTATACATATAGTCAGGGAAGGTATGGAAACACATATACCGAAGCGGACAATAAAGGGGGAGAATGATCCACCATGGTACACATCCGAAGTCAAAAGATTACTAAAAAAACAAAGGAAAATGCATGCATGCTCAAGAAGGAAGGAGTGTCGCAGCGATTTAGAAACCTTAGCTGAGTTAAGAGGACATATTAAGAATGTAATGCGCGAGGCCTTCAACGATTTTCATTCCAACACTCTCTCTAAGAGTCTCACAGAAAACCCGAAGATAATTTTGGTCGTACATACGAAAAGTTAATTGTACCAATAGCAATATTCTAGCACTAATTCGTGAAGGTTCCGAGGTTAATTAAAGCCGCGATAAAGCTAACGTACTAAATACTGTATTCAAAAATTCATTTACTGATGATAATAACGATAGTATTCTCGTTTTCCCACGCCGTGTCGAGTCGGTGATGGAATCATTACGAATAGATACTGCAGGTATCATAAAGCAATTAGAGCTCCTGAAGTGGGGGAAAGCACCAGGGACCGGATGGAATTCCAGTAAGAGTATTTTCAGAGTATGCTGCGGAAATCGGGCCATTTCTGTCTGATATATTCAGTAAGTCATTAGAAGAGCGAAAAGTACCTTCAGACTGGAAAATCGCACAAGTAACTCCGATTTTCAAGAAAGGTGATCGAAGTGATCCTGGAAACTATCGACCCATATCTATAACATCTGTTTGTAGTAGAATTATGGAGCATATTATAAGCTCGAACATCATGAATTTTCTGGATGAAAATAATTTGCTTACAACAAATCAACATGGATTTCGGAAGAAAAGATCATGTGAAACACAGCTGGCCCTATTTACACATGACGTAATGAAAGTTATTGATGCAGGTTCACAAGTAGATGCAATTTTTTTTTAGATTTTCAGAAAGCCTTTGATTCTGTGCCACACAACCGCCTTTTAGCGAAGCTTCGAGCGTACGGTATATCGGATCAACTTTGTGAATGGATAAAGGATTTTCTAACTGGTCGGTCGCAGTATGTCGTTGTCGAAGGAGAAAGTTTCTCTAATCTAGATGTTACATCGGGTGTACCTCAAGGAAGTGTAATAGGACCACTTCTTTTCTTAATTTTTATAAACGATCTCGTAGACAAAGTGAAAAGCCTTTTTAAATTCTTTGCTGATGATGCAGTTATTTATAGGGAAGTGAGAAATATGGCCGATTGCTTAGAAATTCAGTGTGATCTGGATGTTATTTTGGCATGGTGCACTGACTGGCAACTTACTCTAAATTGTAAAAAGTGTAAGACAATGAGCATAAACTAACAAAAAGAATCCAATTGTTCAAGAAATACAAGTTAAATAATACAGTTATTGATATGGTCGATTCTATGAAATACTTGGGAGTAACAGTACAAAGGAACATGAAATGGGATTTACACATAATTCATTAGTAGGTAGAGCAAATTCTAGGCTGCGGTTCCTAGGTCGAATCTTGAAAAATTGTGATGAACAAACAAAGGAGATAGCATACAAATCTCTTGTGCGTCCACATTTGGACTACTGTTGTGCCATTTGGGATCCATTTCGTAAAGGGTTGATCGAAAGTATAGAGAAAGTACAGAGAAGAGCCGCTCGATTCGTGACCGCTTGCTACAGTCCTTATGAAAGCGTCACAGAACTGATTAGTAGACTAGGCTGGGAGTCTCTGGTAGACAGACGACACACGTTTCATTTAAACTTATTGGTAAACATGCGTACTCCCACTTTCAATGATTAGTGTAGTGAAATACTTCTCCTACCAACCTATTTGAGTCGGAAGGACAGGAAAGATAAAATTAGAGAAATAAGGTGCCGCACTGATTCTTATATGAATTCCTTTTTCCTCGTACCATTAGGGATTGGAATGCACAACAAAGAGATTAGGTTTGGTGCTGAGCACTCCTCTGCCACCCACAATTTGTGAATTGCAGAGTATATATGTAGATGTAGATGTACTTAACAGTTTTAACTGCCCAGTAACTTTTCTCTGTTCCTATATCATAAGAATTTGTATGATAAACACAGAATTGATGAAGATACAGCCATTTGAAACTACAGAAGTTGTTGAATACTGTTGATTTTTGTGGATTGGATTGGTATGCGACTGCTTTGACCTCATAAAAAAAATAACAAAAAATGGTAAAAATGTGTCTTCTTTCTTATGCCAAAAAAGGTTCTAACTACAGTATCCCTGTATGACTACGTTACCAAAAGCATTATATTTTAATGAAAACTTTAGTTGTCGACTTTCTTCGTGTTAATTACAAACATAGAAAATTTTTTATTTCAAAATTAATGGTTTTCTAATGTTGCC
>CM061921.1:214456774-214694195 GCA_031002005.1 Vandiemenella viatica
GAGTTGGCAAAAAAAATTTAAACAGCAAACCTCGTATATATAACAACAGTTATTACCATGATATAAATTTGTCTACTTGGTTTTCATAAGATGCTTGGCGTATTTATGTAACTTTTGATCATAGCTTCCTTTGTTGCTAACCAATGAAAAATATTCGTTTTCAAGTTAGCATTCTTCTGTTTATATATATAAAAAAATTGGGAAACAAGAAAAATACACGTCAAAGCATCATACAAAGAGTATTAGTTGATAGTTATATTTATGTAAATGTAAGATTGTTTGATAAAATAATTTGAATTGTTACTAGTTTTTAGGATCCACTGAACCAATGTTCTATCAATGAAACTTGTGATCTGATAAGGTGAAAACTTAAGTAAACATGCTTGGATATGAATTTTATAGCAATTAACTTAATCTTTGAACTGTGATGTTGCAACTGGTCTACAAGCATAAAGTTTAACTTCCATTATACTTGCAAAATCTTAAGACTCAATATTGCCATTCATAAGCATCTCCACATAACCAATTTATAACTTGTTAAAAAAAAATATGCACCAAAAATGACAGCATGATTAGTAAAACATATTTCAATACACAAATTACTGTTGATCTAAGAAAAGCCGTGATAACAAAAGAGATTGTTCTACCTTAATTTATATAGGTACTCTTCATTCAAGCCAGTTTTATTATCAATGCCAAATAATAAACAGAAAATTTTTAACTGGCATTCCATCCTTTTTTCAGCAGCTGAAGTGTTCTTTGCAGTTAGGAATTATTAAATTATTCTTTATCCTTAAGAAAATTAATTTGTTAATTTATCAATAACATTTATGGTGGCTTTAATTTGTATGAACCTGGTTTGGACAATTTATCCTCATACAATATCATGACAGTTGCACAGCTGTTAAATCTGGGGAATCATTTTATACTGCTGAACATTACTATCAATTTAAACCAGAATTAAGATTTTAATTATTATTATTTTTTTTTTTGTTTTGTAAAATTGTGTTTAAATTATGAACCAGTACATTCAAGAACAGTAAGAAAATGTAATTACATGTGGAAATCAATGACAAGAATGCAGATTGTTATGTATCTTAGTGTCATTTGGATGGGAGTCACAATATTAACCCAAAGGAAATTAATTGAAATAATGGTTTTTCTAATAAACTGTATTAAATAGATAGTGACTGTTCTGGTAACTTAATGGTTAAGGTGGATTCTTTCAGAATATGTGTTCCAGTTCTGGGTTCAAATACTGGTGGAGCCAGGAATTTTTAAGAGTTGTGTTTGATCATATGAGCGACACCAAGATGTTCTGGGCTTTGGATTCCACGTTAAACTATAGGTCTCAGAGTAAAGGAACTGGCTGTCCTACTTCTGACACAATGATCAGTATGCCTCCTGGAAAATCCAACCAACCTTATGGTTGTGGACTAAGTTAGTTTTCAAATAGATGTGGTGATTGATATAATAAAAAAATGTTTTATTTAAATGTTTTCATAAAAATCACTCATGATTCTTTAAGTTACTGTGTGGACGGTAAGAGCACACTTTCTGAAAGGCAGAAATGGCATACTGCTACATACTAGTTACAAGAAAGGTTATCTTTTCTTATATTTATATGTTTTATGACATCTGTGAGAATTGAGTGTGTGTGGAAATTAATTTTAAATTTGTCAGTACTCAAACAAGATCATAAGATCTAGTCATTAGTTTATTGTCATTTTGTAACCTTCAATTTTGTATTTTGAGTAGTGTAAAATGTGAACAAAATACATAAAACATCACTATCTCTAACACTTCTGTAAATCAGATTCTGGAGTTTTTTATTTTAACTGACAACATTGCAATATGTATCAATCTTGTTATGATAATGGTATAGGTGAATGTAGGACTGGGAAAGTATCATTATAAATTTAGAAATTCATGGGAAATGGTCACTGCGTGGCTTCATATTTGTTAACTAATGATAGTGTGACAGGAAAACTGTAATACAGAAGGTGTGAGTTGGATATTAAAAATTCAAGTGTAAATGTCTTTTGCAGTAGATACTGTAGTTGTTAGTTTTATAGTAAATGACAAGAAATTACTTAGTTGAAAGAGAAGTGAAAGATACAGAGTAGTGTTTACAGTACCTGCTTTATTTGTTGATGGTGTGAGGTATACATGAAAAGCCAAAGGGAAAGGTAATACTTTTTGAGGCCTGGTAGGCCTGTTGGGTGGGCTTCGTGGAGGTCCCATACTTAACCTTCTGCGCTGAAGAGGACGTTCGATAACTTCTGGAAGAGTTTCCTCTATGATACTTATTTTAAAGCAATTTCAATGTACTGGAGGAGTTGTTCCAGATTTCCTGCTTCAAAGTCATAATAAACGTCATGGGGGATCAATCAAGGCCATCTGGACAGCGGTCATTCTCTCCGCAAAGGCACACAGCCACAGGAAAATAAAATTAAGTTTTAATTCTTTGGAGAAGAAAAGGCACACTGCATTATCATAGTCATATCGTATCCTCCAGGCGTTAATATTAAATAATCCCAATTCCTCATTTCAGGTTGTCAAATTCTGTGAGAATACCAAACAATTAGCTTTATTTTCCTTAATTTCATTTAACTTGTGATCTTCACCCAGTCAACCTTTCTGCTGACCTTTTCCCTCTACATTTTTATATTTCCCTCTTTTCTCTTTTTTTTTTTGTTGGATGCTTATGTAGCAACAACCATTTGAGTGTAACAATTTGTACACACTGGACAATCAAATATTGTATGAGTGTGATGTAAAAAATTTTTGGCTTCTAGTGATGTTATTGAACAGTTTTGAAAAACAAAATTTCATGAATATTTGGTGCTCATCATTCTCTAAACCAATCTTTAGTTTTGTGCAACACCCTATAATTTATTTACCTTTGCAATATGAAGTGATGTGTTGTTTAGACTCAAAACTTTTTGGGTCAACTTCACTATGTATACTGCTATAAGTTACACAGTCATGGAGGTTAATGAAGACCAGTAAGTAATTAAGGACGTGACAAGTAAAATTGTGTGTGTTTGTATGACAACTGTGCCCCTCAATATGTAACTCTCACCTTTGGCCAGCTGATATTCATATTTTTTTTCTGTCCATATCCTTGATCATAAGACAGCGTCATTACTTGTGTTTGAAGTAGTTCATCTCTGTTACGTTTGCAAATTAATATAAATAATATTGATAGTTTTCTTACTGTTCATTTGAATAGGAGAAACACAGAAAAACACGTACACATACAGAACCTGAAATTTTCGGGCCCATAACCCTTCTTCAACAAAAGAGTAAGGTGGCTGCCTGGTGGAAGCTGGCAGCTAATCAGAGTTGCAGTCTAATGGTTGGCAGCAAGTGGGGGTAGGGGAGGAGGAAGAATCAACATGGTGGTAATTATGGGTGGTAGTTTGAGGGGGTGAACCCAGGAATTGTAAAGTTTGAAACATATCGCGGGAAAAAGTCAAAGGCATGCAGAAGAAGTTGGCAGACAATGTTGTTATTAACCAGTAAAATTATCTTTCATATGAATATATACTCTGTATATAGACAAAAGAGTAAAAACTATTTAATGAACAGCTCTGGTGAGCTAAGGTTCTGTGGGAGGATGGAGGAATTGTGGATTTAGAGGAGTGGAAGAAACATTACTGGATGTTACCTTAAATTAAGATCTGGCAGTTGTCTGGTACTCAATTTAATTATTTATTGTTTTAGATTTTGCAGTTGAGTATCTAGGATTGTACATCTTTTTTATATTATTTATGTAATTAGTTTTGGTTATTAAATATAATAAAAAAGTGCAGTTCTTGTTGGAAAAGGTCTATTTTTATACATTTTTGTTTAAAAGTGTAACATATTCAGAACTGTATAGAAGTACCTTGAATAATTTTCAATTCTGTTTGATTTCTTTCTGATACTCATAACAGTAAACTTTAAATTTATTCAAATCAGTTTAGTTGAGTTATAAAAAACATTGTGTTGTGCTTAGATATGGGTGTTTCAAAAGTATGTTTGGACTGGAAAAGTTCATTACTTACTATGTCGGTAACAATGGAGTGAAAGAACTGTTGCAAGGCGATATTTATGTTGAAAGGAAAAATAAATCTTACCCAATACTTGCCAAAGGTGAAGGGAGGAGGGCAGCAGCAACACGAAATAATACATCAACACAAAAAACCACAATATTTCAGGGCTAACCCTTTGACAAGTAGAAAGAAACATGTTCTAATTTACAATTTTGTGTTGCTGCTACCCTCCTACCTTCAAATTTGGTGAGTGTTGGGTATAATTTATCTTTCCTTTCCACATAATCTTTACTTAGTATGAATTATAATGAAGTATCCTATTGATTAGAGTTGAAGATATTATTCAGAACAACACTTATAAATCATTAAGTAAAAATAAGATAAGTGGTTAACCACATTCTATGCACCAGGTAGATAGAAATGGTACTGTATCAAGGACTGAACATTTGTTTGTTATTTTTAAATTTGAATCAAGTAATGAAGTATGAATGTTCTATTGTTTATTTTAGGTTACAATGGTAGCAGCTGGGAGAGAATTCTTTTTATAGCCACTCGAAAACATCAGAATAATGAAATACCATCTTCTGTGTTTGGAATACTGAAGGAAATGCCATTTGAAGGTGGTGCAGTTATGGAAGATTTCAGAAGACTGGACATTCCTCCCACTGCTAAAATACTTCAGAAGGCAAGAGAGAGACTCTATACAGTTTTGTTTCATGAGTGCCCACGTGATCAGACTATACATGAGTGGTGTGTTAGTGGAAAGGACAGTTTGGAAAATTCAAATGTAGTCACAGTCCAGAGGTTTAGACCATATGATAAAGGTAAGGAAACAACTGTAGATGTGTGTTCGTTCTATATATTGGTATGTTATCCCCCACTTTCACCCATATGTTCTCCAGAAATATGTACTAAAAGCCCAAACATTCTACTTAACTTTCCTCCATCCATAAAATCCTTTGGCTGCAATACCTCACTCTGATTCAAGACCTTCAACAAATTGTTATCAATTGGAGGCAGTTGCAACAGAAATCTGCCAAAAACATCTGCAGAAACTATCTAATTGGTTGAAAAGTTATCTTGTCTCTCCTTTACCAACAACCCTCTTGTATGCAGCATACACCTTCTCCTTGCCTAATTGCCAAGTTCCATGTCTTGCCCACACATTTAATACCCACCACCCATCTCCTCTACCACCTCCCATTGAGCCACTGCCCCACCTGTTGATATATCATAACAGTCAGTGGTCAACCTCTCATCCACTTATCTCTCTGGGCCACAACTTTCTATCCAATTCAAGGAAGGGACTTTCTTTGTCACCTACTCCAAAATTTGATCACACTGATCTGGTCTGGGAGTCAGTGGTGTTCTGCCGCATGCTCCACTGGTGGTATCACTTTGCTACCTCAGCAGAGAATGATAACTGACATTAGGAAATTGAGACCAGCCTAGAGCAGTTCAAACCACCATTGCAACTGGATGTTCCTATCCTTACCCAAAACCATCCCCTGCTTCTTTTTTTCAAGAGTTCCTCACTTCCACACTTTCCTCAAAATCTTTTCTCAACTCCATTTCCAACTCCAATTACCTCAACTACACCGAAACTTGGGCCATGAGAGAACTGTACGACAACCTAAATATCATCATCATTCCAGCAGATAAGTGGTCACAAAGCTGTAATTGCCTAGGTAAAACTAACAACCACACGCAAAAAGAGAAAAGAGAGGATCATTTACAGATTCAAAAAGGCTTCAAAAGAGTGTTTTAGAGCGTATTTGAATCATAATTACCATACCTTCTTAGTAGCAGGAGGCAGTTCTCTCCCTAAGAGCCTCACTGAAAACCCTAAGAAATTTTGGTTGTATGTAAAAAAAGTTAGTTGTAGTGGGAACAATAAGCCAGTTGTAATAAAAGTCGGACGGGAAGTTGAAGACAGCCGAGACAAGGCTACCGTATTTAACACCGAATTCAAAAATTCATTCACGTGCGAAAACATGGAAAACATCCCCACTTTACCACATCGTGTGGAATTAGAGATGGATCCAATAGAAATTGATAGCGTAGGTATTGTAAAGCAATAAAAACTCCTGAAGTGGGGTAAAGCGCCAGGTCCTGATGGTATACTGGTAAGAGTAATTTCTGAATATGTGGAGGATATTGAACCATTTCTGTCAGATATATTCCGTAAATCTTTAGAAGAGAAAAAAGTACCTTCTAGCTGGAAAATAGCCCAGGTAATTCCCGTTTTTAAGTAAGGAGATCGGAGTAATCCTAGGAATTATCGACCCATATCTCTAACATCTGTCTGCAGCAGAATTCTGGAGCATGGCATATGCTCGAACATTATGAAATTTCTAAATGAGAACGAGTTACTTACACCTTGTCAACATGGATTTCGGAAGAAGAGATCATGTGAAACACAATTGGCCCTATTTTCCCATGACGTAATGAAAGTTATCGATGCAGGTTCGCAAGTTGATGCAGTTTTCTTAGATTTTCAGAAAGGTTTTTATTCTGTGCCACACAACCGACTTTTAGCAAAGATTCGAGCTTACGGTATTTCAGCTCAGATTTGCGAGTGGATATGTGATTTTCTATCACAGTATGTCATTGTTGATGGGGAAGCCTCTTTTAAGATAAATGTTACTTCGGGTGTTCCTCAAGGAAGGGTAATAGGTCCACTTCTTTTCTTAATATTCATAAACGATCTAGGTGACAACGTCAAATGCTGGTTGCGATTGTTTGCCGACGATGCAGTTATCTATAGGGAAATAAGGTGCTCCGACGATTGTTTAGAAATTCAGCGCGATTTGGATGCTATTTTTGATTGGTGCCGTAAATGGCAGCTTACACTTAATTGCAAAAAGTGCAAGGCAATGCGGATAAGTAACAAGAAGAATCAGTTTGTTCACGAGTACAAAATAAACAATTCAGCTGTTGAAATGGTTGATTCCGTGAAATATCTGGGGGTGATAGTACAAAGCAATATGAAATGGGACATGCACTTCGTCGTAGGCAAGGCTAATTCTAATTACGATTCATAGGTCATATTTTGAGGAATTGTAATGCTCATACAAAGGAGATAGTGTATAAAACACTAGTGTATCCGCAACTGGAATACTGTTGTGGGGTTTGGGATCCGTATCGCAAGGTTCTGATTGACTCAGTGGAGAGGGTGCAGAGGAGAGCCACTCGATTCATGTCTTGTTGTTACAGCTCTTCTGAAAGCGTCACAGAATTGATACATAGATTGGGCTGGGATAGTTTGGAAGACAGACAACATAGCTTGCATTCAAATTTATTGGAGAATATGTGAAAAAATTTAAATTTCGAGTGCAATGAAATACTTCTTCCACCAACCTATTTAGGTCGCAATGACCGGAGGGATAAGATTAGAGAAATAAGATGCTTTTATGTATTCCTTCTTTCCTCGCACTATTCGGGATTGGAATGTGTGGGCTTAGGATTGGTGCTTAGCACCCTCTGCCACCCACAATGTTTGTGATTTGCAGAGTATGGATGTAGATGTAGATGAGTGTCATCTCTACCTACCCTTACCCAAAACCATCCCCTACTTCTTTTTTCAAGAGTCTACCTCCAGATTCCTTCCTTGTCTCCATTGATGTAACTTTCTTGTACACCAACATATCCCACTGTCACGGCCTCAGTTCCCTTCAGTACTTCTTTGATATTCTTCCCCTCACAGTCTTCCCAGCACATCCTTTCTCAAATCCCTAGCCGACTTCATCATCTCTATAAACTACTGCTGCCTTAATTCCCATGTTCATCATCAGATGTACGGCACTGCCATGGTATGTATTTGGCCCCATCTTATGCCAATCTCTGCCTGGGCTCTCTAAAGCAACATTTTCTAAAGAACTACCACCTCGGCCCCATTTGGTTTATATACATAGATGATATATTTATGATCTGGACTCACAGGGAAGACTGCCTCCTAGATTTCCTCAATTCTCTCAGCAACAGCCACTCCATCAATTTCACTTGGTCATATTCCCACCTTCCTCGATGTGTACATTGTCCTACG
The DNA here is from genome assembly GCA_031002005.1 of Vandiemenella viatica. Taxonomy (NCBI): domain Eukaryota; kingdom Metazoa; phylum Arthropoda; class Insecta; order Orthoptera; family Morabidae; genus Vandiemenella; species Vandiemenella viatica. The sequence continues at coordinate 214,464,860 of CM061921.1, forward strand.
ACAAACTGCCCTCCACACCTTTGTGCACATCAAGTCCAAAAATTTACAGCAGTACCTATACTTTGACAGTGTCCATCCCTTCCACATCAAACATTCCCTTCCATACAGCCTTGCAGTCTGTGGCAGATGTATCTGTTCTGATCATGAATCATTTTCCTAGTATTCTAAATAACTATCCCAGGCCCTTATTTTGTGCAGCCCCTGCCATGATCTAGTGCAAAAGCAAATCTCTTTTCCTATGACCCACAGCTCCTATTCTGCACCTCCTAAAGTTGACTGCAGACCAATATTCATCACCCAGTTCTCTCCTGGTCTAGAATCCATTAACCAGATCTTTTGCGGTGGCCATTACTTCCTATGATCCTTACCCAAGATGCGTTACCACCTTATCAAAATCCTACCCACTGCCTCTTGCACTTGCTTTAGCAGACCTCCTAATATGAACAACATCTTGGTCCACAAGCACTTACCTTTTCACTCTCCTGGATTTATTCATGGATCTTTCACCTGCAATAGACCCCAGTGCAAAGCATGCAGCATGCATCCAGTCACCACTATTTATTATAATCCTATCACAGGTGAATCCTTTATCATTACTGGTCACACCACCTGCACTACAACTCACCTAATTTACCAACATACCTGTCTTCACTGCACTGCTTCTACATCAGTCTAACCACTTAACAACTGTCCTACACGATGAATGGCCACAGGAAAGTCTATACTGCCAACCCTGAACATCCAGTGGCAATCTATGCCAGCTCACATGATTCTAACGACCTTAACACATCTTTTACTGTTAGAGATGTCAGAGTTTTCCTGGAAACCACTACCTCTTTGTAACTCCATAGATGTAAACTGGCCTATAAACATCATGAACACCTGACATACCCCTGGCCTCAACCTACACTAAAACTCCACCTGTAAACCTGTCACAATTTTACAGTCATATATATATTACTTATTTAATCTTATAACAGTTCAAAATTATAATTTTTATTTTACTGTGACTGATTGTCACAGATATTATTCTGTCCCACTAGTAACGTTGGTCAACTTTCCTCTCTACTGGTTCAATCCCCATTCTTACCTGCTGTTTCATCATTGATTCATTCAGATGGTACATCCCAATATGTACCTATCTTCCCCCTGCCATTTGTCTAGCCTTCAACATGATTAAGGTTACAAACCATAATATTGTGATATGTGTTTTATTTTTTTTAATTTTTTACATTCATCTGGCACTCATTCCTTCATCCGTTTTAAGTGGTGGGTGATTTTCCCTACCGTATCTTTATTTTCAGTGCTTAATGGCAGTTTCATTGTCACCACTATGCTATGGTTTCATTATTTTAATACATTACAGTTTATAGTTCTTGCAAGACTACTGTATTGGTATACTAAATTCTGTGCTACTATTATAGTGAATTGAATTTCCTGGTCCTATGTAATAGACATAAATTACATCTGTTGTCTTTATTGTGAATTATTACTTCTGAATGATTTATGAATGTGTTACTACAAGTCATAGGAAGTGCCACAATTTCTAAATTTTATCTTTTGAATGTAACTTCTGATTTGTATTTATTGGCAGTCACGTTAACGACTTTTAGTTTTGAAAGTTTGAAAACATTTCTTGTATCAAGAACAGAAAGACCATTGCCTTACTTTTAAAGTCATGAGCTGCCATACACAATATATGTTACAGAGCCACTGACTTAATTAAAGTGAATGTTTATTTTTAAGGAAATTGTATTGATAGTATGAGAACAGTTCTCTCTTGCAACACATGAGAATGGTTTTGTTTTTATTTCATCTTTAAGATTATCCTTGGTTATAACTGTCTAGAACTTTATTCATTATACAAAACAATTTATGCCTCTTCCAGTTTTGCAAAGTACTGCTGAAAAGCTATATATATTTGGTTATTGCACTGAAGAAATGGGGCTGAATGAAAATTTATAAAATTAATCAACACAGTAATACCAAATGCATTGTAGTGTGATTATTGTATCCCATGAGAGGGCAGTGTCTGATGTGTGGTATCTTTTCACATATAATATGCTCTGTAATATCAGTTCATGAAAAAAAGAAGAAAATATTTTCTTACAACATACGCCAGATTTTATCCAGGGAAAAATCTAATTCCAGGGAAAACTGCATTTGGTATAACGCAATACTAATATGATCTTTTGTATCACTAGAGGTGGTTGATACCTGTAACTGTCGAAAGATGTGTCAGATTTATATTTTTGTTTAGTTATTGCTAAATTAAATGGCGCAGTTGCAAGAATATTTGATTTTGTATCAGATTTTTGTGATGATTTGGTCTCACCTTTTTTTTCAAAGAGTAGTAAAAATTAGATGAGGATGACTGGTTGCCAGTTTAGGGAGTGCATACCAATTCAGTTTATCAAAATGTAAAACAAGTTTGACAAATTGTTCATGAGTTCACATACGTCATGAGTTTGATCACCCACACGTCTTTAGACAGCCTTCATAGATGTTTGGAATCTGTATTATGCCATTGCAAAATTTGACCTGGTATACTTACTGCTGTGAACAATGTCATAAACAGGATAGCACTAGTAAAAAGGAGAGATATTTTAGTTTGAAACATTTATCCTGTACTCAGAAAGAAGTTTCTAAAAATATGTTTGAAGCACTGCACTTTTTGGAAGCAAAACTTGGACTTTATAAATACCAGAAGAAGGAAAATTAAAACATATGATACTGTAGAAGGATGGTCGAAATGAAGTGAATGAATCAGATATGAAATGAAAATAGTTTGAAAATTACGGCATGGAAAAAGACGTTTGTCTCACAAAAAGAAGAGAGAGAATGGTGGGTCATGTTGTAAGTAATGTTGGATTGGTTTACCTGTTAGTGGAGCAAATAGTGGAGGGAAGGAATTGCAGAGAAAGTCAAAGACTATAATAAGTGAAAGTTGTGAGAGGTACATTGAGATAAAGTGATTACCTTGAGATTGAGGATAGCTTCAAATTATTTTGGAAAGTGACGACAAGAAAAGTGATGAAAATGATGTAGTTTTTATCAGTTCACAATGAATCAGCTGTACTCTTCTAATTTGGTTGATTTGGTTACATTGGGAATTTTCCTGCTAGCAAATAATGAATCTGGTGTTAAAATGATGCTGCTTTAATGATATTATTACTATGAAAAACAAAATTGACATTGAGATATATAGAAAGAAATGTAAAAAGGAGCTTCTGTAACATGGAGGCTAATTTCTCTTCCTGATCCTCAAATAATATTATTCTCCCACTTCCAGAATACTGTTTACTTCTCATACCTGTAACTTTTTACGACACACTTGCTCACAGACCAGACTCCCATGGATTGAGAAATGCATGTGTATTCCTTGCTTAAGTCATGAGTGTGAATTCTGTCTTTTATAAAGTAGATTTCTGTGTCATTAAGTGTTTAGTCTATGCATTCAAGTATTTTCATTCCATATAATGAAAACTGTGTGTAGAAAACATTGTTCATTGTAGTTTTAACTTTTTGAGTAACTTAATGTGCATGGTCTACTATAAAAAGTATAAATGTAGTTTGGGAGTTATCCTCTAGTGGTGAGCTGTGTGGTACCTTTGTGGATGTGCTTGAATATTTTCTTCCCTGAAGAAAGCCTGTGAGTGTATTCTGGATTTTAATAAGTTGCAAAAAGATGAAGAATCTCCATTTTTTGATGCAATTCAGATTTTCTTGGCCAAAAACAACATTCCCCTGGTTTGTTGGTTTCCTGCTCTCTTTCATATGGCTCCTTGCATTGTGGCTATTCTTCAAGCCAAAAATGTCATCAGATGAGGGTCATTTACAGTAGTGCAGTACTCAACAGACCAGTAATTCTCCATTCTCAAAGAGGTAAGCCTTAAATGGTTCTTAGTGATTGTGGTCATAAGAAAGTATTTAAAAGGGAACTATGGTTTCAGATCATTACGGAAATAATGCTACTTTCCGTTACCGTTCAAGCCTTATTTCATGAACAGACCTTGTATCCATGTTAATCATGACATTAAAAGAATAAATAGATTTTGTGTTAAGCGTTTATTCCATGGAAAGTCTGTTATTTATTTAAATATCTTTATGATCTACTGCTGGCTTCAGGTGCCTCAGTTTGTTTTATTTTATGACATGTTTTGGAAGAGTTTATAGCTGTAGAAATTGCTGTAGGTACTTTATATAAACAGTTGGATAATTTTTCTAAGATTAGTGAACGTTGCCATTGTACATTACACTTGCATTTGGAAAAATTTGCTGTTATTTTTTTCTGTTGTGGATTTTTAGCTACTTACTTTATTAGTTCTTCAGAAGCTTCTAGTCTGTTATTGAAAGGTCCAGTATGTTGTCTCCATCTCTTGCATAATATGGTAGTCCAAATATTTTGAGTTGTTTGGATTTAATATTTCATAGAAAAAGTAAATCAATTTCCCAAGCTGCCTTTCTGAATATCTTAATTTTTTTCTGTGATTGCTTCAGGTTAACTCAAAGAATGCTCCATTTGTGATTAGGGATATTTTTTCTCGTTTAGATTTTTTTTATATAGATATCAACAAGTGCTGTACAAACATGAAGGATACATTTTCTTGTGTCTTCTTTTCTATTCTAGCTGTTTCAAATACTTATGTGACCTCAATTCTTGTTAATCATAAACACATCAAATATGATTTGAGTTATATTCATCATTTTTGTAAAAAAAGGCTTTCTCAGTGTTGAACATGGGTCATATATTCCCTGTATTCCAGCCAAGTGAGTGTGATTAACAAAGACAATATTTCAATTAAAATGCTGCCATTAATTGTGGATACACCTTATACCAAGTGTAAGTACAACGGGGATGATGACAAGTGAGAATGGCACAGTTTCTGGCTCAGTTATTATACACATCTGCATAGCACATCTAATTTTACTCGAATTTTATATAGGAACATATCATTCATAATTCAATCTGTTATCAATAAGTAAAATGATAGCTAACTATTGTACATGTCAGTTTGAATTTTATTATATGTTTCATATTATTATAACAGTTACAAAATAAATGTGTTGTATTTATTATTTATAGATATTTTCAGTAAATGGTATTTTTTGAAGTTGCCCATTTCTGCTAGGTATTTTTTTCTCATTTATTCAGGTTGCCTACTTATTGTTATATTCTCTGCAATCAGATATTATTGCAGGACCCACCTGTTATTGACTACATGTCAGGAACCAAAGCTGTCACCAAACATCATTATTTAGTCATTAACATGTTTTGTACTACATTTTTCATTTTCCACAGAGGTCAGTAAACACTTGTCAGTAGATCATTTGGTTTTCTTTCATGTTGCATAATGGCTGCAGGATCATTATCAGTATTAGAAGTGCATCTTAATACATTTTTATGAATTTTCTGGGAATGAAAAAGCATCTCTGTCATTTGACTGTTGATAGGCTGGTCTTCCACTTCCTGAATAGTTTGGTGATCTAGGAATTGCTACATTTCCATTTCCTGATACTGTTGGATAAAAGTGTTCAGTTGTTTCTTCCTTTCTGGAATCTAGTGGTGAAATTTGTTGTGCCACAAGGGGTGCTTTAATTGGGTGTTTGACTTCTTCTGGTGTAGAGACACGTCCTCCAAACAGTATGCTTCCAGTTGTAACATCACGAATAAAGAATAAAAACGGACTATCAGCTCGGAAGCGAGGGATAGTTGTACCCATCAGAGGGACAACCAAAATTCCTGAAATGTTTTGGTGTGTCAGTACATACACTTTGAACAGAATTTTCATTCTTATAAAATTTTTATAACATACCTGTCCCACCACCAGCTATTGTTCCTTCCTCATTGACTTCAATTTTTGTAGCATGAAGCACTTTGCTAATACTAGAAGAACCAATATTATATGCAATTCCTGAAAGATTAGCATGTGCTCCAAATAAGTCTTGTATCCCGAGCTGAAATATTACAATTTAGAATTAAGTATTTACATACATGTAAAATAGCTTATTTATTCACTTATGATCACGTTGTTAACTATTGCCTTTTTCATTTTACCATTTTAATTCAGTCCTCAAATTTTCATACACCTCGTCTGCTGTTAACCACAGGGTTACATTGATAGTCTTATTTGGTGCTCCTAAAACAATTTAAATAAAACTTACTTTAATGTAGACTCTGAAAGAATTGAGAAATTAAAGTTCTGTAGGATCTGACACTCTGAATGATCTCATAGTTCATGTATTGCCATTTTAAGAAGAAACAGTGAAATATGATGAATCCTGTGACAACATTTAAACTTAATGCTGAATATATCAGTAAGGCTGCTAAGGCAGATAAATTCTTATATGAAAACAAAACATTTCTTGCCTCCTATTGTAATAAGATTATTCAAAGCACTAATAAAGATTTTGAACAAATATTGAACTATAGAAGTGGTTATGCTTTCTTTATATTTATCTGTCAGACATATACCTAATCTCAGTAGTAAATGATGTGTAACTATACTGATATTTTAAAGAAGTTTTACTTTATTTTATTGGAAATCCTATAAATATAAAATATATTTTTGAACACTAAACAAATAATAAAAACTATCGCTTTTTGGCTGGGAGTGATTGTAGATTTAGTGGATAGAGATTTGTACGGAAATTTTATGTAAATCCTATAAATCAATATCAACTAGACAAGTGTTTGGCATTTCACCAGCTGTAAACAAATTATTTTTGCAGCTTTCGTTTTATATGAACCATAACCATTACAAGTAGCTGCTATTTTGGTATTCCTTATATATGATAAACTTAGTATGCAAATATAACTAATATAAACAAGAATTATCAGTACTACCTGTATGGGACCGGGTTTAAATTCTGGCTTTCATGTATGTGACATTCTCATTATATATATATATACTGTTTAGTAAATTTCTGTATTTGGCAAATGCTAGGATGGTATACATTCTATACCTCATGTGCTGCTTTTTACAAAAAATGAGTAATGAAACGCATTTGCAGAAAGTTTACTTGGTTTGAAATTAGATGAGAAAATATACTAATATAATATTAATAAGTGATAAAATTAAATTCCTTCTGTAAATCGTGATTTTGCTTGTTAATTACAGTCAGCTAACATGCACACGTTTTGTGAACAAATTTCCTTCTTGTGCCTTTGTAAACTGTTCAGTAAAGTTTGATAGCTAAATCCTGGAGCCAATGGTTCCTGTGTGTGTTTTCCCCTCCTTAAGAAAGTAATATAATGTTCTTGCCAACTTATCCAAAGCATGTTCTCTGTCTTTCTGGAACTTTATTTCATGATACCCCTTTCAAGATATTTAGGTAATTATACAAATGATGCTATAGGTTTCTATAATCTATGTTAATAACTGTAATAATATGTAGGTAACCTATTAGATCCTTCCTCAAGTAAAAACCAAAGGGAGAGGAAGGATGTTTGGTAACTCATAGGTCCATGTAATAGAAGCATTTCAACTGATCAAGTCAATATGCACAGGATCTTATTCTGTGAAAAATAAAATTACTCCAATAGATGTACTCTCCATTTGGCTGCAAATTCTTCTCCCAGCAATTCCTCCATTATTAGAAGCATTTCCAGAGTCTGTCTGTAGAAATGGAGTAACAAGATCCGTAAAATTCCTTTGTGATTCAAACTGGTTTATTTTCAGACTGGGGAACAGCCAAAAATTGCAATCAACCATATGAAAACAGCTGAATGTCATGTTTGAGAATTCCTACTGATCTCTGAGGGTGGGAAGAATAAGTAAGAGAAGGCTGTGCAGTGCTATGAAATTGAGAGGCAGCCATATCGGGCAGCACCATAAATAAGAGGGCGGCATAAGAAGTGAAATCTAAATACAATTTGAACAATTCATTAATTAAAAGTCTTTACGCAGCAATTTTTTATATTGGTTTATGTTATTCAAATATTGATGTATATGATTTATCGCACACTTTTTCCTCTGTGCAGACTGCACTGTAGATAGCAGGTTTGAATGTTGCTGGTTGCCAGATTGGTGGTTTAAAACTTCAGAAGCAAGGTTACACCGACTACCAAAATAACAATTAGTCTGCTGAAGTAGACAGTTATAAAACTCCACAGATAAGTTTTATTGCTACCTTCAAACACATGCAACCACACACTAATTATCTAGGGCTCCATCTCTGAAGAAGCAAGTTCATGAAACACAAAATGAGGTGAATTGAATCATAGGCACACTGCTTTAATTGACAAATGACATATAATCAGTTTTATACTCACAATGATGCTCATAAATCACAGGTCCACAAGTAATCTATGTTCATGAATGATTTTAAGTCTGTTCACTGACAAACAACAAACAATATTATTTTCACCTTAGCACTTGGCCTCATCAGCCCAGTCCGCAATACATGCTCGGTTTGACGTTGATGTGAACGGATCACGATTACACTTTTACCATGACAAACCCAGTGCCATGCATTCATTGGTGTGCCCGAACCATGCATTTCCACCATCTGCCTTTTACTCCATGTTCACTCTAATTGCCCTTCTGTCCAGCAATAATCCTGTTCATTGCTCTGTGATGTTCTATAATTGTCTTTTCACAGAGCTACCTATAACCTACTGCTGCATTACATCCCTGCAGCTGCTTTTTGATGAATGATGGGTTTGATAAAGCCCATCCTTACATCATCAAAGAAAATAGTATATCTCTAAACACCTTAATGACTAGGTACAATACATGCAAATATAACCTACAGTGTACCAGATGTGTCTCTGGTGGCTACTCGGCTGTACTTTACTCCTCCAGTAACATTAATTCCTTAACTCTAAGTACAAAACATGACATTCCAACTTGTCGTTTTGTTACATGTCTATTTGAATTAAAAAACATTACAAATTAGTCTCAAATCTGCTTATCCACAAATGGTCCTCCTTCCCCTTGTAGACACAGTCACAATGAGCGATCTGGCTCACTGATTCAAAAGCAAACTAAAACAAACATACTTCATGGCAACTCTGCTGTGAGTGTGCCAAGTAACAATCTGGCCTGTGGTGCCCTCGGCCCTTCACATGCCAGCTGTTTAACAGCAGCACTTAACACTGCATACTCTGCCACACGCAAACTGACATATGTGAGCTTGTCCTGCTCTTCCATTTAGTCTGAGAAAAGATAAACAGTGTGAGGGTTGTTAATTTGGACTCAACCACGAAGAACCAGTTCGCCACACATTAAGTTAGAAACAGATAGTATTAGGTCCTCTGCTACAAGCAGAACTATTTTTTCTTCCCTTATTTTCCAGGAAGTCATAATAAATGTGCCAAGATATATATATATGGCATAATGCAAGAGAGGTGCTTATATAAAGGGTTTAACAGTACAAAATAACACACTTTTAGATAGTGCTTGATATCCTTAAAGGATGTATCAGTTTAAATTTTACAACATTCTTCCCTTTGCCAAATATCCTTAAACCCCATTTCTTCCTTCACCATCTCCAACCGGCTTTCCTTCCTTCCACTTTCTTGCTATTTTCAGTTCTTTCTTCACCAAATAAAATTAGCCTCCATTTCTTCCTATGCTTCTTCCATCTTATTTTCTCTCCGAAAACATTTCTTTCATGCAATGATGACAAACATTGACATTTTTTCTCTCCCACTTTTGTTTTTTTCTTGTTGATTTTAGGTGCGTCTTTGAATATACTTAGTCCTCTCCTCCTATTAGTGCAGCTTGTTTCCTTCTTGACAGTTATTACATCTTTTATGCTCCTGACACCATAATATTTCGCATTCCATCCTTTTCTGCTTCCTTCACTTATAACAACACAATTCTCCATATCTTCTCTTCTTCCATAAATCTCATGGAATTTTACGTCATCAAGTATTGAATAGGATTCCTTTATTTTAGCTGCTGGCTTCATCTTGGAGATTGCTTCCAGCAAGGTTTCAGCTTTTCTGCTATTATTACCAGCCCTTCTGTAACTATTTCATTGAATCTTTGCACCTCTTCTTTTCATATGCATGTTAGTTTGCGTGTTTGGAGAAAAACAATAATAATTTTGATGAAATGTCAGCAATCTGCAAATCTCAAACAGCGTCCCGCACTGCATTAGTTGCACCCCCCCCCCTTTTTTCATAGTTTTACACCTTTTGCTATTTTCCGCTGTCATCGCCTGGCTGCACTGCCTAGAAGTTTTGTTGATCTCCACCAGATGTCACCACTGTCACCGTGATGTTCGTATATAGTGAACTTTCTTTGTTGTGACATCTTTGCAGATACCAGAGATGGTGTGCCTAATTACTGCTGTCTATTTTTGATGCTTTGCATTTCACCTTGCTTCCCAATTTCCTATGTGTCTTCACTGTGGTGATGACTAATTATTGTTTTTTTTTTTCCAGCTGCTAGATTCACACTGTCCAGAGCATGGTTAAGCAATGTAACAGTCTTGGCTTAATACCTGTCCTAGTAACGACTCGCTCATAATGATTCATCTTGACAGATACTGTCAATATAGACCCTACTATAAATTGCAGGTTCAAACATCACTGGTCGCCATTCTGGTGGTTATGCCTGTGCACATGCTTGCAAATTTCAGAGGGCATGTTACACTGGCTACTGAAATAATGTTTAGTACACTGAAGTAGACAGTTATAGCATTCCACAGATAAGTTTTATTACTACCTTCAAACACACAACAGAGTTAGCTACAGACTAATTACCTAGGACTCCATCTCTGAAGAAGCAAGTTTGTGAGACACAAAGTGAGGTGAATTGAATCGTAGGCACACTGCTTTAATTGACAAACAGCATATTGTGACAATGCTCAGCAGTCACAGGCTCACAAGTAACCTGCGTTCATGAATAATCCCAAGTTCGTTCACTGTCTGACACACAGTATTAATTGCACCTCTGTGCTTGGCCTCACCCAACTGGTCTTTTATACGTGCTCAGTTTGATTTTGATGCAAATGGATCTCAATAACACTTTTACTGACATACCTGGTGCCATGCATTCATTGACATGCCCAAACAATTCATGTTCACAATCCACCTTCTACTCCCTGTTCACTCTCATTGCCATCCAGTGATAATCCTGTCCATCACTCTGTGATGTTCTATAATTGACAGAGCCACCTATAACCCAAGAAAGTGTTGCAAAGGCTCTCTACACTTCCCAATCTGTGCATCCATGTTTCATTTGTTTCTGCAGGAAAACTAAGCTCTGATATTTTGTGTAGAAACTTTTGGGGGTGATGCTTTAGGCATGTGTGCCAGGTATTCCAGAGCAAATACATTTCAGGGTGTATGTAAACTGGAATGGTTTTGTTTTATGCCCTGCCAAAAATCAGCTCCATGTCTCGTATTAATGTTTTGGAATCACTCTCTATTTCTCTGCAGTTTACTTTCGTAGAAGCCATGAGAAATTTTTTGTGCATTTGTAATTTTACATAATTGTGTCAGAATCTTTTCTTTAAAAAAATTAAAAATTTTAGCATTTTACTTGACTGTTTCACCATACGTCATAATATGATCAGGTTGGATCATGTAAATACAATTTTTTTTTCCTCAAAAATATGCCACATTAATTTATGGCAAAACAAACAATAAATATTCATTCATAGTGTTTTACTGAAGGTCCAATAACTCTAAGCAAAGTATGTATTTGTATGGGCTTTGTAGTTTTATACCTTTTCCTTGGTAGAAGAAGATGCAAATAATGGCCACACACTCATACCTTTTTAAGTGTTGGAACTAGCTCAATATTGTTGGTGATCTCAAAGCGGGGTATTGATAAAAATAGTTCAGTCAGTTGTAGATTTTCGATAGTTTCAGTTAAAGGACTGTGTTGCAAATCTCGTATCAGTTTGTTGATCCCATTTTTCTTTCTAGGTAGCATTATTACCATGGAAAATCTGTCTCCCTGAAAAAAACAAAAACATAATTATAAAAATGAACTTAATAATTGATGTAGTTTCTGTCAGTAAATGATGACTAGTATTCCCATAATATGTTTTAAACACATGTATATTGGTTTGTTGGAAAGTAATGTGTAGCAAAGAAGTTGTGAATAGTCCTGTAATAAGTATCAGTTATCTCTGGAAATAGAAAAACTAGTTTTGTAATAGCTGCATTCCTTATAAATTAGTCTGCAACTGGAAATTTGAAAGGATCCCCCTGTTCAAGGCATACTAAATATTTCAACTGTAGGAGTCTGTTTCTTTCCATTGGGATCTGCAGTTTAACATGGAAGTTAGCTGGGGTGGAATCCATCACACTTTGCAAACACAAAACAAGGTTTACAAAAGAAAAAATCAGGTTATGGACATCTAGACACTCTAAATAGAACTGGGGATTTTTGATTTAGAAGGCAGATCCTCTCCCACTGATCTTCTGAAATACTAACTGTATTCTCATTATATATCAGAACATAATGTGGGTAAGCTAAAAAAGGAACATCATCTGTTAGTGGAAGATCATTGATTCCTTATGTGTTTAATGATATCAATATAGAAATAATAAACTTTTCTTAACTAAAGTAATGATAGTGTGTGGAAGTATATGCATTGTTGTGTTAATTAGTTTTAATATGGAATTATAATTTTCTTTTATCTTTTTCAATAATAAATATATTATTTTATAAAAGTCATTGTGCATTAGTGACTACTTTTTTAAAAATGAGTCAGATACAATTGTCTAAAAAGTTTTTAAAATCTTTTCCCTATTAACATAAAACAAGTATTGATTCTGTTCAGCCCTGACTGTTACAATTCATTAATTCTTGGTAGCTTTGTACATCAACACTCTGAGAATTATTGATTTCAGTTTTGGCTTTCTCTTTGTGGGCTGAATTTTAGTTTGCATACCACGCATTGCGATTAATTCTAAATAAGTTTTGTTGTCTTGTAGAGAGTACTTTGTAGATTAATCCATCGGTTTCATTGTAGTATTTCTAAATAAATAATGATGTGCTGGTAAAATAAAGGACGTAAAACTGATTGCTTGTTGAAGTTATGGAGTTAACTAGATATAATTTGTATCTTCTTAATGCTGTGCATCAAGGGCATAACCAGGATCAGAGCTAGAGGGGGGCGATATTTGAGCTGGGGGGGGGGCAACTCATATTGATTTTGAGGAAGTGGGGTGGGGCACTGATACATAACGATTTCTTACAAAATGAAATTCAAACCTATTCGTGCTTTAGGGCGTGTCAACATCGGGGTTATTAGCGTCAAACCTATTGGGAAACTATTTTTATTATTGATTAATGTAGTAATCCAACCACTTAATCTAAGGACCTACTATGTAGTAAATTAAGATCGTAACTCAGTTATGTTTTATGTAAACATTAATCGTCTCGGATTCTTAGAAAATTTTTCAATATCTTTGTTTCTCAATATCTCACAGTGTTCTTTCACAAAATTTTGATGCCCATTCATCAGGCATAATCCAGTCAATCTTTCCTCTCCCAAAGTGCTGCTGAGCCAGTTCTTCACTTGTCGAAGCTTACTGAACGCAAATTAATTTTTCTTCTAGGGGGAGGGGGGCAGCAGCTCCCCCCCCCTGCCCCTCGCTGGTTACGCCCATGCTGTGCATCATTAACCATGTTATCTGGAGGATAGAACTACCTACATCAGACTTGATGGTAGACAGCAAACATCCCAGAAGATGTTGACTTTGGAACTACCATATTTAGCATTTTCAAATATCAAAATGTGTTATGTATCTTAGGTTTTTGTGTGCATCTCCTTGGCAATTCAAATATTCTGATCTCAAGTTTTTGATTTTTGAAAAGATATCCAAGAATCAGCAGGACACTTTGTAATCTTCAAAAGTGTGCTTTCCAGTAAAACCCCACTCTTGATGTATGGTCCCTTACAGTGTATAATACCAGATATCTGCAGAGCAACCTTAGCATTATGTCTGTTGTGGCACCTGTACCTTATTTAATCCAGACAGAAATTCACCACAGTTCCCACCTCCATAATTCAGATGGGGTACTCTGATGATTCTTACTGTGAAACTGTTGCCGAGGTCATGAGAGTTATGGGTGCTGGCATGGGCAGCAAAAGGGTGGTCTAGATTTTGGGAGTAAACTGACTGTGACCATTCATGCTGATGGCTAATTGGTTCATGCTAAGAATGATGTAAGATCTCTGTTTATTTTTCTTTTTTCTTATGGCTTTATGCCTCATTGACATTGAGGTCATTAGAGGTGTGAAAGGACTGGAGGCAAGGAATGGAAAGGAATTCAGTCATGGCCTTTTGAAGGAACCATCCTGGTATTCACTTGGAGTGATTTGGGGAAACCATGGAAAACCCAAACCCACATCCTCTCAAATGCAAGGTCAGAGCTTTACCACTCACCCACCATGATCAATTAAGAACTCAGACAATGGAAGCAGTTGACATGGCTTTTTAAGGAGTAGGTTTGCCCAGTGGCAGGGTTGCAGCAGGTTGTGGAGGGAGGATTCATATTACATATTGAGCGCAAGTATATTTTTCAAGTTAGATGGTCTGCTGGAGGTGATATGGGGTGATGTGGGACGCATAGTGGGAATAATGTGATGCATTTCTGGAAAAAATCTGAGAATCTTAGCCTCCACAAAGAATCTGGTTTGGGGATTCCAGGCCAAGAGAGAACTGGATGAGAAAGACTGGATTACAACTGGCTTTGGGTTTTGAGCTGTACAGTTTTTGACTGTGTACAGACCTATTCTGATGGATAATTATGGAATATAAAGGCTTTTGTTGGGCGGTTGGAATGAAGGGTAAGGAATTCTTGATTGGAGGTAATGTGTCTACCTCGAATTGCTATGCTGTAGGTAATGGAGCATTTTGTGTGAAATGGGCAGCAGCTATTAAAGTGTAGATATTTTTGCAGGTTTTTGTGTTTGATGTTGACAGAGGTGCAAAAGTGGTCATATGCACAGTTATGTGTGCATTGTGGAAAGAGATGTGAGGGCAAAAGTGGTCATATGCACAGTTATGTCTGCATTGTGGAAAGAGATGTGAGGGCAAAAGTAAGCTTAGGGAATGGATGTTGTTAAGGAAGTAAAGGAATAGCCTTTCACCAAGGGTCCAGCTCATATAAATGTCATCTGTATATCTGAACCACATTGGGTTGAAAGTTAATCTTTTATAAAATTTTCCAATCTGCCAAGGAAAATAGTTGGTACAGGAGAATACCAGTGAGTGGTCATAGCAGTGCCTCATACCTGCTGTTAGATGTGGGACTGGAAGATAAAGAAATTTTTAATTAGAATGAAATGGAACAGTGGTGTCTGAGAGATGCTTGAGAGCTTAAGTCACGTGATCACTCCAATCCACAATGGACAAGCCCTTATCAGATGAGAGAATTTTGATGTTCTGACTTTTTTAGGGTTCTCCCATGACCTACATTCTTGTGTGATTTAAGTGGGAGATTGAATTCAGGAAGGAAGGAGACAGGAGGATAGAAGTGGGGAACTCTTGAAATAGGAGAAGGGGATGATTTAGGGAAGGAAGATAATATGATTGGGACAGGGTAGGAATTTTTGGTGGCTGGGTCCCAGATTGTCACATTGGTTCTCATCCCTGTCAGTAATAGTAAAATAATTCCACCAGCTGAAGGTGCAGCAAATGAGATTCCCTCATAAGAGTAGCATGGTCAAATTTTGGGATGGCAGAGAAAGTGAGACCCTTTCAAACTGCTCTGATCTTAACAATCAAAAACTACCACCATGTGGCTGATTGACTGTTGGTGCTAGTGTGACTAAGGGCATAGCCTGAAATATTGTTTTTTTTTCTTTTTTGTGCAGCCCTCCTTCTTTATGCTTTGGTGGGTTGTGGTTCTTATTTTTCTTTCCTTTGAATATTAATAACAGCTTTTTGTGGTCTTAAAGTGCTGTAGACAAAATTTCTTAGTAACTGCACAATCTGCTATTGTTATGGTAGCCTAATCTGTGCCAGTACTTCAAATGGGGAAAAGAGGACCTATAATTTTATATCATCATCTGTGCTTAAACCATTGACTGTTTACTCTGCCTTCACACATTTTGCTGTGTCAAACACTTATTATGGTGAACTGTCCTCCTGCTTTCCTTTTTTGGTTTGTAATTAAGTAGCACCTTTGGTGATCTGGTGTCCTCCATAGGCATTACATGCTCCATCTATTTCTTCCTATATCTAATCATTTCCTTATTCAGAAAAAAAATTCAATTCTTTTTTTACTCCTTCCTTCTTTTCTTATCTAGTGTTCTCAGCCATGGCTCTCAGAAATCTCATCTGAGCTGCTTCTATTCATTTTATTTGTTGTTTAGTAAATGTCCATAATTCACACCTGCATAGTTGGTATGGCCATTTCTTTGTAATATTTCATCATTTATTTTAATTACTCCACACAGGTACTGAAATTCGTGTAAATTGGTACTGACATCATCATTCCTGGTGAAGTTTATTCCTCAAAACTATCGAGGCATAAGTTTGTTATGTTCAGCATACAGAATATATTAAAAAACCCTGAAAAGGTGGGTAGGTGTAATAGCAGGCGCTCTTATGAATGATGCACAGAAAGGCTTCCAAACGGGAAGGCCATGTACAGATTGTATTTCTACTGTGAATTGATAGAAAAACATCAAGAATTCAACATATCAACATACATATAAATCATTGGTTATGAAGAAGCATTTGATACAGTGAACAGAAAGAAACGGTTTCAGATTATGGTAGACGAAGGCTACCCCCAGATTATGGTAAGAGTAATACAAAGTTTGTATTACAATAAATACACCAAAATCTCACAAGATGGCGATCAGACTCAAACAACAAGAGGAGTTTAACAAGGTTGTCCATTATCACTTGTGCTTTTTTAACATTTATATCGATGATTTGATGGGTAAATGGCTGAAATATGTGCTTAATCATTTTAAAGTTAATGACACTGTATTAGATACAATGCATTTGCTGATGACCAGATAAATTTAGCTGAGACAGAAGATGGTTTACAACAAGAGTTATACATAATACTGAAATGATATTAAGGAAAAAGCAAACAGCTTTTATGCAATATAAATAATAAAGGCTGCGGAAAATGATTCATCACTCACCAAAGTTGAAGGCTGTGATGGAAAAACACATGAGACAAACAAAAAAATAGAATATTTCAGTTTTACACCTTATTCTTGTGACAGGGACCCAGTCATATGGTGCGAGGTGTGCACATGCCAAAGTTTACCACATGACAGGCTGGGCAGTGGAAGACAGGGTGGTGGAGGATGTGATAGGGGTGAACTATTAGAAAGTGAACTATCAATATTTCGGGAAAACTAAGATGGTATATATAAATACATATGTCACCAGTGGTGATAAAATTAATATATATAACAAAGGGCACAGAATGTTATAGTGAGCAATAAATAAATTTGAAAGAAATTTGTTACTAGTTAAATGATAACAATGATAATTCTAATAATAATGAGTGATGGATGAAAAAGTAGAATTTGGACCCACAGTGAAAACCAACTCCTAGAATTTTCCACTCCCTTAACAATAGTCATTCCATTAATTCACCTGGACCTACTCCTGCACACTCATCACGTTCCTTGATGTGGACATCAAGCTCAGGCAGGGTGCCCATCACACCTCTGTCCACATCAAACCCATTAATCTGCTGCAGTATCTACACTTTGACAGTTGCCACCCATTCCATACTAAACATTCCCTCCTTTGCAGCCTTGCTATCCATGGCAGATGTATATGTTCTGATGCTGAACCCTTCTCTCAGTATTCCCAGAAGCTATTCCAAGCTCTTATTTCCAACTCTTACCCAGCAGATCTTGTACATAAACAAAACTCCCATGCGATCACCCGCCCTCCCACCCAGCATCTCTCAAATCCAACCATAGCCCTGCCTATGTCACCTAGTTCTCTCCTGGCCTCGACTCTATCAAACAGATCTTACAACAGGGCCATAACTTCCTTCACTCCTTTCAAAAAATGCACACTCTTCTACCAAAAATTCTACCATCTCCCGTACATGTTTCAGCAGACCATCTAATCTCAAAAACATCTTGGTCCATAATATACCCTCTGTCAGACTCTCCAAAAACACCATAAGGACCATTCCTTTGCTATAGACCTCATTGCAAAACTTGCAACATGCATCCACTCTCTACAACATATTCCAACCCTACTACAGGGGAAACCTTCGCCATCGTTGGGCATGCCACATGCTCCACAACACATATCGTATACCAGCTAAACTGCTGCCACTGCACTAGTTCTTATATAGGTCCCACTACACAGCAACTCTCAGTCGGAATTAATGGCCACAGACAAGCAGTCCACAACCGCAACTTATTCCTTCCAGTACCAGAACATTGGGATCCGTATCGCAAGGGATTGATTGACACATTAGAGAAAGTACAGAGAAGAGCCGCTCGATTCGTGACTGCTAGTTACAGTCCTTATGTAAGTGTCACAGAGCTAATTCGTGGGTTGGGCTGGGATTGTTTGGCAGACAGACGACGTCGTTTTCGTTTGAATTTGCTGGAGAATATGCGAAAATCTTTAAGTTACGAGTGCAACGAAATACTTCTTCCGCCAACCTATTTAGGTCGCAATGACAGGAGGGATAAAATTAGAGAAATAAGATGCCGTACTGATTCATTTATGTATTCCTTCTTTCCTCAATCTGTTCGGGATTGGAATGCGCAGAATTAGGATTGGTGCTTAGCACCCTCTGCCAGCCTCAGTATTTGTGATTTGCAGAGTATAGATGTAGATGTAGAACATGCTAATTACCACAATTCTAACAACCTCAATCTGTGAGAGCAATCAGAGTTTTCCCTGAAACCACAGTTGCTTCAGAACTTCAGGGATGGGAACTTGCATACCAAAACATCCTAGATGCCAAACACCCACATTGCCTCAACCACTGATAAAATTCTACCTTTTGACCCATCACTCATTATTATTATTATTATTATTATTGTTATCATTTAACTAATAACAATTTTTTCCAAATTTATTTATTTGTTCACTTTAACACTCCGTAACCTTTTCTTATATATATTAATTTCATCACCACTATATACTAATATATATCATATTAGTGTTTCCCGAAATATTGATAGTTTACTTCCTAGAAGTTCACCTCCACACTGTCTTCCACTGCCTAGCCATTCATGTGGTAAACTTTGTCGTGTGCAAGCCTCCCAAACCATACGACTCAGTTCCTATCACATGAATAAGGTGTAAAACCAAAATATTGTATATGTTTTTGTTCATCCCATATGTTTTTCACTCATCACAGCCTTCAACGTAGGTGAGTGATGAGTCATTTTCCGTCTCCTTTGTTACTTAATAATGAAAATATTAAACGAGCACGAATTGAAAATCTCTACAGGAAAAACAAAAGTAATGGCATTCAAGGGAGATGAACCAATACAGTCTAAGATTGTTATCAATGACAGAACAATAGAACAATTTTATAATCCTGTTCGTGGGAGCATTCTAGTGTACTTCACATGTGCAAATCAAGCTTTTACAGAGATTAAGGAGTGTTTAAGGGCTTTTGAAAATATCTTCCCAGAGCATGATTTGACCTGATGATGTTTTGATCTTCAGTTAGACATCTTAATCAACAACCCAGTACACTGGCATATCCTGAGCAGGTGATATAAAATAGATTGAGATTGTGGTTAAGAATATCAAAGGAATAAAGCACGCATTCTTTAGTTTTTTAACATTTGATGAAAATCAGTGTTAATTGGTGACAACACCATCAACAGTAGGAAATAGTAGTTGTTTGTAAAATTTGTATATGTATAAAGGTTTTGTAGAGAAGGTACATCTCCAACTAGTTTCATCCTAATTTACTGAATTTTCATAAAATTCGTACAGTTTTAAGGTCAGAAGAAAGTCTACTGCCCAAATGTTTTGGCTGATGTTTTTAACTTTCCTATCATCGACAAGAATTGGCTCGTATTCTTTGATAGTTCTTTGAATGTTTTATATTCAGTTTGTAAATATGTGTGCAGCACCATTTTAGTATTACCAATTTTACTGTGATGGAATCAAGTTGTGTGTAACAAGAAATAGTTACGTAATCATTGGTTACCCTGGCGAATCTGATGTTTGAAGATCTCTTGGGCATTTATCGTAGTTCAACGAATTTTTGATGGCGTAACGTGCCATCATCTTCAGTTTATGCCTGCTGGCAGGTGTGAGGAATGCAGTCTAGGATGCAACTGCTGGGCCGGACCTGCCGGGTTGGTATTTATACACTGAGTGTGGTGGGAGAGTGATTAATGCTCTGGCCTCGCATTTGGGAGGATGCCAGTTCGAATCCCCATCCGAGCATCCATATTTGGGTTTTCCATGGTTTCCCTAAATCACTCCAGGCGAATGCCGGGATGCTTCCTACAAAAAGTCCATGGCTGAATTCCTTCCCATTCCTTGTCCCCAGTCCCATCCCACTTCTAATGACCTCATTGTCAATGAGGCATAATGCCACAAGTAAAAAAAAAAAGGTATTTATACCCTTCGACCCAACCATACCACTCCCGCCGCAACTCTCCATTAGCAGTGATAAGGGTGGTACGCTCTGACGCGTCGAGCAGTGATTTTCAGTGTGTATGCCACCTCCGTCATGCACTGTGCCTTGGCTCTGGTGTTTGCGGAGAATGGTGCAGTGAACATAAACATCACACCAAACTACAGCAGCCATAAAAAACAGCATTTGCTGATTATTGTCTAGAGACATGGCATACTATTAAATATGAGGACACTGAAGTTCTGAGAAACACATCTTACTTTTGAGACTGTTTATACAAGGAAGCCATTGAGATCTGGCTACAGAGTAACCTCATAAACAAAGACAACGGGTTCCAACTAAGCCAATCTTGGAACCCAACACTGAAGTGGCTCCACAAACACCAGAGCCAGGGCACATTGTGCGACGGAGGTGGCATACAGGCTAAAAGTCACAGCTAGATGCGTCAGAGCATACCACCCCCCCCCCCCCCTCCAATCGCTATCAGAGCACCGTGTCAGGAGTGATGTGGTTAGGTTGAAGGGTATAAATACTGACCCGGCAGGTCCAGCCCAGCAGTCGCATCCTGGACTGTGCTCCTCATGCCGGCAAGCAGACGCTACCTGAAGATGATGGCATGTTACGCTGTCAAAAATTCGTTGAACTACGATCAATTGATGTGACCTCATGCCTGAGAGATCTTCAAACAAGAAATAGTAATTCTAGGCAATAGTGGGAGGGTTGTAGTTTCTTCATAAACTTATTTATTGAAACATATTTCTAAAAAATGGAAACATGAGGTTTGTTGCCATGGCTTGTA
Source organism: Vandiemenella viatica (assembly GCA_031002005.1). Classification (NCBI taxonomy): domain Eukaryota; kingdom Metazoa; phylum Arthropoda; class Insecta; order Orthoptera; family Morabidae; genus Vandiemenella; species Vandiemenella viatica. The sequence goes on from CM061921.1 coordinate 214,486,190, forward strand.
TAATAATGTTTCTCTTCAGTGGTCAGTTACATATATATGTCTTTAGAAGGTGCTATCAATCTGCAGATGTTATCTAATTACAGTTTCTTTTAAATAACTTATGTGCAGTGATTTACTTACAGTGTATAGAATTTCCACAGCTTCTGCATCAAGATTACTTATATAACCATACTTAAAATAACTTAATGTTTCCATGAAATATGACTTTTGGCATTCCAGATTTTGTCTGTAAAAACATCTTTCTGCCGTGATATCTATGTCAAATGCAATCTTCCATTTTCCCTTAAAATAAACTGCATTGGCAAGCATAAGTCGGGCATCAGTAGGCAATGCTTCTGCAAATAAAATAACATTTTTGGTGTTCAAATTTAAAATGCTACTCAAAAATATTGAGTATATTTTTTGAAATATATTGTGTTTCTGGATATTTTATGTTTGCTATTTCAGATGTCTTCTTAAGTATAATAAAACACACAACATGCCTACTGTTATGTAGTTATTAACTAACTGTAAAATGTGCCTGAAATAGATTCCCCCCCCCCCCCCCAAACAGCTTATAGGCTCTATAAACAACAAAGGACAAGGAAAATTATCTTTCACTTGCCAAAGCTGAAGGTTGCGTTGAGTAGCCTTCAACCTTGGTGAGTGATGGGTTATTTTCCATATTCATAGTTATTTATGCTTCTTACATATCCTTTAAAAGTCAGTTATGAATATACATATATTTTTTACTCTCCCATGAAAAACAGGAAATTGTAGATAGAAAAGACAACACAGCTAGAGATTAAGGCAAATATGCTGATGAAATAAGGTTTAATTTAATTTACTTGTGATGGTGCCCTTGCTGCAGTGGCAACTTCGTTGCACTTACTTTCTTATTTAAAATCTTTTATTGCATTTCATCACCCACCTACTTTGGACCTTTGTGAACTTTAATTTTAAGCTCTTTCACTGGTTTTGGTAAATTGTTCCATGCTTCCATTGATAATTTATTCCAGTTTCTGATTTCCTTACCTACAAAAGAATTTTTTTCCAAGTTCCTTAATTATTATCATATTTTTGTGTCATCCCAGAAATCATTACCCTTCATTACCATCAGGGAAAACTTCATTGTCAAGCATTCATTTCTTTAACCAAGATGCTACCCCTATAACTTTTTGTTGTTTATGAATCTCTATTAAGTTACCAAACTCTATTACTTTGTTATTTATACAGTTTGATAATAACAATCTTATAATTGGTTTTGTCATATTTGCAATATTAGTCTTTAGTGTCCATGTTAGAATATCCCCCTTCTCCCTTTATTTTTTCTCAGCTTTACATATTTCTTAAGTATTTATGAATTCTCCCACTATACATCTGTATTGATTATCCCTTTGTCTCCTATTTTTATCCCCTCACCAACAGTCTCTAACCTAAAAAAAGGCACAGTACTAACACCATCATAATGAAGGTGGGCTCCTATACAGTCTTAACTAATAGCTGGGAAAGCCTCTCCTTCAACCCCCTATTTAGTTTTAGGCCATGCCTAGTGAAACCTCATCTACCATTGGCGTCAAAAGGCACAGCCCCCAAGACAGAACTAATGTCTTTGCCAAGCAATGCCTCCATATCCACATTTACACACCTCACACAAGGCTTCAATTTTGACTTATCAAGGTTACTTGGAGCCTTGTCCTGGAATACTGTCTCTCCTTCACTGCCTTTATCAGGTCACTCTCTATACTATAATTCACATTTATACTAGTAGTGTTCCCCAAGTCCCCTGCTATCACTACCTTATCATACTAGATGGCATCCCTACAGAGTGATACTGTATGCTCTATTTCCTATTGCTCTATTTGAAGAAAACTTTTCACCTGGTAGCATATGCCTAACTGATCCTGCAAAAATGGTCATACAGCTTTCCATAAGAAGACTGGCATACAAGGAACTAATTGGATCCATTGCTCTAATGTAAAACAGTAAAACTAAACACTAAACACATAATATCTACCACAGCATTTCACATACTTTTTCCTGTGACCCAGTTATTTTCAGGATGCTTTTTCATGATCCATCAAAAAATTATTGCCTTTTTTTTGAAACGTGTAGGAGAAATAAAGTATTATTTGGATTGCAGTATAATTTCCATGTGCTTTAATAATAACTTTAAGTGTAAGTCTTTTATGAAATTGCAAAAATTTCTGCAAAAATGAAATTGAAATAAAATCAGATTATTAATGAAAAAATGAAATTGTTTCTTGCAAATTGAGGCTATTAAGATGATAACATAATTCTCAGGTCTGGTTCAACTTCCAATCTATTTTTTATTTAATTTTAGGAAAACCAGTGTTGAAAATCTGGCTTCATACTTATAAGTCATGACAAAATCCATCAGATATTTTACAGCCTTTTTTTGCTAAAACTGTAAACACCGGATGACACAATACCAAAAATGCATCAATGATATTCTTTTGTCTGCCCTTAAGTGAAGTGCCTCATGACAGTTCAAATAGATGCAACATTTGAATCCTCCTGTTCTGCTTTGGATTCTATGTCAAATAGATATGGATTGGTTATTTGTTCTTGTACCATTAATTGAGGAAAAATATCCCTTTAGATAAGTCTCTGGGTGTAGCAAATGTTCCTTCATATATTCTGAGGCTAAGGCGAGGTGACCTAGTAATTTTTTTCATGACCCGATACCAGGTCATGACCAACCATTTGGGAAATACTGATCTACTGTATCAATGATACCTGTAATGAACCACTGGTAGGCTATTGTACTGAGTTGTATGCAGGTTTAGCAAAGGGAACCACTACTCTTCCATATTGATGATTTAGACCAAAGTTTAATAAACCATACCACTACACTCTGCTACAAATAATTAAGACCAAAGACTATGCATGCACAAATTACTGTATCACTGATGTGTATCGCAAAACCCCAGAAAACTACAGTACTGAGTAGCTTGCAATGTAATAAAACTAAACACTACACCCACTCTCTCCTCTGTATGGTTTTGTTTATGCAAATGAATTTGCACAATGCCTGGTTTTGTCTGGTTATCAAATAAATAAAACTACTGCAACCCTAAATCTGATAGTGTAGTGTTGTTTCTTCACCGGTAAAACATTTATCTAAGATTGCTGTTATTAGTTTACTGTCATATGTTAATTACCAGTAAAACATTGTTAGCAGTATTTAACCCTGTCACCTGTGTTTCTTGGTTTATCCTGACTAGCATTTTTCTGATATAATTAAGCAAAATACTTTTACTTCACACTATTGTGATACTTAAAAAAACTTATAAAACACCAGAAAAACAATTTTGACACATTCTGGAGCATGCTTCAATTTTTCCAATGTATTAAAACCAAAGATATGTTTTTTTACCTTCTTCTGATATATGTATATTTCCAAAGACAATTGAAATTGGAAAATGATTTCCCAAGTATAACCTTATAATTATTAAAATGCAGCTGTAGATACCAAGGATTGTTTCATTCCTAAGAAAAAATTAAGAGCACTTGATCTGACAACCTAAAGTTTTGTGTGAGATGTGTACTAATGTTGAAAATACAGAATGTTAGCAAACTAAATGTACTCTTTTGCTGAAGAAATATCCAATTCAGTATTGGCACATACAACTGGGTACTTGTTGGAATGAAATTATTAATTGCAGATGCGAACTTTGTTAAGTTTTTCAGGGCTAATTTTTGACCGTTTTGCTTGTTGAGTTTCAGGATTTCAATATATACAAAAGATTCCATTGATGCACAATTAAACTCTGGGTACAATATTAAAAACATGTACAGATTTTAATATAACAGGTAAAAAAAGTTTTCCTGCCACAGATATGTTGATATCAAAAGTAAGAAAAATTGGAGAATGTACTGATTCTCTCCTGAATTTCGTTTTTACAAAACAGATTTTGATAATAGACATTTACTTAGTAAGATAAGCAGAAAATCTTATAGGGAATTCTTATAGGTATGTTGTATACTCCTTGGAATTCTTATGTATCCTAGAACCATTATTCCTCCCCAAGGCAGACTGTGAAGAAATGGAAAATTACATAAGCATCACAAATTACACTATTCTAACCAAGACAAATTTCCTTTTAGTCCAATCTGTTGTGAAAGAGTGCCATAGTGATATGACAAACTTACTTAAAAAAAAAAAATTACATATTTTCTCATAAAGGTTCAGCTTTGCCAGCTGTTGCACTATAAATTGAATAGCTTAAATGTTCCTATTTAAGTACTTACATTCTCTTTTGAAAGTATATTAGAAGTATTAATAATTTTTTAGTTAAAATGAACATTGTCAACTTTCTGAATAATACTATACTTTGTTTAAGAAAGTTGACAGATACAATGAGAGGCAATGTGAAAAATCGCTTTGCTGTGCATGCATACCAGATGATTTTCTTTTTTTGCTTTGGAATAGTGAGTTAATAATTTGTCTCTATAGACTTTCTTTTGTTTAAAAAATTATATGAATTCAAAACTCATTAAGTTTTGCAACAGTATCTCCTTTGTTTAATAATTCAGTTATTAATTTTTGAATATAAACAAAGTTATTTTGAATTAGTTATATGTTGTTATTAACAAACTCTACAGAAGAAGTTATACAATCTGTCTCATAGTTATGGATTTTGTATCATGTATAGCCTTAAATGAATTATGTGTTTTAATCTGAGAAAGTATGATTCTTTTTTTAACTTTTTGTAAAAGTATTTATTTATTTTTTTTTATTTTTTTTTGTACCTGAATCGACCAACTTCGGTATAAGTCCACGTGTAACACCACTGACCCAGTCATTAATAGTTGTAGCTGTTATTTTTGGCATACCAAAATCCACTTGTTTTGTGTCAGACAGGTAGTACTTTCTTAGAGCTTCAGTGTACTCTTCATATGGCCTTGTATCTCGTGAAACAAAAAACCTATTTGCCAATTCAACGGTCGTTGTTGGAGTCTTCACCTGTAACAATCCACTTATCACATTAATTTGATTGCAGTGTTAATTTTTGATGTTGTTATTATTATCATTATTACTCTGTGATTCAGTGTGGCAGACGGTGCAATGCACCTATCCAAAAGGGTAATGATTTAACAGGGATATATGGGATATAGCAGGAGGCATCCAAGGGCTATTGTGAGGAACCATTCCAGCATTTTCCTGGAGTGATCTGGGAAAACCATGGAAAACCCAGATCAGGATGGGAATTCTGTAATTTTAAATGAAAATTTATCATAAGTATACTATTAAAAAACTATTGATACAGGTGAAAAAGTTGTTGAAACCTGGAAAATAAGAAAATATACTACAATAGATGTTATATTTGGGAAGTATTACTAGTAATAAGGGTAAATGCAAAAAAGATATCAGACATTAACTAATGCAAGGGAAGATCACCATACAAAACTTAAATGCCCTCCTGTGGTCCACTAAGATTGACCAAAAAACAAAAATCAATATGTATAGAGCCATCGTGGAACCAATTACCACTTATGGGGTAGAATGTTGGATGATTGCAGAAATTAACCTCAAGAAGACAGAAGCAGTGAAGCACCTTTTGAGCATTTGAGTTAGAGCATGTGCCTGATGAACAAATAAGAGAGCAGATCAGCATCAAAGATACAATAGACCAGAACATTGCATTGAAACAACTATTATTATTCAGTCATCTAACCAGAATATATGAAGGAAGAGTACCAAAAATGGTCTTTAATTACCAGTTGAAAAACTGGAGATGATGAGGCATACCACCATTAAGATCAAGGAATTCAGCAGTCAATGAAAGAACAAAATATAGAACCAAACGAGGCTCAAAATAGATTAATGTGGTGACAGAGATGCAGGAAATGGTAGGAGTTGCAAGACTTCTGGGAAGGGAATCTTTGCTTTCATATTATAAAGCTAAATATCTTACATGCATCAGAAATGGCACTGAATAGTATATTAAAATTGATGTAGCAAGGTATAGAAATCACTGTTTATCAACATTGTTGACAGGACAGGATTACCTCATGCAAAAAATAAGAAAGACAACCACAAAGCATTTCAGATTAAACCCATTGTCAGTAGAGGAACATGGTGTGAACAGGGCAGTTGTGTGTCTTTATTTTTCGTGTGTTAATGCCATCATCTTTGACAAGCAGTGGTTTCTTCCTGCATCCTACATATCTGTTCTTACAGAATTGATGCATTAGAACAACTGTCAAATGCTTATTTAATGAAGAGAGATTTATTTCAGTCAGGTTATGCTAGCCAAATATAATTTTATTTCATGGTCTAGTATCTTGTAATTACTGTAACAATGACAGCTAACAGTTTCTAACAACGGTTGTCATATTATGCAACTTTTTTTTTTACAAAATTCAAATGTACTAATTAAAATTGAAATCAGAATACCATAAAATTGTTAAGCAAATGAAATGAAAGTCACATAGTTTTTCATTGTAATGAGTTCAAGGTCATAACCGAGGGATGATTTTGTGATGGCAGCGTTAGTGTGATTCCTGAAGACATGTGGAGCTGACTATAAGCATTAGCACCTCTTTAAAATGCTGTGATAATGTGTGTTATAATTGTGTAGCAACCTGTATATTACCTTTTTGTAAACATGGAAAAAATGACCAGAGCTGTGTGCACTGTATACAAGTACTGCCAACAATGTTTCCTGAAATCCAGGTAGTCACTTTCCTAGTCATTTGGGGAGAGATATCCTGTTGTGATTTTCTTATTAGTACCATTGTAGAAACAACTCACTTGGAAAAATATTCATGTTCTTTCTATTCAATAAGCACAAAGCATTCTTGGGGTTCAGAATTAATGTTCTGGTATTGTATATTACACTGAAGAGCCAAAGAAACTGGTACACCTGTGTAATATTGTGTAGGATCCCTACGAACACGCAGAAGTGCCGCAACACGACATGGCATGAACTCGACTAATGTCTGAAGTAGTGCTGGAGGGAACTGACTCCATTCATCCTGCAGGGCTGTCCATAAATCCATAACAGTACGAGGGGGTGGAGATCTCTTCTGAACGGCACTTTGCAAGGCATCCCAGATATGCTCAATAATGTTCATGTGTGGGGAGTTTGTTGGCCAGTGGAGGTGTTTGAACTCAGAAGAGTGTTCCTGGAGCCACTCTGTAGCAATTCTGGACATGTGGGGTGTCACATTGTCCTGCTGGAATTGCCCAAGTCCATAAGAATGCACAATGCGCATGAATGTATGCAGGTGATCAGCCAGGATGCATACGTACGTTTCACCTGTCAGAGTCGTATCTAGACGTATCGGGGGTCCCATGTCACTCCAACTGCACATACCCCACACCATTACAGAACCTCCACCTGCTTGAACAGTCCCCTGTTGACTTGCAAAGTCCATGAATTCATGAGGCTGTCTTCATACTCGTACACGTCCATCCACTCGATACAATTGGAAATAAGAGTCGTCAGACCAGGCAACATGTTTCCAATCATGAACAGTCCAACGTCGGTGTTAACGGCCCAGGCGAGGTGTAAAGCTTTGTGTTGTGTACTCAGCAAGGGTGGGCCTTCGGCTCCAAAAGCCCATATTGATGATGTTTCGTTGAATAATTCACACACTGACACTTGTTGATGGCCCTACATTGAAATCCGCAGCAATTTGTGGAAAGGTTGCACTTCTGTCACGTTGAATGATTCTCTTCAGTTGTCGTTGGTCCCGTTCTTGCAGGATCTTTTTCCGGCCGCAGTGATGTCGGAGATTTGATGTTTTACCTGATTCCCAATATTCACGGGTCACTCATGAAATGGTCGTATCAAAATCCGCACCTCATCGCTACCTTGTAGTTGCTGTGTCTGATCTCTCATGTGCTGGTTATAGCACTACTTTCAAACTCACTTAAATCCCGAAAACTGCCGTTGTAGCAGCAGTAACCAATCTGTGCTAGATACCTGTTGTCTTATATAGGCATTGCCATCCACAGCACTGTACTCTAAGTGTTTACATATCTCTGTGTTTGGATATGCATGCCTATACCAGTTTATTCGGTTCTTCAATGTACATTAAAAGTAGGATAAAAACACACTAGCACTTACTGAAGTTGAGTATTTAATCACAATGAATTCTCAGTGAATATAAGAAAGCAATAAAAAGGAGAAGTTTTAAAAAAGGGCCAAGCTTTTGATAGCAACCAGATACCCACTTAGTGGTAGCATGCGGCTAGATAATGATTTTACATAGGTTTGAGTGTTGTGACAGATATGAAACCACAGAGGATGGATACTGGCTACAAAACTAGTAAATGGATTGTGATCACAGTAAGTGCACAGGTCATCCTTGGACCTTCTCTTTACTGTAACCCAATACATCTAATTGTCTTCAAAAGGATCAATAACTCATCATGCGGCCTTCAGTAGTGGGAAAACCTTTATACATTTTGCCTCTTCAAATCATATTCCCAATTTCAAATTCAATCTTATTTTTTCCTAGTAATCAAATAATATATGAAATAAAATAGTCATTGTTCCTTGAACTAATTGCACAGAAATTATAATTTCTAAAGATGTCATGCTTGAAAACTTACTTTAAGACTTTGCAAAAATTGCTGTGCCCGCTTTCTGTAGTATTCTGGTTCCTCAGGCAACCTAAGAACATCTTTTATTTCCTCTGCAGATTTTCCTCTTGCACCCTCAAGTACCATCAGTAGCGCAGCCTTAACACTGACTGGGGACACAAGCACATTACCTTCTTGTTGCCTACTTATTTCCTGTAAAGAATATATGTATATGTTTTTTTGTAAATACACATTATTTATTGCAATAGTTTCTTATGAAATTTTACATAATTACCTGAATTAGTTCGTAATCAAAGAAATTGAATCTGTCATCACTGGGTATTTTCACAAAATTTCTTGCCCGCAGGCCAATATTTACGATATCTGCATTAGCTATGCAAACCAGAAATGTGAATACTGAAATAAATAAAATACATGTGAATAGAAGGAATACAAAATAAGCTACTATGTCTGGTCCAGAAATTTACATTAAAATATTGAAAAAGTTGATTATATCAAATACAGAAATGATCCACAAGGTTTTTTTTTTTTTTACCCTTTTTTTACACAATTACGAAGTTAAATTATGGAGTAGAAATTCTGAAATGATGAAACTTGTTAAAAATAAAAGTGTTTTCTATTATGGGATGAAGAATTTAGGAACCATTGAAAATTTACTCAAATTTTTCAGATTGTAATTTCATTAAAGTCTTCTAGGTATTCTGCCAAATTTTGTTTGTAAAAGCAATTTTTTGGCCATTTCCTCATTTGTCATCATCAGGCGATGATGATCTGTCTGCTTCAGCTATGGCAGTGGCAGTCTATTGACACACACACATACCTAAGGAGCCTTGACAATTATTTAAAGTTTTTAAATTATGGCTTTCCATTGATAAAAAGGAAATAACAAAAATATTTTTAAAATGACTTCTTCATTGTGTTATTACCTTGAAGACATAGAACACACTCTTGTCAATCCAGACACATTCATCTATAAGCGTGCAGTAAGTAACATTTTATAGTTGACCATAGATCATTACTGAACTTACATTACACCTTTGTTGAAGCAGTCTGATAGCTTAGTGGTTAAGATGTCTGACTGGGTATTTAGAGGCCCCTTGTTCAAATCCTAGTATTGGCTGGGTTTTTCAACAGATGGTCATAAAGCCATCCTTCACCTTTGGCAAAGCTTGCTTTGTATATGTGAAGTTCACTGGAATGTTTCCATGGTTTAGATTCCATGTTAAAGTTTAGGTCCCCTAAAGCCAATAGGATAACCAGATTGAGTGAAATAGCTACAACAGAGGTGTGTTGTGCAGATGCTTAAATACTTTGTCACCAGGTCATTGAGACCACACAAAATGAAAATAGAAAATACCTTTGTTTTCATTCTTATCCATATAGATATAAGTCTCTTGCACATTGTTTTTGAAAACAGCCATATCTTGATATCCAATGATATGTATAGCAGCAAATATATGATGAGAAAAATGTCTTGGAAACTTAACGATGTTGGCCTCAGACTTTTGAAGACGGCGTATTTGTCAGTTGATCCTCCACAGCTCAGTTTAGAAATAGGTGGGATACTTATCAAAGCTTGTCTTCATTACATGTATATATGGGCAGAAATATTAATAAAAGGTCATATAAAGTGTAAAATTTGAAAAGGAAAATAACAAAGTACTGAAATTTCTGTTTTGGTATAAGGTTCGGAGAATAGGATCATAACAGAACAAGAAAACCAGTGTTATGACATTGAAGTGATTGAATTTTACAAGGAAGCTGTGGAGTATCAAAAATGCTTATAATCACCAATCATTAAAGCAGAAGAAGAAGGGATGAGAAACAACTGTCAGAAAAAAGTTGTATGCCCATATAATTTTATGTTGCCTGGCTCAAGTACTACTAAATTGCAACCACCTCATTTAAAAGTGTATGTTAGTGAAGTTTACTACTGACTGACTTTTTACAATAAACTATTTAACAAAAGAAATAGACTTGAAAACCAGGGTCACATTTAAACGTAGGCTACATAGGCTACATAGGATGTAGCCTAGGGGCCTGCATCACAAAGGGCGGCCCACACTGCAAGTAGTAGAGCTAAAAAAAAAGGTCGCCCATATATTTTTTGGACTGAATTTCGAATTTAAGCTCTGGTCAGAGGGGCCACTGCCGACAGGGGGGCCCGCACCACATGTATAGCCTAGGGGCCCACAAAGCCTAAATGCGGCCCTGTTGAAAACACCACACAAGAATCTATTTACACAACCATTACAAAATAAAAATATAATTTCTACAGAACACTTTGGTAGTGTATTAATTTGATCAATGAGCATTCTGGTTGCTCAGTGGCTTAGGCATCTGTCTGGAGATTGTAGGGTTTCCCGTTGGATTCCTGGTCTCGGCTGGGATTTCCAAAGGCCCTTAAACTGACCTTCATCTTTGATCTCTGGCACAGCTGCTGTGTAACATGAAGTATGCCAAAATGCTTTCGTGGTTTGTATTCCACATTAAAATGTATGCCCCCTATATATGGTAAGATTACTAGGTTAGGCTACAATAGCTGTGACAAGAGTGTGCATGCACGGCGAGTTGAAAAACTCTTCATTTGGTGGCCACTTCCTTCAGCGATATTGAGGCCAACAGTGCCATATACATTTACATTGGATCATTTGGTAATTATGTATTTTCAATATCGTCTCACTGTTATTACCGTAAACATTTTTTATTATGAATTCGTAATGTGTGGACATTTTTTGAAGTCAGCAACAATTTATTTTTATTTATTTATCAATCTTGTTTCATGGATCCCTGCTGAGGAAGGCCCTCTGTGATGTGAATATTTACTATAAAAGTAATCATCTAAACTAAAACAAGAACTGAAGTTGTACAGATTATATATTACACAGTTATTTAAATATATTTTTGAGCTGTTGTCAAATATTTATGCTTAATTGCTATTATTAATTAATTGTAATGGAGCTCATGCTCTGTTAGTGATTTCCCTACATACCTACTTACTGTTCCTACACATTTTTTACTTTAAAGCCCTTTACAGTCAGGCACCAGTTTCCTTTTTCCTTAATTTCTTTACAGACAGACAATGAGATCTATTGTTCTTCACCTTGAGTCCTACCTTCAAATGAAAACTTTTCTATGCCCTTATCCCTGAAATATGTCATCATAATCTTTTGAACATTTTCACTTTTTGTGGGTTGTCTAACACGTCCTCTTCCAGGGGCTGTGCATATTTTGAAAGCATGGTTTGATCTGCTACTGGCTTCTTAGGCTAGTTGTAGTTTTGATGGGGGAGTGGATTTATTGTCACCTATCTTTGAGACATGTAAGTTGCATTCTGTGTTATTAATGTATTTATGTTTGTGAAATGTGTAGTTTATGAGTTGGAAGTTGGGAAACATTCCAACATTCGTCAATATGATTGCAGAAATCTGCCTAAAAATCACAATCAGGACGGCTGGTATGCTGGAGCCTAGATTTAACTTGGTCCAGTTGTACCTCCCCAATTAAGGGTGGTGGCACTTTAACACCCACGGCCCACTGGTGGGTCTAAGTATGAAATTAATTTTAAACATTATTATGATCTCTTTCCTTTCATATACTTCTTCTAAATCTTCCGCCAAAATTTATCCAGGTCTCATCACTAGTATGTGTCTTATACATGTCCACAATTCTCTCCATGTGCCTTCTACTCTGCAATGACTTGCAAACCAACACTTTTTATCATTTCAATTTCTGATTCCACCCTTGGTAATTTCCAAAAAAAAATTCTAGCTACCCTACTTTGCACCCCCTCCAATTCCAGTATTTTATGCCCATAATGTGGTTCCCATATCATCCTATAATACTCTAGCAAGGGCATGACCTATGTTTTGTATCCTTCCTCTCCTACTTCCCTAGTACATCCTCCTCACCAGATGCATTACTCTGAACCCTTTTCATACAACCTTCCTCTCACTGTGCCCTGCCATGGTTAGCTTACTGTCAACTGATATTCCCAGGTGTTTACATATTATTCCTTTTGACAAGAAATTTCCCTTCTACAGAACAGTCATACAAAAACTGTCATTTTTTCTCTCTGTGTACTTAATAAACTGACTTTTTGGCATTTTTCTTCATTGCATGCCTATCCAACCAATTAGATAACATGCCTAGATTCCTCTGCATTTGCACACAATTCTCTCTTGACTCAATCATACTCTATAGCATTATGTCACCAAAAAAAAGCTAAACCTATCCACTACAGAATACACTACTCTGTGGCACACCTGTTCTCACTTCCATCTCATATCACATTGCATAACCCACTTTGCTTTCTACCTTTTAAGAATTTCTTCACCCAGCAAGTTACATATTGATTTTTCTCAAAAGTCTTAACCTTATTCATAGCCATTGTATGGCTAACTTTGCCAAATGCCTTGGAAAGATCTCCTTGAACTTTCTTTTCCATTTCATCTGGAACTTGTGGACTTAACATGAGCTGATTTGGCCTGGATACAGCTTACTGCAGAGCAGGGCCGGATTAAGACAGCGCAAGGCCCGTAGCAAATGTGAAGAAGAGGCCCTTGAATTTTGCCGTCTGGGGAAAAATTGTAGAGCTAAAAAAAAAGGTCACTGGCTAGCCTAGGTGCGTGGCCCCCCTAGGAGGCGCGAGGCCCCCTAGAAGGTGCGAGGCCCGTAGCATTTGCTACCTCCTGCTACGTGGTTAATCCGGTACTGCTTCAGAGTGCTCCTCAACATCTATGGCACCTCCTCAGCCTTTACCAGTATAGGGAACCAATTTCAGATTCCCACATAAAAAGAGGTGTTAAGCAAGGTGATCCTATCTCTCTGAAGTTATTTTCAGCTAACTTAGAGATGGCAATGTCGAAGTTAGAATGGGCAGAAAAAGGAATTAGAATCAATGGCAGATTACAATAACATTAGGCCAGGGACATTGTACTCTTAGCCAATGGGCTTGATGAATCTCAAACCTTGGTTTCAAAATATCTCATCGCTGATAATAGTTATGTTTCACAAATGGGTCCCGGCATTGAATGTACAAATGAATAATAGTCCTGTATCTTTATAAAATGTCAATGAGAAGATACACAAGACCAGAAATTTTCCATCAGATCAAGCTGGTTTGGAAAGCTTTCGGAAAGCATGCTGCTCAGAAGAAAAAATGATATTGGAGTTGATTCCAAGAGATTATCAGAGACCAAGAGCAAGACTACCATACTGAAGGGGTAAAGACATACACAAGGTTACTGGAATCACAAATTATCACCCAATATAATTTTACCAGGAGAAGAGTTTTAAAGTTATATCTGGACATCATTTCATGACTGACTTAGCTGCTGATGAGCCTACTAACTGAGATATACATGAATAACCTCTTCTAAAACCAAGTGGCTGACTTGAAAACCTTTTTTCCTTCCTTGCAGATTTTTCTAATGGGTCTATAATTTTCAGCCCTATTGGTCTCTAATCTCTCTTATGGCACATTTCCAATCCTGTGGATACACCAAATCTTCAGGCTCAATCTAAATAACACTTCCAGCTTTGGGACAGTATTTTTGCCATCTACCTTTAAAGCTTCTGTGGTAATATTATCTACATTAGCCACTCCACATTTTTGTTTAAACTACATAGTCCTCTCATAATATACTGTGACTCTATATATAATTTCCCAGTGTGCTCATGTTTATTAACATGGGAAAGACTTTTCTTGGTTAATTCTCTACCTGTTTCTGTTTAACAATCCACAACAGTCTCTCCAAACCAGTTGATAAATATGTCAGCCTTTTCATATTCTCTGTAACTTCTTCTCTATCCTTTTCAATAAATATTGGGATACGTACCTTCCCCCCCACATACACACACACATGATTGATAAATTGCAATGCATCACACACTCCAGTGGCAATCTCCCTACACACCAATATTTCTCTTATCCTCTTTCCACCTACTCATGCCCTCTACTAATTTTTTACTTTAAATTATTTTCTATGTTTTTGGTAAATTATTTATCATTTCTCTTGGTAATTTATTCCAATCTTTTACACCATTTCCTACAAAAGAAAATTTTACCACATCCTTATACCTGAAATCAAGTGCCAGCTTGTGATCATGGCCATCCTTCCCCTTCCATGCATCTCTCCTAATTTTCCCACCAATATCTTTCCTTGTCTCATCACCCTGTACACTCCCATGACTCTTTTCACCCTCCTCCTATCCTCCAACTAATCCCAATCCAGCTCCTTTACCATATTAGTTATCGATTGTGTTCTGCGGTAATTTCCAGAAACAAATCTAGCAGCCCTTCTCTGCATCACCTCCAGCTCCACCCAAAATGTGGGTCCCATACTACACTACCATATTCCAGCAGTGGCCTGACCAGAGTTTTGTACCCCACTTCCTTTACTTCTCTAGTGCATCCCCTCATCACTCTTTCTAACAGGTGAAGGATTTTGAACCCCTTACCTACTACCTGTCCAATGTGTCCTGCACAGTTAAGTCTATCGTCAAATGTTATTCTGATGTATTTACATTTCGAGTCTTAAGTAAGCAGCTCCTTCCCCACTTTATAACCATAATCAACATTTAGCTTTTTATCTGTGTACCTAATAAGCTGGCTCTTCTTTGTATTTATCTTCATCCCAGCTAGTTATCCTATCTAGATCACTCTGCAGCTGTTTACAGTCTTCTACCGTTTTGATCCTTTTATATAACACATTAAGTCATTTGCAAACAATCTAACTTCTGACAGTAAGCCATTAACACAATCATTCATTAGAATAACGAATAGTAATGGTCACAATACATTACCCTATTGAACCCTCACGTTCACTCCTTCACTTTTTTTCATACTGCATTTCCTACCTTAACTTTTTGCTTTATACCTTTTGGGAATTCTTCTACCCAGCAAATCACCTTTTTATCAACTCCAATATATTTTATCTTACTTAGCACCATTTTATGGCTCACTCTGTCAAAAGCCTTTGAAAGGTCTAGTGCTATACTATCAACTTGACCTCCCATGTTAATATCATCAGAAATATCTTGCATATAGCCAGGGCTGGCGCTAGGAATTTCGGGCCTGGGGTAACTGGCGACCTTTTTTTAGCTCTACAATTTAGCTGGGCGAAAATGGGTGGATTCTTGGCTTCGAGGCCTGGGGGGACCCCTGCAGCCGGTGATCGGGGCCCCCCTCAGCCGGCGGGCCCGGGCACATTTGACCCACTTACCTAGTAGCAATTCTTTCTGTGTGTTGTTCAAGTTTAATCGAGCTATGTTACTTGACAGTGACACAGCAAGCTAAATTACTTTCGTCCTAAAGGCCGCCACACACGTGCGGGAAACCCAAGGGATTTGGACGCAATGGTCACGGCCTTGCGGGATCCCGCCACGTGTGTGGGCACTTGCTTGAGGCCGTGGCCGCACCCCAGTGCGGCCACGGCCTCACCGAAAAACAATTCTTATTTCCTGGAAGGCCGGGAGGGAGGGTGAGAAGCTCAGCGTGTGTCCTGCGGTCAGTCGGCCTTCGATGATTTCTTGTGAGTGCCTGTATGTGTTGCGATTTTGTTTCTCTGTTTCCGTTTCGTGATGTTCCGTGTTTATAAATATATATGATAGTGAGCCCTGTCTATAGGAATTGAAGTACTAGGAATACAACGACACAAACAAACGAGAAGCTACCTACGCCAAGCTGGCATAAATATTGAAGGAGATTGAACCAAATGCAAAAAAATAAAAAGAATCAATACTAAAAAAAAAAAATCAGCAACATTAAACCATCATTAAATGAATCTTTGCGAAGTGATGTGCTGAAGAACATTAAAAAAAAAAACCGGCTCAAGAAGATCACTTTGACGTTGTCAGCAAAACCGTTGTCATAAAATTACGTGGCCTTCCGACCAATCAAATGCTAATAGCAGAAAAAATAATTAATGACACCCTGTTTCAAGTCGAAATGGGCTGTTTAGGAATGTCTTACAGTGAGCAACGGTTACCTACTTCTGGCCTGTACTATTCTGCAGGCAGCAGTTCTGGATTGTTTTCCCAGGAACCTCATCGAATAGTCTCAGCCCACAACCTTTTCAAGCAACACCCGCAGGATCATTATAAACCACCAGCAGATTTTGATAAATTACCTCAAAACAACGACACAGCAGCAATTGTTCTATAAAATTATAATGCAAATGATGTCATGTGATTTGAATTTGAGTTTACATCACATGATCAACTATATTAATGACAACATGACTTTAAACTAATATTATTTTAATTTAGTTTTTATGTCATTTAAACTTAATTTTATGTTGTTGATGTATTTACGAATGGGAATAAATCAATTACAGTAAAAGTCTGGCTATCCGAGTTCCGATTATTTTTGAAATATGATAGGAAGCTTTTATGAAGATATGGAAATACAGAAAGAGGCTGCTTCAAGTTTTACTAGGCAACTTAGAGAGAGGTAGCACTGTGACAGATTCAATAAAGAAAATAGTAACAGCAGCCAATGCGTGAACATCATCGGATGCTGCCATCGTGAAGCCAACTCTGAGACTTAGAAACCCTTGAGGATTTTAACCCCCCGTGTGTGTGCAGCGCCACTTCGATGAAATCCCTGCGGTCCGGCCCGCGGACTGTTTCCCTGCGGCCCGGCCTCCACGTGTGTGGCTACCTTAAGTTTATCACACCAGTGTATATGTATAACTGACTCACAAAGCCTACACGGATACGCAACAGATTTTATATACAGTAAATGTTCTACCGTAATAACATTGCCGTCAGAAACCATTCTTTTGGTCGAAGTTTAGTTAAAAAAATTCGTTCACGCGCTTCTTCCTCTTATCTGTCAGTGCTGTAGCGAGAAAGTAAGATTAAGAAAAGAAAAATTCTTTACTGTTATTCACTACTGTTTGTGAAGATTGTAACACTAAGAAGGATATGTATGATTACAGTGAAGTTTATTTCATGGATTAGGGACAACAAAATACACAGATAATTAGAATTACAGATCTGTACATGTATAATGTCTGAGAGAATTCAGTACGGTGTGAAACCCCCACGTGGTGCAATCAGAGCCTCTTGACGTCGTGACATGGAATCAAAGAGATCCTGGATGTGCTGATGGGGAACACACTGCCACGCGGTTTGTAGGCGCGTTCATAAAGCATCAACAGCGTGTTGCAGGAGGACCCGACTGAACAAGCTGCCGATCTACCATAACCCAGACCTGTTCGGTGGGCACATGTCAGGTGAACGCGCTGGCCAGGGAAGCAGTGGTACCCGTCGTTCATCGAAGAAGGCTCGCGCATTCCTCGCAACATGTGGTCAGCCATTTTGCTGCTGATATATGGCATGTGGAGCTGCCTGCAGGAGCTGTAGTGCCTCGAGAAGTGTATCGGTTGCTGGTCAGACTGCACTCAATGTGTAGGAGGCGAGATCATATGTTAAACCAATGACGCCGGGTGTTTGTCCGCTATGCCAGTCAACAGTGCAATTTGCCTGACCGATTTCACCTCGGTTGCATCTAAACACGTACGCAGTCATCACTGTAGGATAAGTTGGATTGGGACTCTTCCGAAAACGCTACATTTTGCTACAAACTTGCCAGTGACGCCGTACACTTGGCCATTGCAGTCTGAAGCGTTTGTGGTTTCTGGTCCGTGGAAGCAGACGAAATGGCATGTGGGCCACCAGTCTAGCCCTCAACTGACGGCGTCGAACTGTCGACGAAGCGCAGACTTGTGTATCAGTGTACCAACGTCGAACTAACAGTGTAGAAGAAGCCGTTCTGTCTGTTATTGACATGTGAACAAGATGGCGGTCATCCCGCGTTGTAGGCACATTGTATGGTCCAGTGTCCGCTCGTCGCTGATTCCACACACGTTTACTGTCGTAGCAGCTTGCCCTGTACGAGCTGCAATGCTGCGGTACGACAAACGCATTTCCCTGAGACCAATCATTCTGTCACGTTCGAACTCTTTCACATACTGACATTGCGCTCTTTCCTTCGTTTGACTGCTCTGCAACGACTGAGCGTGACATATCACAGAAGAGAGTGCCATTGGGTCTGCGTACAAGCCATCTTAATCTTTTATTACGGTTACACCGTTCTACATATTTTCCGATATTGCAATTTTCACGAAAGGTAGTATATATTATTATTCTCTTTTTCAGCGTGGCGTTGGATATCGTAGTAGAGACATCTTACCCGTGCACAGATAAAAAAAATCTGAGATTACAGGGAGCGGAAAGATCTGCTCGTTGAAGATCTAATCTGTAAATGTCTTGACATGAAATTTGATGATAAACTCAAATTTGTGCGGCGCATAGGGCTGGTGGTAGAAAGAGGTTTCAAAATCATTCATTTATGGGTGAGGGTGATGAGGGGATGTACCAGGGAAGTGAGTGAATTGGATTACTTTTTTTTGCCTGGTTCTTTACGCCTCTCCGACGACGAGGTAATTAGAAGGGGGAAAAGGACTTTAGCCAAGGAACGGAAAGGAACTCGGCAAAGGCCTTTTCCAGGAACCAACTCAGCATAGAAACATCTCAGCATTCGCCTGGAGTGATTTCGAGAAACCATGGAAAATCGAAATCACGATGGTTAGTTTGAAAATCTAACCCACGTCCTCCCAAATGCGAGATCAGGGTGTTACCGCTCAACCAACATGCTCGGTAATTGGGTTAGAAAACTTTGGTCAGATCACTCCTCGAATATGGTGGAGTGATGTGGAACACACATTTTTTGTGTCAAATTTATGAATTATAAGAGGTACAAAGGAGAGCAGCCAGATTTGTTTGTGGATACTATCACAGAACGTAATGAATAATTGATATGATAAATGAGCCGGGCTAGAATTCTTTGGAAGACAGCAGGCGGGTAAAAAAAGTGCTTGGATTGTGCACGACTTATAATCGCGATGGAGCATGGATAAATATTGATAGAAGGATTCGAAGTAGAATATGTAAGGGACATGATGGTCCTGACCGTATGCAGGTATTTGATTTTAGTTGTAAGGGAGTGGGAAAATTTTCTTTTGTAGGTAAAGGAGTCAGGGACTGGAATAAGGCCCGATGCACACGTCATGTTGCAGCGACACTGCCAGAAAGCCGCGTGCACGCAACATCGGATACACACGTAGCATACGGCATTAGAGGAGCGTGCATAAACCACGTAGCTCCATGTTGGCCTCCTGTGAATCCTCCCTCCCCCACGTAGCCCTACGTGGCTTTTGCCTCTCCCCCCCCCCCCTCACGTAGCATTTTTTCCCTTTTGATTCCAGAAGACATTTTGTACTGTTTTCTCTTGTCAGACGATTATAAATTATATACGGAGATAATTAACTGAGGGAAATAAATATTCACGCGCTGTTATGAGTTCTGTTCCTCATTTTAACTGTGAAAAATGTGACGAAAGGAAAGTTACGTGGCCTGGCTCGGAACCCCCCCCCCACGTAGCCCAGCGTAGCCTTCCAGCCAACCCCCCCCTTTTTTGTACCGGGCCACGTAGTTTGTGCACGCTCCTTTGGCGGTCGGCCACTGACAGCTGGAAGTAGGATGCGAGTGTTTTTGCGCACTATTCTATAAAAATTGCTTAGTAGCCATTGATGGCAAGCATGTATGATTTAAAAAACCAAAGACGGGTGGGTCTCTCTTTTATAATTATGCTAGCTATTGTGAACTCAAATTACAAGTTACATTGACGTTGGAGCTTTCCGGAAACGAATCAGACAACTCTACATTCCACAGAACTTATTTTTATAAGCTTGAAAACAAGATGTCAACCTCTCCCGGCCACTCCAGGTAACAATGTCCTTCTATTTTGTTGGTGATGAAGAATCTTCCCTTTCAACAAATTTAATAAAGCCTTACAGTGGTAAAATTTTGTCAAAAAATATGTATATCAACTATAGAGTGTCACGCGCCCGGATTAATGTCAAAAGTTCATTTGGCATACTCTGGAGTAAATGGAAAATTATTCACGAAGCAATTAATGTACAAATTTGGATTTATCCATCCTATTTATAAAGACTTGTTGTTCTCTTCACAATTTTGTAATAACTAGAGATGTATACTACATTCAAGATGTAATGAGTGTAGAAGGTTTCGTCTATATCGGAAAGAACGCCTCTAGAACTACAAGAACAAATATTAAACAGTCTATCTAACTAAGAAACATGTTAGCAGATTATTTTGTTTCCGATATTGATAACCTACTTTTGCACAGGCATTTAAGAACTTTTGCATGTTCGACAGGAATTTAACAAACATTTTATATTGATGCTATATTAAATCTAGATTGTGAAACACTTTATTTAAAACTGGATTTATAGTAAATACCAAATATTTTACTTACACATTTCGTTTTTGGCTTTGTCATACTTTTCCTCAAATCCCTCACTGAATATGCGACTTACACTGGCCGAAGCTCCTCTCATTTCCATTGAATAGTGATAGCTCTCTGATGTAATATCCTAAATTTCTGGGTAATTATTCATTTCACCAATGAAATACTCTGTGTATATGTTTTCTAAGTGTAGTATGGGACCCACATTTTATGTTCCAAATACAGGAGTTGGACGGGGTGAAAAGAAGGTCTGCTAGATTTGTCTCTGGAAATTACCGTAAAACATAATCAGTAGCCAATATGATTATAAAAGCCGGAATAGGATTCATTGGAAAGTAGGAGGAGGGTAAAGGCAGTCATGGAACAGTACAAGGCGTATATTGGTGATGAAGCGTGGGATGATATTGCTGTAAGAAGTAATAGAAATGCATGGAAGGGAAAAGATGACCATGTCCACAATCTGGCACTCGATTTCCGGCACAAGGGTATGGGAAGATTTTCTTTCGTAGGTAAGGGGGTCTGGGATTGGAATAAATTACCGAGAGAAATGGTTAATAATTTACCGTAAACATTGAAAGAATTTTAAGTTGAAATTTGTAGGTGGGTACAGGAAAGGGGGGAAAATGGGTGTGTAGGGAATTACCACCGGAGCGTGCGTTCCATTGCAATTAAATTAAATGTCTACCATGCTTGCAGCACTTGCGTTTTCTGCCGGACGTGTGCACCGCTCCATTGGAAACAGTGTACTAGGAGACCGGAGTTGCGTGTGCGGCAACGCTGCGGCGTGGTAGGCAAGAACTTGGAAAAAACGACCGCAGGGTGGACGTAGGTCGCCGCAGCCTTGCCGCAGGTGTGTGTGAATGGCCGTATCTGTTTGTCTGTATTCCACGTCGCAACTGCGGCACCTCTACGGCGGCGCTACGTGAAATAACGGACGTATGGACCGGGCCTTAATTACCAAAAGTAAATGATAAATAATTTACCAAAAACACTGAAGGAGTTTAAAATTAAAATTCGTATTGTGTAAAAGAAAGCGGGCGGTGAAAATCCGTGACATGGGAAAGAGGATGTGTAGGGAAGTTTCCACCGGAGCATATGCTCCATCGCAATTGAAATTAGAGTCATACTTCGTAAACAGTTAGCTCTACACACACAGTTATGTTAGTTATTGAGTACTAATGTATATTTAAAGTTATTGCGTGTTTTTAGCTGTTACTAATATTGCGATATTGAACTAAACTAAACTCTGTGAAGTCAAAGGTGTATCAATTTAAGAACGCAGGAAAGTACCTTTTGGGAAAAGAAATGGTTAAAAGTTAATTCTTTCCAACTCATGTGACGACTTTCAATTATATTGGTGTGTGATATTCGGGCAAATCACAATTTTTAAATGCATATTTCCAAGGAATCTGTAACCTTATAACCAAAGAAAACCAAAACGTCAGTTACTGGGCTTGGATTTGAGGTTTGAACCTGAATGGCAGAAAGTAGTCATTACCGGTTAAATGGTGGTCTAAGATTGTGGGTATTTGATGGAGAACAGAATATTGTTAGAGGTAAAGTTATAGTGTGTTTTGCTTCAAATGGGTAAGAGAAAAAATGTAAAAAGACTTCTTGTTGTTACTGTCTAGAACAGTGGTTCCCAACGTGGGCCGTACCGCCCCCCGGTGGGCGTTAGAGAGCTCGAAGGGGGCGTTTGTGAACAAAGGCAAATTTGGGGGGCGTTGACGCCCAGCCAGCGCCCCCCTAGCCAACACTGGCAAGGACTTGCCGATAAGATTAATTAATAACAAAAATCATTGAACAAATGTTTCAGCAAGTAATTCCAAATGTCCTTTAAGCAGGATCAGTGGGTATTAAGAGTTGGTGTCAGTATATTATATCTTTGTTCCTAACACCTGCTTCAATAGTTAATGAATGAGTCGCAGCAAGCGCTGTGCACCACAGGGATCACCATTGTCAGTATGTTTATGTTCCCGCTAGATCAACAATGTTTATACGTTTACGCTGGTCAGTGTTCGATTATTCGGTAGTGCCTTCAGACAGAGTGACTGTGAACCTGTGCGGTATCTACAGCTTACGTGGACCTACTTACTAAAGATTATTTATTTTGGAATATCTATCTGCCACAGTGGTTAGTACATATTCATTATTATTATTTGCTTATTATTCTATTTACTGGTCGATATTACGTGAGGAATGTGATGTGAAATTTCAAGTAAGTTTTAATCTTTTATTTAATTTTTGTATCATGTGCTAACTAACTACACTCTATTCTGTACTGATAACTGCTACTATTCCTGTTATTATTATCAACATCATTTATCACACATTGAAAGGAGGGTTAAGAATCTATCATTTTTGACATTTCGAGATTTTTACAAAAGGAGTACCTATGGTTGACGGGTACCTATGGTTCACATGAAGTTGTATGAAATTCAAATTTAAGAAAATACTGTGATCCAGAAAACCAGCAACACTGTCAGGTTAACTGAAGGGGTCCACGGATTCGGTGATAGTCTCTTCTGTCGATGGTGAACAGTTTCTGTAGTGCGTGTGGTTACCATATTCGAAAGCGCGTATCTTGTTATCAAAATAGGAGCTTCGTTAAGTACTTAAACTCTCAGTTAATGTAAGTTTGCTTTAATTTGCACTGAACGTGAATGTGGAAATGTTATCACGATGAAATAAACAAATGTATGCTTTCGTAGTTTAAACTGGAATAATATTTCTATTATGGTTAGCCTCTCTGTCTAAGGTAGGTGTTCCTCAAATCGGGAAGGATGTCGAATTTACGTTCATCAATAATAAATGGGCTTTAATTTAAAACTGAACAAACCATCATACCGTTTACAACATATGCTACGGGAGGCGCTAAGGCAGCCAAAATCGATATGTGGCGTCTGTTTCCGGTACAAACGATGTCATATTTGGGAGCCTACAGCTCTTATATCGCATCGTGGGCAGATATTGACCCTCACTTGCTAAATACTTCAAGTAAGGCCGGCATATATTGAAACGGGATATTGTTAGGCCGTTTTCACACCGGCGCGGCGCCGGATACAATGTAATCAAATGAGAGCTTTCACACTTACTCTGGTCCGGCAGATTGCCAGCCCTTTGATTTAATTGTTTCTTCTGCACACTTCTCCACACTGGTGCCGATGACGGAGAGGATCTATTCTCAGTCCCGACAATTTTCTTTAGTTTTGTAATAATTACTCGCACGATACTATAATATTAAGTGAATTAGTTGATATTAAACCTTATTTGTAGGATAGAACAGCAGACTATTTCAAAGTTAGAACAGAATGCGTGCAAAGAGATTTACACATTTTGGAAAGAAGATTTTGAAGTGAAAGAAAAAAAGAACAACTGAAAGTTGATCAGCTATACATTTATTTTTAGTTATAACAATACAGAATAGATTACACAATTTATTTTGTTGATTTGCCATGGCAAAGCGCCCTCGATACTGACAACGTATCGTTGTGTTAATGATATGTGTGGTTGCCACTAAGGACTCAGTGGGAAGCATGTGGGAGCATGGTTATAAAATGCAAACCTTGTTCAAACATTTTATTACAAGAACCATGGTCAACGATTAATCTTATACAGAATATCACAAATAATATAAAACAATACAATACATAAGAAAGCTTCGATCTTGCCGATTATGGTCTTAATAAATCCTGTACCAATACAAATATATGTTAATGCGATGACAAGCTTGTTAAGCCATGAGAATATCCCTAATCACAATATCTCCACTTGTATTAAACACCCAAACAGAAATCCTTACGTGCTTGGAAACGTAATACAACAAGGCAGGCTCTTATCAATTTACCATCATATAACAAATTTACAGCTAGTACAAAACACAAATTTGTACATAGGAGGCAAAATACAGCAATTATTTTAAACAAACAGGAATCAATTTACATTAGCGTCTTTCAGTTTAACCTTAAGAATCAAGTTCTTACCAAAAGGTTCTGACACACTATAGCGTGTACACGCCGGCGAATAAGTCGTTACCACCCACACACACTGATAAGGTGGCGGGAACGATTAGCACTACATATCGGGGAATTTTGTCCATTACCGTAACAAAATTATTAAGCACAATTAACAAGAATGCAGTAAGCGACACACTTTGTAGTTGGAATCATCAGGTATTCTATCTCAAATACCCGACAGTGCTAGAAAATGGCAACTTAACACCTCGAAAGCCACCGCCAGCCCCGTCCGCTGCTGTGCTCCCAATCGGCGGAAAACCGCTCACGAACATAGAGCGCAGCGGAGGAAATCCCTCGATTAATGCGAGCGAGGAACGGTCTCGGTCGGGTCACAAATCCACATCATGTGATACTTCCAGGCCGCCTGGTAAAATTACAAGTCCTCGCTTATACCAGCAGACCTCTAACGTCGCAGTCAATTAGGGAAAATATTAGGCCCAACGAACCAATCCGCTGCTGCTGACCGACTCACCTCCCGGTTTCGTGTCCCCGAAAATCAACTCCATCAGCTGGTAGAGGGCACCACCAGAGCCACAGCGCGCTCTCACGGGCGAGACTAGAACGCGGGCTCTGCAGGAACCAGCATCAGAAGACAATCGAGGGCGGGGAAAATAAACAATGCGAGCCGAGCACGGCTCAGTTAATACCGCAAATAATAGAACAACCAGATTTACATTTTAAATAAAGTATAAGTTAATTATAATATTTGTTAGTACAAATGATAAATATGTAATTTGTCATATTTCAGTTGGTTTCTTTTTCTTTTCATTTCGAAATATTCTTTCAGAAATGTATACATCTCTTTCCACGCCTACGTTTTACTTTACTTGTGCTTATTCCCAACCTGTAGGTCTCATGTAAGTCAGTAAAGTTTGCTCCTTTAACGAGATCTTTAAAAATCAATAGAAGAAACACAATAAATTGACAGATTTTTGTATCCTATTTATAGATTTCAATCGCAGTTGTAGCTATTGCATAATATTACAACTTGATGAATTTACTTTACCAAACTGTGATTCGTTACTTCTTGCGTACGTTCGCTTCATTAAATGTGAAAAAAATTGTCAAGAATTACTGTTCGCAAAAAAATTAGAAACTCATACTAAAGGAAAACCTATATTTCATGTTTTGGAACACTATTTCGAAGAAAAAGTATTCCTCCGAATAATATCGTGCCCATTGCTACTGATGGTGCTCCGGCAATGGTTGGACGATACCGAGGGTTGATTTCATATTTGAAAAAGGCAGTACCAAATGTAGTCGCCGTGCATTGTGTAATTCACAGACACCATTTGGTTTCAAAAAACCTAAGTGATCGCCTTCACTGCTCACTCCAGTATGTAATTACCGCAATTAACAAGATCAGAAGCAATGCTCTCAATAGTAGATTATTTGGAAAACTTTGTGATGAAAATGACGAGGATTTCAATCGTTTGCTATTGCACATAGAAGTTCGTTAGCTGTCATAGGGTACCTGTTTAACAAGATTTTATGACGTTTTTGACTCCATTATAAAGTTTTTTTTAAAACAAAGATGATTCATTAAGAGAGAATTTATTGAAATATAAGAATGATGTAGCTTATTTAACTGATCTATATAATAAATTTAATGAAACAAACCTACGGCTGCAAGGAGATAATTTGAATTTGATAATTGCAAAGTCATTTATTTGTGCGTTCATGTCAAAACTTGCCTTGTACAAACAGAATGTGGGTGGAAGACAATTCTATCAGTTTCCAAATCTTTCTTCTGTGGAAACAAATGATGAAGATATTTTAGTATTTTGTCAACATTTGGAAGCACTTAACGAAGAGTTTAAAAACAATTTCAGGATTTTCTTAACATTACCAGTCCAGATTGGGTATTAGAATCTTTCTCAAACCTACAAGCAGCAGATTTATCGCTACAGGAAGAGGTGATAGAACTGTTAACAAATGAAGAATTAAAATTGAAATTAAAAAACGGATATCAAGAATTTTGGCTATAGAGGCAAATTCCAGTTTTATATCCGGTATTGTGGGCTGCAACAAAAAAAAAAAAAAAAATTATTGCATTCCCGTCGTCATATTTAGCTGAAAGGGGATTTAGTGTAGTAAGCAATTTACTAACAAAGAAAAGAAACAGATTGTCAGTAGTGGAACGCGGTGATTTAAGACTCCTGCTGACAAATATAGCACCAAATGTAGAAAAATTAGTATCATTACATCAAGCTCGGACCTCCCACTGATAATTTTACAATAATTTTCAATTTATGTTTTTAGTCACATTTTGTAGAAGGCACCAATATTGTTAATATTCTTTAATAAAGTAATTTTAAAAATCTGTCCTTGTTTTTCAATATTTAATATAGTCCAATTCACCTAAGAGGGCTGCTATCAAGTCACTGTTTGAAGAAGTGGGCAACAAGCCAATTAAATTAAAGCGCTATGGATTACACAATGTTGATTACAACAACAAATACGTCGGTGCTGTTTTTTTCTTATTTCAAACAGGGGGGCGGTGAATATATTTTTTTTTCGAAAAGGGGGCGGTAGGTCAAAAAAGGTTGGAACCTATGGTCTAGAACATGGCTTGGTTGAACAATAATTCATTGAACATTTTGTTTTTAATTCGTTGTTTGGAGTGTATTTGCCATAAAGTTTTGACGATACAATACTAGATTGGATTCGTTGATACCGGGTGTTTAAAAAATGACCGGTATATTTGAAAAATCAATAAAACGTAAACGGGCAGCGATAGAAATACACAGTTTGTTGCAATATGCTTGGGACAACAGTAAATTTTTAGGCCGACAAACTTTCGAAATTAGTTACAATTTTCAACAACAGATGGCGCTGCAGGCTATTTGAAAGAAATAGTAGTAAACGCAGTCTGTGAGTTCGCCATTCTGTAAGTCGTCTTTCTACTGAAAACGTGTGCTGTTCACAGATTGCAAGTTTGCTGTGAAAAAAAATGGTTTATTCCTTAGAATAATCGTACTTTAGATTTTTCCAGACTGCAGCGCCATCTGTTGTTGAAAATTGTAACTAATTTCGAAAATTTGTCTGCCTGAAAATTTACTGTTGTCCCAAGCATATTGCAACAAACGGTGTATTTATATCGCTGCCCGTTTGGTTTTTATTGATTTTTGAAATATACCGGTCATTTTTAAACACCCTGTATATGGCGTGTGACACCAGCAATCTTACGTTTGTATTACCAATATGCGACTAAAGTACTGTATGTTGCATAAAATGAGAATACTCAACATTCTAACTTGTATTAACATTGTTGCTAATTTCCAGATCCTTCTAATCGTTTACATGACTTCATCCGTGGTCAGAATATACCGTCTCTCTTTCTCTTCTTTTTTAATATTCCGACCTATCTTATTTCGTGAACGATGTGTCAGTCAAAATTCCGAATAGACTGGTGGACCATGACCTTAAATTGTTCTTAAGTTGATGCTGGTTCTTAGATAATTAAATGAAACAAAATATGCATATATTACTACGCCGATGCGTTAGCGGAATTTAAGTAGTGGAGTCGCTTTATTTGTCTACGTTTCTTGATGTTAGAGGAAACTGACATATGGTGACCATGAAAATGAAACCGGAATGCCGGCGTAATGCTACATAAACTTTTCGCCAAACTTATTATTGACGTTTGTAGTAGCATGCAATTAACTAAAAACTACTTATTTATTATTCTAAGTTTGTTGTTAGTAGCACTTGCAGTGTGCTTAGTTGGGCATTAAAGGTACATCTACCATCTCTGCATTTGAATGGCAGTTTAAATTAATTCAAATAGTAGCTCAACAGAAGATTCTGCAACCTAATATTACAACACTTATTAGGAGGGTGGGCTAGTTTGTTAATTGAGGACTGTGATTAAACATTGAGATGTTTTAGCTTACCCATCACTGTGGCTGCGCGCGTTAAAGCACTTCTACAGTGGATCGGTGAGGTCTTACCGTACGAGGTTCGAATCCTTGTTCCCGCGTTCTGGCCTTCCTAATTGCCGTTTTTAGGTGGTTTCCCGTAATCACTTAGTTGAATGCTGGGACGGTACCGAATCTCTGCCCCAAAAACTACACATTTCACAAACAAATAATAGAATGATCATAGAACATAAGTTAATCGAATCGCAGACAGATGGCAACACTTAAGCTCCCCCCATTGCTCGAGTGGAAGCACTGGACGAATGCTTCGTTAAAAGCCATGATGAGAATCAATGCGTGATCCAAAAGAGCCCATTAGGAAAGAATTCAGCCTTGCAGTCAACGGAAGCTTGTAAATAATAACAATAATAAAAAAGTATGAAAACGTTCTGAATAGTGATCATTTCGATTTTGGTCATCTAATGTTTTAAATATACTTTTATTGGAACAGATACTGACAGTGGCAAATTTAAGTTTTCTTTCCGCCGTTCCAATGTCACGAATGAATACTGTATAAAGTAATAAGAAAAATAGTGTGGTCGTGATGTTCTGTTGACAGGGCTTCTTACTGGCTGCGCAATCCGATCATTTTAGCCTTTCCAAACCTAAAATGGTAGTCCTAGCTGATATGGGTAACCTACAGTTTCATGAGAAATCCGATCCACGAAATCGTTCTGGAGTACTTCACATTACACAGCAAGCTGTACCAGGGGAAAGGTCGGGTTAAGGGACTATGAAATTCCAGCCAAGACTTTTTGATCTCGGCCCGGACGACAGTG
Source organism: Vandiemenella viatica (assembly GCA_031002005.1). Lineage (NCBI taxonomy): Eukaryota > Metazoa > Arthropoda > Insecta > Orthoptera > Morabidae > Vandiemenella > Vandiemenella viatica. The sequence goes on from CM061921.1 coordinate 214,515,805, forward strand.
GTTCGATCCCCGACGAAGCCGAGGATTTTTCCTCGAATTTGATCTTCCGGAACGGTCTCCCCAGGCCACTCAGCCTGCTATCCAGTGAGTACCGTGGAGGAAACTCCGCGGAAGGTAAAGAATGGCCGGAGCGTGGCGCTGACCCCGTCACATCCTTAGGGGGCATCCATAAATTACGTGAGGTGTTTTTCCGGACTTCCAGATCCCCCCTCTGGCGAGACTTCGTGAGATATGGCCCGACTCCCCCCCCCCCCTTCTGTGGTGAGATCTGTCCGAGAGACTCCCCCCCTAGGAATCGTCCTCTCAGTTTTTTGAGACCTTTTTTTATGTCTATCCTTTCCAAAAGCCGGTTACACCCCCATTTTACGACGAAATATCCCCCTAAAATCAACTTTCGCGTCATTTTTTTAGCTCTACAGTCCAACAATAATTCAAAAACCTCACGTGAGATTTCCGTAGACCCCCTCCCCCCTCCTTGGTGAGATTTCGCCGGACCCCCCCCCTTATTTCACTTCACGTTATTTATGGACGCCCCCTTACTAGTGCTAACGGTTGTAATGGGAATGAGGAGCTCTACCTCCATGAATCCTACGGGAAGCGGCAGGAGCCGTAAGAACCCCGTGACCTTCACCTTTACCTTACCTTTCGATCTGTAGTCAGAACCTTAACCATTGAGCCACCAAACAGTTCACTGTCTAGTATAATATAAACTTACTATACAGGGTGTTACAAAAAGGTACGGCCAAACTTTCAGGAAACATTCCTCACACACAACAAAGAAAATATGTTATGTGGACATGTGTCCGGAAACGCTTACTTTCCAGGTTAGAGCTCATATTGTGGATGGCTGTGATACAATACGCCATTCTCCAGGGCTGCATCAGCGCATCAGGGATTCCATGCGACGGAGGGTGGATGCATGTATCCTCGCTAACGGAGGACATTTTGAACATTTCCTGTAACAAAGTGTTTGAAGTCACGCTGGTACGTTCTGTTGCTGTGTGTTTCCATTCCATGTTTAATGTGATTTGAAGAGAAGTAATAAAATGAGCTCTAACATGGAAAGTAAGCGTTTCCGGACACATGTCCACATAACATATTTTCTTTGTTTGTGTGTGAGGAATGTTTCCTGAAAGTTTGGCCGTACCTTTTTGTAACACCCTGTATATTGTGTCTTTCAAAACTCCTTTTGTTGTCAGATTGAGTCCGAAGCGATGCAGTGTGTTGTAAATGCCTGTCATTTACAATGCGCCTCAAGACGTGTAACTCTCAAATCAACCTTGCATGCTCAAAATAAAATAAAAATATCGGTTGAAGAATTCAATGAGATGCTATAACGTGTTTTGTTCGTCCTTTTGTTGCTGAGAACAAAGCGCCTCTGTTTCAGCATGTATCATAGCAAGGAACTGTATCAAAACAGCGCTAGCAAAGAAACTATTTATTGTCTTGACGATTGAGCCAGCGTTAATCACGTTTTCCTTCTTTATATAGCAACCCCAAGAAACTGCCCGAAGTGTTTGAAAATTAGCTTGTTGGTTCTATCTAAGTTTTGCTACTGCTCGGCGTTCGTAATAGCTTATGGGGAAACAAAAAAAATCTGATACATGCGAAACTAGCTACAAAGTTTTACGTCCCTGGCGAACGAATCAGCGTCAACAGTGTCGCATGCCCTCTCTCTATACGCACCGCGCATAGTTCTGACATTTAACTAAGTCATGTCGTACACAATCTGGTGATTAGAATTGTACACCGTCCGTCAGTGCTCTTACCCTGCTTGCCAAGAAGCCAATGATCAAAATTTCTTCCACCGCCGGGGATCGAACCAGTTAATCCGATGTCGAGCAGTGGTCTCCGTCACAATTAGTTGGCCACCTCGGCTACGGGGCGAGAAATGGGAATTATTACTTGTGTTTATTTCACTCTACTTGATTAATATGTTTGCTGGAGTGACTACTTGAAATTACTTGCCTGCGTTCCTTTGTGTGCATTCAGTTTTCAAAGATTTCTGTCCGTTAGCTTGGGTAACAGTGGAGGAAAAAAAAGCTTAGTGCCATCGTTTTTCGATAACAAGAATTTGACTCCTTGGTGATAAATTCTCGGCTGTCTTTGAAAGATTTGCTTAATTTATTAACGATCCCATCTGAGAACAGCCCTTTTAGCTCCGTGGTAGAGCGCATGGTTTCAAAAGGAAAAGTTTCGGCATCGATTGGAATTTTCACTCGCATGTATCCTGATCTATCTCTGGCAGAGCTTGATTTTTGTGTGTGAAGTATACTGGAATCGCTTCGTGGTTCGGATTCCACGTTAAGCTTAGCTCCCGCCTAACCTGTAAAGGGAGCGTCCATAAACCACGTAGCTCCATTTTGGCCTCCTGTGAACTCCCCTTCCCCACCACGTAGCACGTAGCTTTTTTCCCTTTTGATTTCGGAAGACATTTTGTACTGATTCCTCCTGTCAGACTATTGTAAATTACATACGGAGATAATTAACTGAGAGAAATAAATATTCACATGATGTTTTCTGTGTTCTGTACCTCATTTTAACTGTGAAAATTGATATGAATGGAAAGCTACGTGGCCTGGCTCGGAATCCCCCCTCCCCCGCCCCCCCTACGTAGCCCAGTGTAGCCTTCCAGCCAACCCCTCCCCCCCCCTCCCTGGACCGAGCCACGTAGTTTGTGCACGCTCCCAAAGCACTGGATCAACAACCGCCTCCTGGGGAATCCAACCACCCTTCAGGTTGAGAAATAAATTAGATTACAGTTTTTATGTCTTAACTATATATCCTCACCTCTTTCATAATTTTTTCCTTTCAAGTTTAATAGTAATACAATGTTACGTTTGGATGTGCTTGAAACCAAACAACATTGCACGCTGGTTGCTAAAAGAATGAAATTTATCAGTAAGGTAGATCCATATTACAGTTTGAAATGAAACTCCCTAGTTCGGCGACCCGGACAGCATGGGGGTAACATTTTTGCTTCGTGTTGCAAGGGTCCCCAGATAAAGTCAGACCTAAGGCATGGATGGTTTTATTACGTTTTTTTTTTTGCCCATCTTGTGTCGTGTTTACTAGGGAAAGTAAAATATTCACGCTGATATTATATGCACACATTAGAAGATACCCAAACATATTTAGCTCGCTGTTAGCTAAAATTGGCAAATGCCATAAAAAAGCCGTCTTTTTTTTTACTTATGGCTTTACGCCTCGTCGATGGCTAAGGTCATTATAGGCGGGATGGGACTGGGGACAAGGAACGGGAAGGGATTCGGCCATGGCCTTATTGAAGGAAGCATCCCGGCATTCGCCTGGAGTGATTTGGGGAAACCATGGAAAACCAAAATCTAGATGCTCGGACGGGGATTCAAACCCGCGTCTTTCCGATTGCGATGCCAGAACGTTAACCGTTCACCCACCACGTTCGGTACCGTCCTGTTGCCGACTAGAAATATGTATTCGCTTTTTTTTAAAATTAATATATAGATTCATCAATCTGCGAGAATTTCTTCTACCAAACCGTTTTTTGCTGGTGAATGAGGCAAACTATTGGGAAACAAACTTCACGGTTATCCTATCAGTACCTCCTTCATATTTTTATGCATATTGTTAACAGACCAGCCAGAAAAACCCATTGGGGACTTCCTGCTGTACGCGACGTCCGCAGCAAATTTCATCACCCTTGGTCGGTTGCAAAACAACGAATCGGTGTTTTTTTGCTACCGCATCCACTTTTTAATCAGACGTCTCCGCTATTTTAGGCGCGTTCGTGTGTGAACTCATCTGCAGATTTGCAGATTAGCTAGATAACCTGGAACGTGCTATGGTAATTTTACTGGGAAGGCATTATTTCTTAGGCTGATCCAAGTTTGCGGAAAGAAATGTCATTGGTCAAGTTACGACGAAGTATTGAGAGTGGAACACCCTTATCGCTTGCACTGTCATTGGCTCCCAGGTGTACTATTGCCTTGAAAGTCTTTTCGGGGGATATAAAATGTCCAATAATCTGAGGCAGCCTTAAGTTCGCTGTCTACGAGGTTCTTACGTTGGAATGGTTACTCACTGCTATAAGTGGAAATTCACAGGGCAGATAGGAAACATTTTCCTATCAGAAATTTAGTTGAGTGTATTTTTTAACCAATTAAACAAATACTTCGGGTGGATTTTGTATAGTACAGTTTTTATAAATAACTGGTTTTAATTGTCATTTGTCTAAACAAATTAACTGATGCTTTATCCTTCAGTGTTTATCGAAATTGCGTTATTAATAAAAGAGTAACGTTTTCATAGTACAAAGGTTGACCAAACTTGACTGAAATAAAAAAAAATATGAAGTAACTACTTGCGTAAACAAATTAGTTGGATTTACACTTTATCTTCATGCAAAGATTAGAATGAACTTCTATAGAAGATAAAATAATAAAATCAGAATGGTAACAAAAATTAAAGCTTGATAGATGCTTGAAAAGGAGAAGGAAAGATATACAAAATGTAACAGATTTTCATGTTTAGAGAAAAAAACGCTATGAATTCTTAGGGATAAATTATTTTAAAAACGTTTTTAATATTTAGAACAAGGATTAAAGCAAAATATTAAAGAAAACAAATGTTTTAGACTTGGATTGTCAGGAAGGTGAGGCTTGAACTAGTGACCGGCAAACGAAATGCATTCCCAAACCGAGAAAAATTTAGTCAATAGTTTCTGATTTTGTCTTTTGATTTCCTGGCTACTGTATTAAATTAAAATTTACCTAATGTCATCTTTATATCTTACTTAACTGCCATTCTGAGGATGTTAATATGCTGAGAACCCCGTATTTTCTTCTTTTAACGACTGTCTACGTTCCTTGAAATAAGGGCAACGAATTGCAATGACCTTGTGTTTCACACGTCTTATGATAAATAACAATATGCTGTACTTTTATTTGAGGTCAACACTTTTGTTTCTGCAATTGTTCCGCTTTATCCACTCTAAATTCAATCTTGCAGGAAGTCTAGAAACATTATCATCCTCCATAACTGATTTAAAAGCAATAACTTATTTAAATTTATAGTTTAATCCAAAATTTCTATTTGCCTAGTAATTCCAAATTGCAGCGTATAGAATTTTCTTTGGTTCTTTATTCGCGAATACTTACATTTTATAATTGATTGATATGCTAATTAAACCTTTTGGAATTGTATTATTGCGTCCTATACATTCTGATCTTCTATAAGTAATTTGACAATGACGCATTGAAATGTATATCAGTAGCTGAAGCTTATGAGTAGGTAAAAAACAGGTCAGCCATTCATTGTTTATATTATTACATTCGCTATTCCATTAGATCATCGGGCAGTTCAGATGTTAAAATTTGATATAGCTTAAACATAACGCTAGACCAGTGGACCCTAAAGAAATATTTCCTCTGATCCGATATATTTTTTTTTTTTTTTGCAAATTTTTGGTAAATGCTGCTAGCCTTACTCTCACACTGATGTGTTTAAAAATTGAGGATAGTCTGTACTAAGCTTTTCGTAAATTCCTTTACTGATAATGTATCACATCAATATCACCCTATTGTAAAGGCAATGTACTGAAATTGGAAAAAAGAAGTTAGTTTTAAGAAAAAATTTGAATTAAAATCAAAATTGGCGTGTTCTCACCTTTGGCTGCGCTGATCATGGTGAACTTGTATAAAGCTTCGCAGCGGTCGACTGGTTGCAGATGCCGCCACAACGGGAGAAACCCACTTCTCCTCCGTGTGACGTCACTCATGGCTAGTGAGCAGCTGGGTGGGGAGTGGAAGGGAGGGGAGGCCAGTTAGAGTACTACCGCTAGCATAAGATGCAGCCGCCATGCTCTTTCCACCAGTCATACCTGTTGACGTATTCTGACATTAACATCCTGCTTATCTCGCAACGGCATTCTGTAGCCCGGGGGCTCGGGTGTCCCTCAGATCCAACCTCTGGCAACACGGGCATTCCCCGTCAAAGACGTGATCTTCAAAGCCTCGCCAGCTTCTTTCCAGTATGAGTAATAAAGATTCTCCGATCACATAGTCTGGCGTAAGCTCTAAGACGATACGCCAAGCGGTGCATATAAACTAGAACGAAACACATTTTTATTTCTCCTTATCAGAGTTTGTTTACGCAGTTGCGCAAGTTGAATATTCTATCTTTTGTGAGTGTGTGTCATATCAATTTGTGGCGTATACTTACAGTGAATCTGCTTTTGCATGGAATAAACGAGAAAAATTTCCCAAAGCGAAATTACGAGTGTCCGGCCACAAGTCGAGGATTTGTTGCCTCATACATAACCTCTCTTGCTCTAGTTTTTCCCCAAGTATTATCACCATTTTTGGCGGTCGCGAATCTCAGGCTGTAGAGCTTCATGATATGGCCCAGACGACCGGAATTTGATCCCCGTTGAAGTAGATGATTTTTCATCAAAGTTGAAAGTCGGAAAGTTCTCCAGACCCACTCAGCTTTCCATAAAATGCGTTCCGTGGAGGGTAAACTGCGGGTAAGGTAAATTCGCCCTGGTTAGAACTCCCACCTCCGTCGCAAGTGCCTCACGCCGGAAATGGGATCATGGAGCTCCGCCAACGTGCGGTCTGATTGCTATTTTGTTAAACTACTCCTTGTTTAAAAATTAAACACCCCTTTCATAAGGGAATTACTTAATACGTCATACTTCTTACCACCTTGCAAGATCGTCTGTATGGAAACTAGACGGTGTGGCTTATAGTTTAGTTTTATTGCCCAAAAGTGTTGATTTGAGCGTTTGAGTGCCATTACACCGGACATTGAGAGGAGCAGATTTACTATTTGTGTAGTGTCTTGTTTAACTGCACATTACAAAAATCGTATTTATGCCTATAAAACATGGAAACATATAATGACAATAGCTTTCCTCTTGTGCAAAATAGCGACCTTTAATCATCTACATAATTTCTGGCCAAAAGAATGAAACAGTAGGGTTAACTGCGGAAATAAAGTTTCTTCTAGTCTGTCCGTATTAGTTTAGTCATGTTGTTAAGAGTTATTTACAGGAAAAAGTCTTCCAGTGTTTGGTTTATTTTAATGAACCTTGGCTGATCACCAGTTCGTACACAAACAAGAGCATTATGCAAATACGCGGAAATGGTCGTGGTAGCAGTAAAGTTTAGTAATATTTACGTAGCTGTCTACAGAACATTGTTCCTTAGGTTGGAGAAAAAAGTTAACTGTCAAAATTTTAATATTTTGTTGCGTTTTCTTGGTCCTCAAAGTGCCAGTGTAAGTTTCATTAGCGCAATGGAAACAAATTTTTAATTTTTGATGTAGTGTTAAATGTCTTATCTGTGAAATGGCACATCCTATAATAGCCTTAACTCAACAAGGAAAGAATTTGTTTCTCGTATGTTGATTGAATTTTAATATTCGGTGAGATGTAGTGACAGAAATAATTCATTCTCCTTTAAAGCCGTGGGAGAGAGAGGGAGCCAGAAGATGTCCTTCATAGTCACGAGTTACAAATTTTTGTGGTCCTTGGAGATAGCAGTCATTAATTATTTTCCCGTTCTCACGTAAAGCTTTAGTTGCAGGTTTCAATGTTTTTCTTCATCCCCTTTAAATCGAATTTGGCTACCAAGCCACACAGACAATATGATTTCTGTATGTGTTTGCACCTGTTTATTGGAGCACTCTTTGCATTTTGGAATTCTGCCTAGTAAGGACAACACAAGTTGAACACGACGACCCATACCCGAGGTCGGACTTGAACTGGCGACCACTGCAAGCGAAGCCAGCCTGCTTGTTACGCCTACGCTGCATTGGTAGGCGACTGTCGCGCTGTGGCAGTAAACGTCATAAAAATTGTAAGTTTCCTGCAGGAATACTATGTCTTTATATGCGTCCTGATGTTGTATGCAGAAAAATATAAAAAGAAGAAAAATACCGGAATTATCTCGATTGCTACTTAGCTCACACTAGTCTATGAGAGGACGTTTAAGTCTAGTTTGTTTTACATGTAAATTCACTCTGTTTCACCGCTTTCCACGAAATTTCGTACAGCTGATATTTTCAAAGAGGCGAGTTAACATTGTCCATCTGACAGCATCATTCTCGACACTGTAAGGAAACATAGTTCCTTACATTTTTTGTTTGCATTATTTCAGTTTTACTGTTTCTGTATATGTATTTAAAGAAAAAATAATATTGTTTAGTATACAAGAGCAAAGAGTAGTGTTTTAAAAGAATTTCGTTGGCGGAGATAGATTAAGTCCGTAGGAAAAGAGATGAATATAGCGGACGAATTGTGCTTCGAAATATTCTGTTAATATGTTGAATGAACGCTGAAAGTATATGTTGGTTGAGCGTGTAAAAATGTGGAACAATAAAGGATATTAATTTACAACACTCCTCACCTCAAATATCCGTAGTGCGGGTTGCCTGTTCCACTGATTTAGACAAAATTTGGTACAGTAGAACTTATCAACCGGGGATTGTTTCTTGACATCCTTAATCGGATTCCATTCGCCGCAAGTGTCTGTATTATTGGTGGTACATTTCGGAATTATAAAAATTGTTGTAGAAAATCCTGAGTGAAGCGCACTGAAATTTAATTTGAAATGAATACAGCGTGTGGGCCGTGGGATTAACCTACCTATGTTTCACTATCATACTGTGTAGGCCATGGCGAAGCGGTGGTTAACGAATAGTAATGAAAAGAACTTTTTTATCTTAAATTATGCTTAGCTATGTAAAGTATGCTTATGGCATACGTTAAAAATAATAAACTGAAAACAAAATGATAACCTGAAATCCTCCCTAATTACCAACATCGCATATATTATCTCGGTGAATTCGTTTTCATTTCATATTTTTTTTTTTAATATGAATACAATTATTCTGCATACAGTCCAATTATTTAATAAAATATATTCTACTATTTGATTTTATTACCTCATTTAATACTCGCCAGTGTTCTAATATCAGGGGATTCATTGGAAGGCAGGAGGAGGATGAAGAGGGGCAGAGTGTGATGAGGCATGGAAAGCTATTGGTTTAAGAATTAAAAGTAATGCATGGAAAGGAAAAGATGACCATAAGCTGTCACTCGATTTCAGGCACAAGGGTGTTGGAAGATTCTCTTTTTTACCTAATGGGTTCAGGGATTGGAATAAGTTACCGAGAGAAATGATCAATAATTTACCAAAAACGTTGAAAGAAATTAAAGTTGACATTTGTTGAGGGCATATTTAGGTGGGGGAATGACTTCAGCTGTGACATGTATTTTCAATACTTGATTTCGGTAGATTGCAGTGATTTTAGGAAATAGTGGAAAATCGAAATCTAAATGAATGGATCGAGATTCGAATCAATCTAGTGGCCTGAACTGATATAGTCTTTCATCTCTTCCTACTATGAGATATTCTCTTCATCTCAACACATCCATTACAACCCATATCCTCAGTTATCTGCCTCGATTGTTGTAATCTTGGTCTTTTTGTAGTGTCCGTCCCTCAGATTGTTTTATCCACTAATTAATTTATTGTTTTATCATATCTTAGCCACCATCTTTCCTCGATAAAATTGATTTTCCATTCATTATCTACAAAATACTTTCCTGTGTTCAATTTAAAGTACCTTAATGTTTCTTCTTTTAAAGACCAAGCTATTTGCCATTATTTGACATTTTTCTGATTACACTTTTGTTCCTACCTTGATTTGCAGTTTTACTACTTGAAAGTATGTATTCTGATTTACGGTAGTATTACCTTTATCATTTATACTGCATTAGTCACCTCTTTCTTTTATTTGATATCATGCCTCAGCCATCAATTTTAATTCTAAATAACAGGATTTTTTTAAATTTAATCTACCGTTATTGTGTTATCATTTCTGCCGCTATTTATGAAATTTATCTTGATTTTCTTTGATGTAGTCTTCAAATATTTTCATGTTTTTCAGTAATTTCTCCAAACCAAAATCCTTCTCTACTAACGGGACAGTCAAACCTCTGACACACTGGCTTAGTACGCCTCCTTCAGGTTGTGAACTAAGTTAAATTTTTATATGCACGTATTTTGTCTTCTTGAGTCATGTTTCACGCAAATTTTCCTTACACACAGTAAAGGGCTCAGAAGAAGATCTCATTACTTTTTGTCACTACATGAACACGAGACATGGCTTTTTTTTACAAGAATTGTTTTTGTGGGATCTCATTTCTTTTTGTAAGTTTATCGGTTATTCTCTCTGAATCGCCGTCACATGAATCATTCTATTTGGAAATCGGTGAATAAGAACATTTCAGAATTGAAGACATCAATATATTACGTTACCAACAATGTCCACTCTCTTAAAACAACGGGTGTGCGCCGTTGCCGAGCAATTGCCACTAGTTTCACTGCCACTATAAACAAAATTCTTAGTAACTTCCAAACTATGCATAGGAACAAATTAAAATTTAAGATATTAGTTAAACTTACTCATCTTAATGCATTAAAAATTCGCAGGCATATAGCTTCAACCGGAGTCCCAATATGTGCCAGAATTTTTCATGTTTGGGATTTTAACTAAGTAAATATGGTGAAAACTCCAATATTAGACTTTTATTATGATTTAAGGATGAAACCATATATGTGTACCAAATTACTTGTTTTTAGGATTACTGGAAGTACAGTGAAATTTAGGGTGTCGTGGTCGAAATAAAATTTTGACTTTCAATAACGCCCAGAGTAAGAAAAAAAGTAAGAAAAATTTAACAAACGTAGTAAGCTCACTTTACAATGAAAATCTGAGGTATATTGAGTTATTAGGGTAGAAAGTGATTTCACATTAAGTTAGGGATAGATATATGGAAATCTAAGAGTTTGAGACTTTTCTTATAATATGTGGGTAAAATTCTATCTGTGTACCAAATTTCAGCTTTCTACGGCTACGGGAAGTACCTTAGAGTTTTGATGATCATCAGTCAGTCAGTGAGTGGGTGAGTGAGTGAAAAAATCACACCGAGCGTGCTGGTGTAATGGTTAGCGTTCTGGCCTCGCATTCGGGAGGACGGCGGTTCGAATCCCCGTCCGGGCATCCAGATTTGGGTTTTCCATGGTTTCCCAAATCACTCCAGGCAAATGCCGGGATGCTTCCGTCAAAAGGCCATGGCCGAATTCCTTTCCATTCCTTGCCCTCCCATCCTTTCCCGTCTCTAAACACCTCGCTGTTAAAAAGACGTTAAGCAGTTAAAAAAAAGATAAAATCACTGAAGTTTGAATCCGAATAACATCCAAACAAAGAACAGTATGAAATAAAACTTAGTCCGTTTGCTAAGATTGCTGATATCTATGTATAACAGAAATTTGAGACATGTAGCATGCATACGACTGAAACAATTGAGGTACAAATATGGCCCGGATCGCTTCGAGAAAAAGATAGGCAGTGCCGCCGTTGAGTCGACTTGCACTGTCGTGCATCCAAATACATGTTGTCATATAAGTTTGAAAAATTACTGAACAACGATAGACAGAAGCGTAGGATGTGTACGTCTCTGTAGTAACTTTACGCATAGCTGTCTGGTAGCTCAGTGGTTAATGAGCTTGCTTCAAGAGTTGTTTTTGATCGTATTATCCACGCTTGAACTGTCGGTTGTTCGGATTCCATGTCAAATTGTAGATATCACAAATTTGGGGGTGCAGTGCTTGGCAAATCATAGGCGGTGTTGCAGTGCTGTAGGTGTACACTTTTTTACGCTATAATGATACCTCATGAGTTGTTACTATCGCAGTCAGTGTGTGCGTGATCCGCAATGATAATATTATAAATGCGGAAGTCGTTACGTTTTGACGACTAAATGGTTATACCGATAACGATGGAATTTGACAAGCAAATACTTTGTATCTGTAGGAGGGACACAGGACATTTTTTTCGGTGTGAATAACAGTTGTAGTCACTAAATTTTGAGAACTTATCGAATGGTGACAGACAGACGGATGTGTGTGTTATTCTGTAATGTTACGTCGGTTGGTCAAACTGTGCTTTTCGCGCGGTCTGTTAGTGTATGATTTGTTAGTAAATTTCGCTAGTATAGATGTGGATTTGCTCTGCATTGTGCTATTATTTTGTGTCTGTCTAAATGTTTCTGGCACCCGTTTATTTTGTACTCTTTTTTACATAACTTGTGGGCGTAAACCTGGTGTAGCTCTAGCAGCAGAGCACGAGCAACTAAAGTTATTAGAACCCAAGAATCGGATACTCATGCTGAAGAAAGAAGAAAAGACCGAGCTGAAATAAATAAAGCTGCCCTTAGTTAACTCCCCCCCCCCCCACACACACACACACAAACACACACATTCCCGCATCTTTTGTTTTTCTGTTTTTAAATATGTTGGAAATTGATTCTCTTCATGAGACAGGTTCGATGCTAGAATGATATAGTGACGACTTTTCTGTCATATTATGCCGACTCGATGTTGTTTTTGGACCAATCCTACGTTACTAACAGCTTTCTATGTTCAATTCTGGCAATGGAATTCTAAGTCCACGCGTACGAAGTAGCGGGTATCAGCTGGTAATAAATAATATGAATTTCATTTCAGTAACAATTACACATGCATAAATGCCAAGTCACCAGATTTTTTATTTTATTTTATGTTAATCCACGATCTGTAGCAACCAGAGAAATTATTCGGCTTTAGAAAGTGAACTGAATACAAACCGTAAAAAATAGACTTGGTTGAGGACAAGATATAATAACTACCTGTCACTAAGTAAACACGAGATCTGCACTATTTTTACAACAATTGTTTTTGTGGTATCTCATTTCTTTTTTAAGGGTGCGTCCATAAACTACGGTTATGATTTCGTAGGAAAGTCTCGAAGTTCTCGGCGACTGGAAGTTTCCCGGAGCAGTTGATCGGCGTTCAGATGTGTTGGGCTGGCAGGTAACTCATGGACGGAAGCGGCAAACTCGTAGACAACAGGAAAACGCAGCCGGCGAGGCTGACGCGGAAGTCAACAGCCGCGTCGGATGGGGTACTCGGCTGGCACGGGCAGCAAGCAGCAACGGTGCGATCACCGGTAGATTATATCGGTGATCGATGCAGATGATAATGATGACGTTTTCTTGATGTGTGATGAGTCACGAACCTTGGTGTGATTATAGAAGATGAAGGAACACGAGGGTTGGAAGAGCGTCAACAGCCGCGTTGGATGGGGTGCCCGGCTGGCCCGAGCAGCTAGCAGGAATGGTGTTATCACAGATAGATTATATCGGTGATTGATGATGACGATAACATTTTCGTGATGTGTGATGAGTCACGAAGCTTGATGTGATGATGATAGAAGATGAAGAAACACGTGAGTCGGAAGAACGTCGGTAGCGATCGGCGCAGGTACAGAGATGCGTCACGGTACAGATGATGCCCAGCCGGAGTCTCATCTCGCATGTTTAGTTGGTCAATGGGATAGGGTACAAGGTACCTGTGAAACATGAGAATGGTGGGACGCAGCGCCCGCAGACGCGTCTCACACGCCATCTTGGTTGCCTGTCTATGGTGGTGGGGAGTCTGGGTCGAGCTGTGACCGCAGTCAGCTCGCTTGGCAGCAGTTGCAGGTTTTGGATGAGAGCGATACTGCGCCCGAAGTTGCTTCCGGATCTGGCATCCAGAAAAAACAGGTAGCATGGATTCCGCCGTTGTTAAAACAGACCGCTTTCTCCCGTGGTGTGCCGCAGTCGGAAACATGGTGTTCACTCCCACACCTGACGCACCTATGTTGGTTGGTACAGTCGCGCTCCTGGTGACCAGGGAATTGATAATTGTAATACTGCTGATATTTGGCTAAAGACAGTTTCTTCTGGCCGTCCTCTTCACCCATTGGATTGCAGTTCTTTCCAGGTCAGTTGGGCAGGAGGCAAGGACCGTCCGTCCGCTGCCAGAAGAACAAAACCAGCTTTGTTGCTAGAAGAAGCTGTACATACAGGATCGCCCAAGCACTGTGCTTTCCCTCTAGCTTTATGAATAAGGTGTGATACAATTTGCTTAAACGTGGATTGTATAGAAGAACGCAGTGATGACATAATCAAAGTGTTTCAGGAAACCGAGCGTGGTGGGTGAGCGATTAACGCTCTAATCTCTCATTCGGGAGGACGCCGGTTCGAATCCCCGTCCGGGCATCCAGATTTGGGTTTTCCATGGTTTCCCCAAATCACTTCAGGCGAATGCCGGGATGCTTCCTTCAAAAGGCCATGGCCTAATTCCTTCCCGTTCCTTATCCCCAGACCCATCATCCCGTCTCTAATGACCTCGACGTCGACGAAGCGTAAAGCCATAATTAAAAAAAAATATTTCAGGAATGGATGCGGAAAATGAAGGCAGTTATGGTCAAACAGGATAACCGCATCCGAGCACTGGAGGCAAGGTTGATGGCTTGAATGATAAATACACACGAGTGTGAAAACGAAGGCATCTGTGACGGAAAGTATGGTGTTATCGATAAAAAAAAAAGTTTAATTACCTGAACCATGTTTTACAGTGTGTCGGAACATTTCAAGCTAATGAGAAAAACTGAATATTAGGTAATACTCTGTGATACTGTTGAGTACTATGTGACACTGTTACTTATTTTGATATAGTGGGATTGTCGTAGATAGTATCAAAAATACTTTTAGTTTTATTGTCACTGCCACTATGTAGTGAAACTGTGATCGCTGTTCCAAAGTTTGTTTAATAAACAAAGGATGTTACTTTCTTGCTGTGCTGAGTATTAAACATGTTTTTATCAGAAAAAAAAGAGTCCAAAGCAATAAGTTTTTAAATTTTGCTCTGTGTGTGCGAGCTTCACAGAAAGACTAATGAATAGATTTCAGCGAAACTGAATTTAATGATAGCTTATGCCAATGGTTAACAGGTAAAATTCTTTTTATCCTGATTACTGCGTCACATCGTCCATGATCAGAGGCCAAAACTAAAATATTTTGTATGGATACAGCTATACATAATAATAAACAAACTGTGTAAATTATTTATATTATAAATTTTCTCCTTGATACCGTGTGATTACATGTTTCGTATCAAATATTAATAAATTGATTATAAAAAATCACAACGTATGTAATTACTTTTGTACTATTCTAAAACCCCATTGTATTCATATTTATCCCTGATGTTCCTTCATCACGAAATTAGTACTAAATTTTAGTAAATCAATGGTAGTAATTTACAAGATAAAAAAAACGACCGAGAGCTTCTCTGGTCCACGTGAACAAGTCGCGGCTTCTGCCAGTCTTAAATAAATAAAAGCTTTTCCTCGTTGGAAAGCGAAGTGTTGCACGAGGGGAGGCACCAGAACTCGCTTCTAGTTGCCACACGCCGTGCCTCCCGATTTGTTGAACGGACTAAGGATCAGAGGCAAGCCTCACGTGCCTCTCCCTCGTGCAACATGACGCTTGTCTCTGACGACCAAATGTTGAACAAGCGTGGACATAGCTAAAAGGCGCAAGATCAACATGTGAGTGAGTTCGAACGGGGTAGAATTATTCGTCTCCGGGAGATGGATTTATCGTACCGTGACATTGCGGCTCGTACAGGGTACGCTACTACGACACCGGTTCTTTTTTTTTTTTGAATCAGTGGAAACACAGCAACGAGTGGGAACTGGACCACACAATGTGACCACAGCGCTGTATGACCCGCCATTTTGTCTGCATCGCTGTAAACGATAGAACAGCTTCGTCCCCACTGTTGGCTCGACGTTGGAGCACAGCAACGGGTGTGGACATGTTTTTGACGACGGCTCGACGCCATCTGCTGAGGGCTGTACTTCTGGCACGCATGCCGTTGCGCCGGCTTACATTGACCAGAAACCACCAACGCCTCGGACCACACTTGGCACGTGAACGCAGTCACTGGCGTGCTGAGTTGCAAACTGCACTGTTTTCGGATGAGTCCCGCTTCAGCTTATCCCTTAGTGATGGCTGTATACGTGTCGAACGTAACTGTTGTGATCGAAATCTGACAAACTTCATTGTTGAACTGCATAGCAGAAAGACGCCAAGTGTGATGTTTTGGAGCACTAGTGGCTATGACATACGTTCTCGCATCTTATGTATCGAGGACAATCTGAACAGTAAACGCCACATCACGGAGGTTTTAGAGCCCGAGACGCTGCCACTCCGGAAGGCAGCTCCACATGTCATATTTCGGCAGTATAATGCCTGGTAACACGTGACGAGAATTGTGCAAACCTTCTTCGAAAAACGGCAGGTACCACTGCTTCCCTGGCCTGCACGTTCGCCTGACATGTCGCGCATCGAACATGTCTGGATTGTGGTAGGTCGGCAGCTTGTTCGGTCTGGTCCTCGTACAACACGCTGTTAAGACTTTGAGAAAGTGCCTGCAAACCGCGTGGCAGTGTGTTCCCCATCAGTATATCCAGGCTCTCTTTGATTTCAGCCTACGATGTCTAGAGGTTCTGATTGCGGAACGTGATGGCTTCACACCGTACTGAATTCTCACGGTCGAAGTGTATGTACAGTTCTGTAATTCTAATCATTTGTGTGTTGTCATAACCATAACATGTGGAATTAATTTCATTGTAATTACATGTCTCCATCTTGGTGGTGCAATTTTCACAAACAGAAGTGTATCGTCATCATATTTCCTCCATTATATGTTCTTGTATTCTTTTATATGGATTAATTTCTGCGATGTTCCTGAAACTGTAAGTTCTTTTACAGCAACAGACCAGATAATACATTCCACATCATACCTCCCGCATAATCGCAAACAATCTGCAATATCGTGTTGCTGTAAAAAATTGAACGATTGTCTAATGCAACGGTTATTCTAAAATCCTTATACAGTGATGACTATTTCTGGCATCATAGCTTTTACATCCAACTAATACTCTGTAAGACGTTTTCCTCGAGTACTTCCCCTCCATGATACCTAACGGAGAGACAGTGGTGAGCAGTTTTGTGATGTAAGAAGGCTCTTTTGAAGAATAGTTACCATCATGCAAAGAGAGCGCACAATTACCATAGCTGACTCGCCGGAATTGCAGCACCAAATCAGTGTAATTGTAGTGGAGATTCCATGTGAGCTACACGAACCACAATCGTAGATTTCATGCTTTTTAGCGATTATTTCTAGAGATTTACTTAATTAATTGTATCTTCTGATAAATAGTGCAAATTAAGGCCGATTATAACAGCAGATATTTTGATATATGGCCATGCTCTAGGAACCGTCTTAAATAAATAAAGTCTTCGAGGAAACAATAGTGTAAAAGCACAACGTTTCGATGACGGCAAGTTCCATCTTCAATAGTTGACTAGTTTTACCTCATACAAAGATATCATTTTTATTCTTGCGTGTGATACTTTTTAAGGACCTCCTATTCCTTTTAAACTGGTATAAAAAATCAATATACGATAGCACGGGAAGTATCGGAAATGTGTCTCAGTTGATGAAATTTTGTACAATTATTTTTGACGACTAAAAACGAGTTGCGTAAAATCATTTTTCCATATATCTATTTTTTTTAAACATTTATCAAGTTATGACTACATCAAAATCGGTGAAATATATTTCCGATACTCTTCTAGGAAGTGTGCCGCACACGTCATTAGTACCAAGCCTTCGTAGGAATTTGAAATCTGCCACAACTTATTTAATCTAATGTAATTCCCTTTTGCCAAGATAATCTAGTGTTGAGTATTGACTGACCAAGGTGAATTACCACCCCGGCATTCGTCTGGAGAGATTTTGGGAAAGTATGGAAAACAGAGATCTGGATGGCTGGATCGGGGGGACAAACCCGCGTCCTTTAGACGCGAGGTCAGTCTGTCTGCATTTTGATGAACAAGATTTACGCAAAAAAAACATCAGGTCAGATTTTGACTTTCTTTTTAATGTACAGCCCATGCTCTCGCCGATCAAATAGAATTGTTTTATTTTCATGTGATTTTAAAAAATGAGAAATTAAAAAAAAAAAAAATGGTGTCAGTTTTTCCATGAACGCGATTCACGGTCGAATTCTTATAAATTTTCGTTTAATGCACAGCCCTTCGTCTCGCCCGTAAATTAGGGTACGTTTCATTTTGTCAGAAAGCTGAGAAAGTTAAAAAAAATTATGTCAGTTTTCCATTGAGCGGGATTGACTGAGATTTGCTGGTCGGATTTTGATTAATATACAGCGCGTGATCCCGCGGGTACAATAGGGTTTGAAAAAAACTGAAAAATTATAGGATAATAGGATTATAGGAACCTACTGGTCGCTTTTTGATGGAGTTTCGATTAACGTATAACCTGTGATCCCGCGAGTGAATTAGGGTATGTTTCATTTGATGCGTCATCAAAAAAATTGGAAATTATGGATAATTTTTCGTTTAACACGCGCAAATACTATTGGTTGCATATTGATGGGGTTTGTAACTTTATTGTTAGTTACATTAAATGTAAGAAATTCATACTTGCCTTAGTAAACATCAACTTTTATTTAACTGTATTAATCTTCTAGTAATTTGCACTGCACATTATACCATTACTTTTTCAAAAGTCAGATTATTAAAAAAATCCATATTCATTTCATAATCTTACAAATTCTTTCTTGTCCACTTGTCTTGCGATCTGATTTATATTGCCAAGCGATGCGCGTAACTTTTGTTTGTTCCAACCCCGGTAGCGTGGGGCTAGCGAGCTGGCTTCGCGTTACAGGGATCGCCGGTTCGATTCCCAGGGAATGGTTGGTTTTAGTTAAGTGTTGTGTCTGTCGTGTGTTGTCCTTTCACGTGTGCTTATCAACACTAGAAGGTTCTGTATACATAATGAATGAATAAAAAGAAACAAAGTTGTTAGCTGAATGGCTATTAGGCCGAATACCATATATATTTATATAAAGTTTCCTTTGTCACATAGCCAACGAGGTAGTAACGCAACTCTCAATCTCTGACTCCAGACATCGTTTATTGGCATCAACTCAAAGAAAGAAAAAACAGCTTGCACAAGAATTATTCAAGTTCAGTTTAAGTGGACACCGGGTATAAGGGTTTCCTTGTATATTCTCCCTGAACTGTTTCTCAAAAATTAATTTTAAATTTTCTGAGACAAGTAATGAGTTTGTTAATATTTTAAAACTTTGTATGATTGTCGTTCTTATACTATATAATTTAAAATTTTGAACGTAAATGTTTAATGAAATTTTCCAGATATTATACCAGTCACTTAAAATTTTGCCCAACTCCTTCATACATACACTTATATTTTACTCTTTATATTTCACCACATTCTTCCCTTCGTGTCTGAAATTTAAACTTCGATTCTTCTTGCATCCTTCTTTGTACCTTTTCAAATCCATTCCTTCCTTATGTAACTAAAAGTTGCTTATATGGTTAATGTAGTACATTTTAAATCTTTCTTGCTTTACCACCCTGGCTAATTATTTCTTCATTGTTACGTAGTGTTCTGCATGTTCTTGTTCAGAAATGTCTTTGTTTGGCGTTTCATTTTTGTCCTCACTGTTTTTACAGTATTTGTTTTCTACTTCATCATTTTCTTCTTGATTTCAATCATTATTATCGTCGTCTTCTCTGTCTTTTTCATCTTCTTCTGCTTCAAATTTCATTTTTCATCGTCTTCTTTCTCTTCTGTCAATACTTAAATATCTTCTTCAAATCTTTTATCTTCGTTCTCGTTATCAACATTGACTTCATATTCTTCTTCGTCGTCGTTCTTGTGAACATGATCATCTTCATTTTGCTCAGTTCTGTCTTCTTTACCTTCTTTTCCTTCACAGTACATTCCTCTAATTATTCGTTTTATTTTATTTCTATTTTCTTCTAGCATGCCGAATTTAAAATTTGTAATAACATCGTTTTTGTGCTGCTATAACTCTTCTCAACAAATTTTCCTTTATGGTCGTTATGATGACTACTACCGTTTATTACTGCTTTCATTGTATTTAGTCCACTCATTTTAAATTAAATTATTAATAAACCATCACAAATTAAATCACTGCTGCAAAATCTTCTTACGTATTCGTAGCTTCTAGTCAGTCAACGTAACCACGGAAACTCTTTGATCAACAACTCTATCATCAATATTTTAAAACTTTCTAACCTTCTTAGTGATCTGAAGATTGAAGTTTCTTGAGCTACAGATTCATCCGTTGTGCTTTTCACGGTCGCCAATTGTAACTTTATTTTTAGTTATATTCAATGTAAGAAATTCCTAATTGCCTTAATAAACAACTTCTTTTATTTAACTGTATTGCTCTTCTAATAATTTGCACTGAACATTATAAATCACTTTTTCTAAAATCAAATTAAAAAAAAAAACTTTCCAGATTCATTTCATAATCCTACGAATTCTTTCTTGTCCACGCGTCTTGCGATACGATTTTTACTGCCGTTCAATGCGCGTAACTTTTCTTTTTCGCAGAGCTTAGGTGAAGTTTGACAAGAAGCAACAATGACCGATCCAATAACCTACTTCACTCGTATTTTAATTACTCTATGGGATTCATGTGCAGATATTACTCTCAGAATTCAGAAGAGAACACTTAAGATAATGACCAACAATGAAACATAGATATCGTCTAGAGTTTTATTTAAATATATGATTATTATCCCGTTCCCATGTATTTAAATCTTCAAATCATTCCTAATTTGTTTTTAAATATTATCATGGTATTGGTTTAGTACTCGAAGCCAATAAGTTATATTCGGCTAAGAAGCGGGCGAGGGTAAATTCAATTTTCCTTGCTGGTACAATTCTCCGAGTTTGGAGTAGAGCATTACTATTCAATCCGAAACTGATCCGTTCATTTTAAACTGCTTCTTCACATTAACTCGAGCCAAAAGCAGGATACTGAAAAACCCGTTGTAATTGTTATTCAAGGAATCTTAGTTGTATGGTGTAAAATTAATATATTCTTTATTGTTCTACATTTTTACACGCAACTGACTTATTCTTTCAGCCTTCATCCAATTAACAGAATATCTGTAATCACAATTCGTCCTCTGTATTCACGCTTTTTTCCTACGTACTTGATCTTCGTATATCCCCGCCAAAGAAATTCTTTTAACACACTACTCTTTGCTCCTGCATACTAAATATTATCTTTTTCTTTTACAAAAATTAACTAACCCAATGGAAATCTTAAACAATAAACTTCTTACCTTTAAAATAAATATACAGAAACAGTAAAACTGAAATAATACAAACTAAAATGTAAGGGACTATGTTTCCTTACAATGGTTTCGCTGTTTTCCATCCAACGAGCCCTCCTATTCCAATACTGATGTCGCAATCCGAATTCTTGATTGTTGGCGGTTTTCAAGTGCTTGATCACGTTTTCTTTAATGTTTGATGTCTCAATTTTTTTTAGGTAAATGTTGAATTTGTACTGTCTGTAATTAGTTTTAACGTATTTCCCTATTTCATCCATATTACTAATTACAAACCACCTGGTTACTTCCAGTTAAACAGTAAAGAGATACATGTACTTACTACTATACGTATGAAGGGAGGAGTGTTGTTAATCAGAAAGAAAGGCACTGAGAAAAATATTTGTCAATAATATTGATCATATAAGTTATCTCGGTATTGAACGTGGTTGGCGTGGGTATTGGCGGCTGTATTGTCAATACTGATATTGACAATAATATTGATCGTGTAAGTTCAGCAAACCAGGAAACAGCCTATAATATAGCTGAATACTTGAATCATTGTTGGTTCTCGCTTCACGGAAAAAGCAATGCACGTGCAATACTAATACAATTAATACTAGAATACGCCACAAAAGTGGCGATACTTGCTATCATAAGTACTGAAGCGGTCAAAAAATTTTAAATGTTTGCAAATATGTATGTAAAACTCTTCTACTATGCATAACAGAGTTAACATAGGAATCCGTATCTTTATGTATGATGTTGGTTTTTAATTTTGTGTTCTGTTTTTCCCTGATATACAAACAACGATGTTGGTTGTTCTTAGTTGATGTCTCTTTTCCTAAATTACCTAATTTGGCTTTTAGTAATAAGTCCGTTATGTTTTGTTTCAGGTGAGTATTGCAGTGAGGGGTTCTAGACAGACTGTACAGTGTGGTAAGTTCACATTTAGTTTCTTATTGCTTTATACTTCGGTGAGGTCGTAGTTGGTACATGAGAGGAGTGGGGACAATGGACGGGGAGGAATTATGCCACGGTCTTTTGAAGAAACCATCATGACTTTCGCGTGGAATGATTTCGGGAAACCATGGAAAACCGAAATCATTGTGGCCGTACGGGCATTTGAACCTGAGTCCTCCTGAAGGTCAGACACGAGCGTTACTGCTCACCCACCGGGCTCGATCCACAGTTTAAATTATAATTGTGCTGACAGCACTCTTTTTTTTCTCTGTGATTACCTAAGAAACAACGTGAATAGCTGGTCAGTGATGCTCGAGGTTTGTGCAACAATCTCTTACTTCATCGTTATCTAGAAGTACAGTTTCTTACCTGGAGTTCTGTAACATTTATCCCTTTCAAATTCACTCTCTTTACCACAAACAGTAGACCCGCCCGCCATTAATAGAAGCATTTCAGGAAAACCTTTCTGGGAATGGAGTTCAGCTGGGCCGTGGCTCAAATTGTCTATCGGTGGCATTTCCAGCTCTTGGGAACAACCGAATACGAAGAAATCTTGTATGTAGAGTAGGTAAATAAATGAATGTTGGGTTTGGCCCAGAAAATGAAAAACGAGATGCGAAGATTCAGTCGTTTCGCTGCGAATGGGGGGGGGGGGGGGAGGGGGAGAGGAGGCTAAAGCCACGCCAGGCTACGTGTGGGGAGGTGGGAGGATCAGATGAGGCCAAAATAGAGCTACGTAGTTTATGGACGATCCTTCACGCTCTCTGCTGGCAAGAAATAAATCCATGCGTCTCTACAAAGGATTAATTCTCTTCCATGTTAGAGGTCACAACTCACTCTATCAAACTTTTAAAACAGACCTATTAGTGCGTTAGTTCAGATTTAAAATTCTGTGGAGAGTATTTAAGAAGTCGGTGAGAAAGATCTACGCATTAGAACGTCCTTTATTTCAACCAGGAAAGGTACAAAATGTAAAGCAAGCTGTGATCAAGAACAAGTTAGAGATAACTGGGTATATTTGAAATAAAGTTGGGAGCACTATTTATTTTACCCCGGAGAAGAGAAGAAAATGAAATAATGTAGTGGACATAGTGATACGATAAGACCTTAGGATACAGTAGTTAAGGTGGAGTATACTGATGTTAGGTATTTTGTCATTAAATAAATGGTGTCTGGAAAGGTGTGTTTGCGATACAGGTTTTATATGCCGGCTAGTCAGTATCCAGAGGATGCAGCAGATGAAGATAGTGAGAACCGCAAGAAATGATAAATAAAGACGAAAGGAACATATATCACCATTATGAGAGATTGGAATTTAGGCGTTATTGAAGATTTAAAGTGTAAGCAGATGGGAAAATGGAAGAGGTACAAGGCCTGAAAACATGCAAAGATTTTTTTTTTTTTTTTTTTTTGCTAATGGATACACGCTACTTCAGAATATAAAATGACTTTAAATAATGCAAAAGCTTAACTTGAGACAGATTTAAATGCTGATAAGTAGGTAGTTGGATTTTCTCGCGTCAATCTTAAACTTAATTAAATAAATCTGGAAGCACTGAATAATACAAAGAAAGTTAAATAAATTAACTAACAAAAATATGTAAAAAAAAGGAAAACAAGAGTTGAAGATAAGAAAGCAAATGAGGATACGATAGGAATGAGAGACACCCCACCCAGCGTGGTGGTGTAACGGATAGCGTTCTGGCCTCGCATTCGGGAGGACGTCGGTTCGAATCCCCGTCCGGGCATCCAGATTTGGGTTTTCCATGGTTTCCCAAATCACTCCAGGCAAATGCCGGGATGCTTCCTTTAAAAGGCCATGGCCGAATTCCTTCCCATTCCTTTCCCACATCCTTTCCCGTCTCTAAAGACCTCGCTGTTGAGAGACGTAAAGCAGTTAAAAAAAAAAGAGAGAGAGACACCCTACTGTACACTGTTTTCATTTACCTGGAGAAGGTTGTCAATAGAGTGAAATAAAACAGTCTGATAAATGTTATTTAGCAAAAAAGAAGCAGGGATTGGAAAGAAATGAGATTACTGAAGAGCCTGTATTGGAATCGGACTGGAAGTAAAAATTGGCAGAGAAGTGAGGAAGGTTGTTATCTAACGTCCATGTTCAGCAAATATCTGATAGAAATTACGTATTAACAGATGTTTAGATGACAAAACATAAGTGAGGATAGTGTGTGTGATATATACTGATGACATGGTTTTATTAGCTGAAAGTGAATAAAAGTCAGTAATGATTAATAATTTCAATAATGTCTGTGAGGAATACAGAATGAAAATACAAGGTAAAAACAATGCATCTAAAGATATGTAATAAGGTGCTGGAATTGTTAAAAGTTTTCAGACAGGTTAGATCTCTAATGAAGAAAGGTATGCATTGTAAGAAATAAGACTTAAAAATGTATTGGACTAAGAAGCACTGAGCGGAAAATACAAGACTTCTCTGTGGTCCTCCGGTGTTAGGATTAAGGGAAGAAAATTGGTTAAATGTTTCGTTTGTAACGTAGCCTTACATGGTACAAATACTTGGTCTCTGAGAAAAAGAGGAATAAATTGTCTGTAGACTCTTGGATGTGTTCTTCGCGGAGGATGGAAAAAATCAGTTGGATGAATAGAGCAACGACTGAGCAAATTCTATTGAGAGTCTATAGGAGAAGAAATATTTTCAAGACAGTCTGAAACAGTAAGAAAAATTGGTAAATGAATTAAATTGTCCATTATTTTCTGGCTTTGGTGAAAGACGGGACATGGTACATACATTTATGACTTTACGGGGTGAAATTTTTGAGGCTCATTTATCTGCCTTTTTTATATATATATATCATTTGAGGGTCATTGCAGAATTATAGGTATTTAAGTAATGAACCATTATGGTAACATTGTGTGTTTTCAACAGAATTCTTTTATGGTCAATACATCTAGATCTGCATTTCTGAGTTACAAGATCTTTAGCTTCGCTGATGTATCACTGTGATGAGTATAAATGTCACCTAGATGTTGCAACAAACAGTATATTATATGAGAGTTCAGTCTTTTTTTATAATTAGGGATCCATGAGGGTAGTGGGCAAGGAACGAGAAAGAATTTGGCCATGTCCTTTTGTAGAAATCATCCTGGCATTTGCCTGGAGCGTTTTCTGAAAACAAACAGAATTCAGGATGGCCGTGCCGGAGAACGAACCCATGTCCCCAGAAATGACAAGCCGCTCACTTACCAGGCTGAATATTTGCGTCTGTTCCGAATCCTGTAATATGATTGATGTCAGTACTGTAGAAGACATTCACAGAAGAATCTTTAAAGAAGGTATACTTTTCAGTTTTTACCTCTGTTAATTGCTGAATTGCATCATTAAAGATGGAGCAAATAGTGCTGAACGGAAAGAGGTCATTATCATAGTCTGAACAAGTACATACCCATCTAATGGATACTTCTGGATGGAATGCATTATTGGGAGAATGGAACGTGTTGTCATAGTTTCTCTCTTCCAAAAATGGTGTCGCAAAGTCGAGTTTTCTGGTTAGTCCGACATTTTGTGGTTACCCATGCGGCGAGTGACATCAACGAATTTATGCATCTTTCTATTTCCAGGGTCAATACACCACTTATAGTCGATGAAAAAAATCTGAAAGCAATCTTATTTTGCTTATACATATGTATAAATATGTTTGTTTTAATGTCTATCTTACACAGATTTCTTTGTCAAAATCATCATTATCTAAT
Organism: Vandiemenella viatica; assembly: GCA_031002005.1. NCBI lineage: Eukaryota > Metazoa > Arthropoda > Insecta > Orthoptera > Morabidae > Vandiemenella > Vandiemenella viatica. The sequence goes on from CM061921.1 coordinate 214,541,621, forward strand.
AATTCTTGTGTGTTACTAGCTGTTATGCTTCATTTCTTGACCCTTTCTTGAATGGGAATGGAAGATTTTGCGGCTTTTAGACAACGAAAGTCAAAAATACTCTACGGTATTCGGTAGCTAATGAGTAAAAAGATAATCGGTCCATACAGGGTGTCCAAAGGTGAAAAGATAATCCTGCAACTCCAGATAGGTCACATTTCCTACTATATTATAAAATTTTATCTTAGTAAAATTCTCACCATTTTCGAGATATTAAATTTTTAAATATTTTTTTGAAACTTTTGACTTTGTTCAGTTTATTCCATGCCATTTCTACGAATTAGGACTTTTTGAACCCCCTTTTTTTTAATTTACTCAAAGATATTTGAATCATCTAAAATAAGGAGTTTTCCTAAAACGTTAAAAAAAACTTGTATAAAATAATAACATTTAAGGTTTTTTATTTCTTTTAAATGATTGTTTTATAGTAAGTAGTTCAATACCAACTTTCGTGCAATAGAACTACCCTAAAAACATAATTTTAAAAGAAATGTTAAACAATTATCCGATTTTAAAATTGGTAATAACGAATAATTTTTTTAATTTAATTGGCACGATCCGCTTTGTACATTTTTTTTACACCGCATGCTGTCAAGGCTAACCGTTTGAATAAATTTGTATACACTTTTTAAATAAGATTTTTAAAGGGCTTTTTAACTTTTATATAAACAACATTGCTTTAGACGATTCAACCATGCTTGAGTAAATTTAAAAAAATAAAAAACTGGGTTCAAAATGTCATAATTTGCAGAAATGGCTTGGAATAAACTGAACAGTCACATATTTCGAAAAAAATTAAAAATCAATATCTCGAAAATGGTGTGACTTTTGCTAAAATTAAATTTTGTCATGTTGTGACCCATCTGCGGTTGCACGATTATTCTTTCTTTCCTGAGCACCCTGTATAACGTATCCAAATTTTGTGTATAGATAGTTTGATTAACTAATGGCTGTAGTGCCTTAAGATAACTCCTGTTCATACGTCCACTACATACAGATTTAAATTTATGCTATTGTGTTTCAGTTTCGTATTTTGACGCATCGAAGTATTTCAAGCCAGTCACGAAATAAAGATTTTGCTGCTGGTGATCCGAAAACCTTTTTGAAAGTCTGGTGACTTTCAGTTAGTAATTTCTAGTGCGTTTCGCATCGAAATAAGTTTGTAAAAATAAGGAATGAGTTTAACTAAGGATCAATTTGAGAAATTTTATGAAAAACCAGGGAAAGCAAGATGATCAATGAAATATTCAAAAAACTTTGTTACGATCGTGAAATCAAGAAGTGCCGATAAATTATAGGTATGGGGAGCAATTTAATTTAGACGTCATTTAAAATGTGCACCACCAAGTTTTGTTAAGAAATGAATTGATAATCCGAAACCAGATTCCCCCCCCCCCTTTTTCTCCTCGGAGAATCCTAATTTTACAAGGTACATGCCAATGCTAAATTTTGGAAATGGTTTTTTCCTGGGTGGGAAGTGTTGATGTGTTTGTTTTTCCCTCTTGTCTTAGGGATTTATTTATGCCCCTTTGACATAACAGTCATTAGAGATGAGAAAGGACGGGGGTAAGGAACGGGAAAGAAGGTGGCTATGGACTTTCGAAGGAACCATCTTGACATTCGCCTGTAGTGACTTCGAGAACCTATAGAAAACCCCTGAATTCTGAGTGACTGGACTGGGATTTGAACCCCCGTCCTCAAGCATTTAAGGCTCGAGCCTTGTCGCTCACCCACCTGACTTGGTGTGGGGAATGTTGACGACATCTCTTTTTAAATTTAATTTGTCCGACTTTATCTGAAATACCAGTACGCACATGTTTTTAAATTGGATTTCTCCCCTGAAAAACCTGATGAATAGGCTCTGCCCTGGGCCCTGGGCAAAGTGATTCACTAAAAAAAGAGCGGTTGTTCATTTGATCACTCAATGAAAAGAACTAGTTCTTTTGAATCGTTCACTTGCTCAGTATTATTTCAGACCCTTTTTTTTTTTTTTTTTATTTTTAGGTCTCACCCCCCTCAAAATCCGGTTATACCCCCACTTTCCGTTAGAAATACCCCCTTATGTCAACTTCAATAGAAATAGTAGATTTTTTTTTTTTAAGCTCTCCAGTCCACAAAACCCACGTGAGCTAGCCCTTCATGATCTTCGGAATCAACTGATTCACCTAGAAGAACTACCGTTCACTTTTTAGTGAGCGACTGCTCACTCGCTCTTTTAAAAGAATTGCTCTAAAGAACTGATTCACTCGCGAACGACCCATCTCTACTGCCAACTGGTACTCCGCCTACACATTTTGATGGGTTATGAAATATATTACTGCAAGTTTCGGCTGCAGAAACAAGCATAATCTCTGCTGTGACTACATGACGAATGTCGGACAGTCTTATCGGTTTGTGACCTCGTTTTCACTGTGTTGTGATGGAAGACTGGAACTACATTAAAACTTATTTAGCTGTAACTAAACTTCGATTTCGACTTATCAGTGTAAGATCTATCAACAAATATTGCTCATTTTTGTGAGAAACCATTTACAAAAAGAAAAGTGTGTTTTATAAGCTTACATAACATAGCTATTAAATTGTGATTAAGATATTGAAATTCCACACGAAAACAGTTTTTAGACCATTTCTGTTTGGCTATTTGAAAGTCAAAAATTAAAATTTACCCATTTATGCAACATTCGTGGCATACAAAAACTTTTTTTATGGTCTGTCTCAGGACGTTTTAGAAAGCAGAAACAATCACTGAAAACTGTATACGCAGTTTTATTGTACTAAGGAATAGTCTAAGATTGTCTTTCACAGCAAATAATCTGCCTCGGCGGAGAGAAAAGTATATCGGATGACGTCACGCAACATTGCTACATTAGTGGTTAGCCTTGCATGTCTCAGTTAAGTAATTCCTACAGAATAAGCCATTTTCCTGTAATCTGAAGACTCGGAAAACCAGTAAATTACCCCTCCACCCAGCCTCCCTGGGATTTCCGTCTCGTTGACAACGTGGTTAGTATAGGACGTCCGACACGCTGAAGATTGTGCACACCTATGTCTATTCTCATGGACTTTTCCTGACTTGATCCATTGTTTTGTAAAATCATATCTATCGTCCATATGAAATACGCTTCTTTCAGTAGGCTGTGACGAATGTTGATTTTTGGTATAAGGGATCGAAAATTGGGCGTGTCACCATGAACCAAAACCAAGCCTATTCTATTATCAGGTAAAATACAGATGAAGTGTGCATTGCGACCTTATTCGGCATACCATTACTCATTGTGAAAGAAAGATATCAAACCTGCTAAATCTGCGGCATACGAAATAAATATATATATATATATATATATATAGTACAGAACGTAAGATCTACATAGCAGCAAAGAGAAAGCACTCTTTTGATAGGTAGTGACTTTGTAATTATATTTTGTATAAATAACAATTGGAAACAGTTAACTCGTACAAACAGGAAACTGGATTCTGAAAACATTAAAGTGCATATCAGCAACCTTGCAAACGCTGTTGTTCGTATATGGTTACAATGCTGTGGTAAAAATAACTAGTTCGCATGCAAATCTTTACTGCCTCTAAGAGCTACTTGCAGGAAAAGGCAATTGTCTTAATTGCGGTTTGTTTCAGGCAATATTAATTACACTTTATTAGTCCATTCCCTCCGAGTATTCTAATTTTTTTTAAGAATTGCAATATTAATTTCATGGTTAGCATTTCAAAAGGGAGCTACTGTATTATTTCAAGATAGTGTATCTTTCACCACTCTTTTCAAGGCTTTGGCTTGTACTGAAGCTACTCTCAGCAGATTCATTTAATAGTTAGGGGACATCCATAAATTACGTGAGGTGAAATAGGGGGGGGGGGAGGGGTCCGGCGAAATCTCACCAGATCTCACCAAGGGGGAGGGGGGGGGTCTACGGAAATCTCACGTGAGATTTTGCGAAAAAAATTTGGACAGTAGAGCTAAAAAAAGGTCTACAATTTGCACCAAAGTCAATTTTAGGCGTCAAAAAGTGAGGCTGTGACCTAAAAAAAAAGCTCTACAAAAGTTTCCAGGGCGATTTCTAGAGGGGGGTTCTCCCGGACCAGATCTCACCACAGAGGGGGGGGGGGGTACGGCCAGATCTCACGAAATCTCACCAGGGGGGTCCAGAAATCAGGAAAAACACCTCACGTTATTTGTGGATGCCCCCTTATGCAATCATACCAAAATGTTATTGTCATCATTTAGGTTTAATTTAAATGCCCCCCCCCCCACACCCCGACAAAATAACTTTTATTTTGCAGTGTTTCATTTTTGGCAAAGGTTGCAATATGAACAAGTTTTCTGAATTTTTGCTTTGGAAATTGATAGGGTTTATCGTTATATCAGGGACTGAATGTGAATTATTTTTGTTTTATAACCAATTAAAGGATGAACTTAATTCTCAAAGATAAGCTAGACTAAAAATGGAATGACTCAAGTTAGTTGTATATTTTTATATATTTTACAAAACAAATAAATAAATAAATCTGTTATCTAAAATGTAATCATCTAAGACCTAGGAGCCAGAAAATTCGTACTGTAGATGATGAAAACCAATGCAAATAAATTTATAACATTTGTAAAATCAATTTAAATAATTCAGACACTATAGATCAACGAAAAATGTGCATCAAAGAAGTTTTCTTTTAATGCAACTTAACATGAAGCGTTTCTAGGCAAGAACTGCAACAGATATGCAAGTGCTTGTTGGGTAAGCACATAAAAAACTGGCTGTTGCGCTTCTGTTGGTTCTTGATTAATCCGTGTGATAACATCGTCAGTATTCACCACCAGTACTGGTGGCTTTGTTTCCGTCAGGCTGTTAGTGTTGATTGGTGTAGAAACCCCTTTAACACCTTTTTCTTTCTTTGGTTTGAAGTCACTTTGCCTCGTCGCAAAGGTGCCTGGCTGCAGTGTATCATTATCTTCTGTGGAAGGCTCTACAACCTTGCCAACAAATATAACTGTGCCGGTTGTTTCGTCTTCAATGAAGAATAAAAATGGATGCGTCGCATTAAACAGGGCTTCTCTGGTACCAATACGGTCGTTCACATCAACCACTGCAAAAATAAAAAAAATAAACACTTGTCAAATCTACGAAAATTTGTTAGAAAATGTGTATGCCGACCTTTCGGCCGACTTGGTTCGGTATTCTATGGCAGAAATGCTGGCTAGCCAATCAGGAGAGTGCTTTCCTGATTGGGTGGCCAACATCGAACGTTCCAGATGGGAGTTGTGTTTAGCAGGGCGTGCGGAACACATCACAACGTAGTTCCACCCTAGAAGGCCAAAGCAAGAGTTCTTCAATTAACTGCGAAATAAATGTCACGAAACTGTCTTTATCGACCGAATAACGTGCAATCTCATGGAGAATGCACCTTTATTTTATCGATATTCTGAGTAATGATAGGGTGCAGATGAGCTGCCGAAAGCAAACCATTTGAAGGTTATGCTGCCTGCACGATTGTCAGGAGAATCGCGCATTGTTCGTTTACAGACAATATCTGTAGACACACAGTGTTTAATTGGTATTATCGACGAGAAACTATGCTTTCATCAAAGAGCTATGATGAACACGAAAAAATTCAATACCATTAGAAATAAATAGAACAATTAGCATAAGTCAAATTTCACTTGCATCCTTCCTATCTGTTCCCAACGGATTACTCTATTTTTTAAAAAAATTTGGATCGATTTTTTTTTATAAAAAAAGTATTACCATAGAAGACTGTAAAACAACTTCTAGAACAGTGTTTCCCAACCTTTTTTGGGTCATGTCCCACTTTCAACATTTTTTTGCCCCCCATACATAATTTTTAATAAAAAAATTATTTGTTATTAAAGAAACTGATATAGGATGTTTTTTGAAAGAAAACACTTTAATATTATCATAAAACACAGTAAGTAAAATTAAAAAACATATAATGAAATACTAAAATTCAAATTCAAAAGATTTATAATAAACATTTATTATGGCAATTAAGTGTGATCCTTTTAAGAATTTGCTTTTTCGCTATATTTTGTAACCATATCTGGCATTGTGTTTAAATAACCCAAAGAGAAAGCGGTAAAGTCGTATCAAGTCAATTTCTAAATTGCCCCCCTAAAAAAACCAAATTGCCCCCCTGTGGGGCGTGGGCCCCACGTTGGGAAACACTGTTCTAGAACTTCCATTGAAATATTTCTTCATAAACTGTTCTCGTGAACCGATAGTCCCAATTGACATAAATACATCTCTATGTAAAATAAGAATTAAAAGTTAAAATTAAAAAACTGCCACTCTATTTGCAGCAACAAACCAAGAAAGGATTCTTACGAGATTATCAAATTTTACCATACACTCTGTATGCTAAATCATAATCTTTGCCGAGGCTCAGTACTTTCCATAACACAAATGTTCTAAACTGTTTCCTGCGTTTGGATTTTTCTTTGAAATAAACACAGTGCAGCTAACTTCATTCATTTATTCATTATTAAATTATGCTTCAACTAGGGCTAAGAGTAACTTGCTATCATTTTATTAAGCCCGTTTGTTGCATACCTAGGTGCAATCCATGGAATATTGTGGCTCGTGCATGTTAGTGGAATAGTTAACATTACATTCTTATATTCAGTTTTTTAAATTGGTACTACAGTGCAACTTCCACTGAGGTGACAAAAGTCATGGGATCCCTGCTAATAGCGTGTCGATCCTCCGTTCGCCCGGCGAAGTGCAGCAACATGACGTGGTATGGACTCCACGAGTCGTTGGAAGCCCTCTGGAGAAATATTGACCCATGCAGCCTCTATAGACGTCCATAATTCCGAAAGTGTTGCCAGTGGAGGATTTTGTGCAGGAACTGATATCTCGATTATGTCCCATAAATGGTCGATGACATTCATGTCGGCGATCGCGGTGGCCAAATCATCCGCTGGAATTGTCCCGAATGTTCTTTAAACCAATGGCGAAAAGTTATGGCCCGGTGACATGGCGCATTGTCATCCGGGAAAATTCCATCGTTGTTTGGGTACACGAAGTCCATGAATGGTTGCAAGTGGTCTCCCAGTAGCTGAACGTAATCATTTCCAGTTAACGATCAGTTCAGTTTGACCAGTGGACCCAGTCCATTCCATGTAAACACAGCCCAAACCATCATGAAGCCACCACCAGCTTGCACAGTGCCTTGTTGAAAACTTGGGTTGATGGCTTCATAGGGTCTGCGCCTCACTCGTACCCTTCCATCAGTTCTTACCAATTGAAATCGTGACTTATCTGACCAAGCCACTTTTTTCCAGTCGTCTACGGTCCAATTGATATGGTCACGAGGCCAGGAGCGCCGCTGTTGGCGATGTCGTGCTGTTAGTAATGTCACCCGAGTTTGTTTCTGCTGCCATAGCTCATTAAAGCTAAATTTCGCCGGACTATCCTAACAGACGCCCGTTGGGCGTCCCACATTCATTCCTGCGGTTAGTTCACGCAGTGTTGCTTGTCTGTTCACACTGACAAGTCTACGCAGACGTCGCTGGTCGCGCTCATTAAGTGCCGGCGGTCGACCACTGCGTTGTCCATGATGGGAGTTTATGCCTGAATTTAGGTATTCTCGGCACACTCTTGCAGCTGTGGATGAAGAAATGTCTAATTCCGTAACGATTTCCGAAATGGAATATCCCATGCGTCTAGCTCCAACTAGTATACCGCGTTCGAAATCCGTTAATTATCGTCGTGTGCCCATAATCAACCTTCTCACACGAAGCGTTTGACTACAAATAAAACTCTTGCCCAGGCACTGACCATTTATAAAATTTGTAAGCGACACTACTGCCATCTATATGTTTGCTTATTGCTATCCCATGACTTTTGTCACCTCAGTGTAATTTGCAAGAATGATTGTTTCGCTGTAATCTTAATGTCTAAAGGAAAATATTTTCCACGTTGTATATATATATATATATATATATATATATATATATATATGAAGAAGAATTGCTGCTAGGGAGAACAGATGTTTTTGAAGGTGTGTAAACAATTGTTTAACTTAATGTTTTAATAATGAAATTGTTACATGCTAATTATAATATCGGTAAGGTAATTCAGGTTTACTTTTGCAAATGGCACCAGGGAGTAGCTATGTCAAAAGTGTAGTGTGTCCATATTCCAAACAGTGTGGAGAGTTTTGATATTGTTCCTTCCCATCCCATCCTATCTTCGAGGCTTTCATTTCAGCACCCAAACGCAGGGTTCTCGCCGTTTAACCTTTTTGATATCAAATGGATTTTTTGTTTACTTTTACAATGCCTAAGAAGTTTCCGTATGGCTTATAGTAAATGAATTTGTACTTAATTACCTGTAGCAGCGGCAGCTACTGTACCCAATTCGTTGACTTCCAGGGTAGATTTCTGCAAAACCTTCGATACATATAGGCTCCCTTTGCGTGGTCTAGCGATCCCTTGCAAATTCGCAGAGTCCGAGAAAATTTCATGAATACCGAGCTGAAAAGAAAAAGTAAATTCTCATTTCAACTAAGTCATAAGACTTCTTAATTGTCATTAAATATTTTGTTTGGAATAATGTGCTTGAGCTGTCGTCCTGTATATAAGTTTTAATTAAGGTATATTCAGGACCAAAGGAAATATAGTTCTGTGTAATCCATTATTTGATACTAGTTTTTTTTTATATATATACGAAAAGCTTCAGAGGATCTACATAATACATTAAAACAAGGGTGTTGGTGTGATTAATCTGAGATTGTAGCAAACTGAACAGTTATCTATGTTTCTGATTTGGCGTAGTATTCTTTGGTTAGGAAAACAATAAAATCTTATTGGAAAGCAATTAGTGAATTTGTCTGTTGAAAGGAATAGCTTAGATACAAGTCTCGTTAACGATTAACATCAATTACTCTACGTTTAGTTGTCACTTACCTCCTGAAGCACTTCATTCAGTAACACCGAGAAGTCGAATTTGAACCTTGGCAAGACAACGTTAACCGGGCCGTGTGATAACAGACCCAGGTGTTCTCTCAGAGCGAAAGGGTTAATTGTGCTCAGTAGTTTATTAAGGCCGTCTGCATCGTCGGGAAGCACAAGGAACATGGAAAATTTCTTTCCCTAAGGCAAAAAAATAAAATGACATATTTCCAAATAGAACTTATTTTAACAAGTAAATGAAAATGAAAACTAATATGACTTGTGACATTTACCACGTAAGGCAAGCGCAGGATTTTTGCACTTAATTCCTTTGAGTGAGAGTAGTACAAATCCGCATTCAGCCTCATCAGCTGTGCGGGCACAGTTTTCCCTTTCCCGGTATAGAAACGACCTTTGAATGTAAGACTTTGTTGAAACTGGTACCTCCATGTGCCCTTGAAATATATGGCATTCAGAAGGAGGAGCACAGTGTTCGAAAGGCCTTCTGCAAGAAAAAAATTAATTGTTTTAAATGTTCATCAAAAGCTTACCCTGGAGTGTATTTGCTCCTGAGGGTTTTTACGTCGCAAATTCCCTTCATAACATTTCAATAAAATTCTATAAAATATTTAACCTGTTTAGTTGCGGAATATTTAACAGTGCATTGAAATAATTATAGTTGGTCCTGCTGTGGAGACATATATTACGAAAATTGCAATACTCTTTCTGCTTTCTTTACAGGCTCCTGTGGAAACTTTTGAACAGAACGTTTTTAAAGATAAAAGTGCTTTCTTTACCTTGATGATTTTTCTCGGATGGGTATGAAGAATAAAGCAACCCTTTGAAGTAATTTTTGATTGCAAATAAAAGGCCTGAAACAATGTATTAGTTTAGCTGTTGGTTGTTGGGAGTAGAAGACTTTAGCTGACATAGGCTCATAAAACCCTCACTCTAATTTTGAATCGGGAAACCAAACCAGAATGACCTAACCTCATCACTTGCAGATGCTGCAAATCTATTTTTCCACGATTATCACATCTTAATATTTTAGGTGTGTATTTAATGATATTGTATAGCGTAGAGTAAGATATTTATAAAAAATGAATTGGCTTACATTTTATCGTACAATTAGTGCGGTTGTAATCTTGTATTCGCCTTATACAGCATGTTTAGAAGTTCTTACAATCCAAAAACTGTGTGATATAGTTGGAGAAGAGCTTGTAACTTAGTAGATTAGTCATCAATTTCATTTAATCAGTTTACAGCGGGTATTAATTGCTCAACAGTGCACGTAACAAACAGTAATATTAGCTACGTGTCTATTAGTCTTGACCAGCCATGAATGTATTCTAGGTCTGCCAGAATGTTTGCCATCTCTACAACCAGAACCTGGTCAGGATTTGTGAATTCGAACTACTGCCCCCTCCCCTCTCTTCCTCCTGGACGAAATATCGTTTTCATTTGCATTCTGTCGACGTTGAGGACATATGAACGACCTAATCTAAGCGAACATAGTGAATGTGAATCGTGCTACTTTTTTGTATAAAGGGTTACTCTGTATAATGTGTAGATTTTGACTACGAAATAAACGCACCTATTAAAGGAAGTTAACAGATTGTTGGAAATAGTTGTTGACATTGGAAATGACTTAACAGTAATCCTCACCATAAAAGTTCTACGTTTTAGTACTTAAACACAGAAAATCATTACCTATAATATTTTATTTACTGCTTATAAGGTACTCTGAAGTGTCTCAAATGACAGTGTAAACATATATCACTGGATATAGTGAAACAAATCTGTAAAATCAATTAATTGCGTATTGTTCCGTCACACTTTTCTTGGGAACCTCTTTAAAAGGATATTTTGTGTGTTTAAATTTTACACCATATTACGTTTACTGATTTCTGTGCTGTAAGAATAATTAGGCAAGTTCTTTTTCCGGGACAGATTTCTGTAGCGAAATACATGAAAATTTTCTTTAAAGAAACTGCAAAAAATAAACATCGTTGAACACTATAGTTAATACAGTAATAAGAAGCAGTACAATTGAATATCACTAATGAAGTATTTTGTTTATATGTAAGGAGCTAAAATTTACCAAACAGGTGGATCACATTTTCAAACCCAGAAAGAGAGAACCATTTTAGTTGCATAAAAACAGAGATAAGACTGTGCGAGAACTTATTCTACTTGCTCAAATCTTCTACTAAGAAGATTGAGAGAAAGGTATGTATTTAGTTATGACTTACCTTCACTCATAATCTGTTTAATATGGCCATGAGTTGCTTCAGCCACCCATTCATTTATTTTTGGCACTGTCCCCGGAGCCGAGAAGTCTACATTTTCAATATCACTGTCATAAAACGCTTTCAGTATGTTTACGAAACGTTGTCGCAGTGATAGTGTGTTATCAGCATACATCCTGTTTCCAAGATCCAGCACATAATCACTGTTATTTGCCTATAAAGGAAAGATACAGTTTTTCTTAATAATCACCTTTTCCTCTGAAACAATTACTGCACGAGTTTTCGTACATCAGACTTAAGTATAAAATTATAGAAAATTATGACAAGCTTCTGCTTTTGAAGGATAGTTTGAGTAGGGTGAACTGAAGACTTCTTTAGTGTTTTACGACTCGTGGACATCGAGGTTACGGAAAGAAATTTGGCCGTGGCATTTTGAAGGAACTATCGAGGCACTCGTTTGGGGTAATTTCGGGAAACCATACAAAACCAAAATCTGGATGGCCGGACGGGGATTCAAACCCGCTTCTTCTCGAATGCGAGGCCAGACCGTTACTTCTGACCCATCGGGCTCGGTGGACATTGTTAAGATGTCATTGTTGTGGGAAGAAGATAGGGATGTAACGGATCTCCGTATCCGCAAGTGCGGAACTTTCGCGTGAAATTCCTCATCCGTTTTTGCATCCGAAATATTTATTGTGGATGTTTTGTTTACATTGCAATGTACATTATTCTTTTCTCTTTACCCTAGTAAAAGGAGACCAATAAAATGTTCAAAGCAATCCTTTCAACTCTTACTTTCTCGCGGCACACCATGTGTCCTTATCGCACACTCGCAAGATTTTTCTTCCAATCATGATCTACCACCATAGCTTGTTGGACAGAAAGGACCCGTGTTTGTTGTTTGGAGTCCCAACATCCAACACGTCCTGCATGAAGTTCTCTAACCCTTTTCTTTATCGAAAATCGGATGAACGTAGGTCCTGCAAGTAGTACTGTGAATGGGCCGCCAGAGCGGTGGAAAGGCAGGTGGCGGGCACGGAGATTTGTGGTGGCATGGCATAGTGTTTGACGCTTCAATTAGACTAGCCGCGAACTCCACAAAGTTCACATGACAAAGATTGCTTTCTTAGATGCGTGCGTCGTTATGTAAATAATTTAATTCACTTGTGAAATCATCCCATGTTTTTTGTTGATGAAAGATGGGACAAAAAATAAATCAATGTGGTAGCATTATATGGAAATAGATGTTACTTCTGAAAAATGTAGAATTTGGCATAAAGAATATACTTATTTTAATTTTAAGTTTGTGTTTGATTAAATATTAAAATCTAAATAATTATAAATTTATTTTTCCAATTCCGCATCCACAAAGATGACTTCCGTTACAACCCTAGTTGAAGATATATTGAATAAATTAGTTGATAGTATATCTGCACATGTCACCAGTACTCCGAAACTGTAGTGTAGTGGTGGTTTAATTACTTGTTAGCCAATATAGACTGTACCAGATTTTGAAGAGCCAGTAGATTGTTAAGATGAGACTGGAAGTTTACCGGCGATGTGTTCTATGAAGGATGCAGAGATACCCGTGGTATGATTTCGCTAAACACTGGAAAACATATTTTTAATGTTGGGCTGGGATCAAAATCCCAATATTTTTCCGTTGGCTTTACTGCTGACATTCCTTGTTAGCACTCCGGGAATCAACTTATTAGTGTTATAACTATAACAAATAACCATTCAGCCATATTTCACCTATATCTTCCCATGTAAATGCAGTTCCATTGGGTGAAATATTTTCGCTCTGGTGGGCCAGAAAACTAAAGCTCTTTAACATTTTTGACAGTGTGTGTTAGTAATGATAGGTGCCAAATAATACACAATGTAAAACACCAGATGAGAGGTAACATAAGGACTTATGTGACCTCTATTCTGGTCGTTACGAGATTGATTTCATCATTTTCTCCTAAACGAAAGAATAATCACAAGCAAGAACACAGCTTTCGAAGCATTGCAGTAACCTTGTGGTATTGTTTAGTTTCAGTGAAGGCATTTGCTATAAAGGGCTACAATACTGTAAGCGAAACTAATAATGCCAACTAATTATTGGGAAAAAACGTCATTGTGTTGTGTGTTTCTGCTTTTCATGCATCGAAGATGAGAATGATTTCTCAGTTGTGTTCACTGATAAAATGATTTCTTGCTAACAATCCCACTTCCAGCGTCATCTACTTCTCTCAGTGGATCCTTCCTTCAAAGTTTTCTTTGCATGTGCTCTTCTGAAAAAAGCTTTCACTTCCATTTCTCAAAATTTGGACGAATATAATTATATCATCAATTTCCGGGAATGTGAGAGGGCATTTCTGATGTGACTATGACCAACCATATTTCTTTAGTTTCCATGTCTATTTGTACACTTTAAATTTAATGCATTTAACTATTAATAATAATAATAAATGAATGTAATGCATTAATAACAATATTACTCAGGTTTGTTTCCCGAGAAACGTTTATAAATAATAGTATAATAATAATAATAATGATCGCCCACGTATCACCATCGTTTGTTTTCACATTGATTTCAAGCTGCCTCATCCCCTGCCATCTCCCTCTATATAATTTGGTCCGCTGCCTCAATTTTGCATCACTGTTTCAGAACAGTGGAACATCTGTTCGGATGAGTCAATATTAAATAAACTAGCTCGCTCAGTCTGTCCCTGCGTATCAATACTGAAATATGAAAGAAATTAATTCCACCCATCTCCGATCTTCACGCGGTTTGTGCTGTGTCCGGACGTTAAAGTACAAGATATAAATGCCTTGGCGTATCATTTATGGCTCTAAGTGATGCTTCAATTTCTAGACCTTGTATGAAAATGCTCGGTGAATATTACGTGGAAACATCCTGGTTCGGTTTCTACGAGGTAAGGTCAGACAATGAAACAGTTATAATTTCAGCTCTGACCTCTTTACAGGCTAAATCTCCACGAGTCCCACATGACCTGGTACTCTACTATTGGTGGAGAATGAAGGTCGTCGACATAGTTAACGAGACTAACTGGGTTTTGTTGTATTGCATGAATTTAACTAATTGAATCACAGCAACTTAAGTTTTATTCTATAGTGACTTAAATAGTGTAGCACTTTGTAGTATATACTATGTATATACTACTGTGCTTCAGTTGTAAAATTCCTGGGTGGGAAAAAATTTGAGCACCAAATACAGTTACATTATTAAATCCACCGTATTTACTGGGATACAGATACAATGAAAAATTAAAGTATCGAATACTTTAAAACATTTGTGGATTTTTTTTTTTTCCAAATCCAGCTCGGGAACTTGTTCCAACCAGAACTGATATCAATAAACTATTATCCTTAACGAACTTTGCCCTGGTTGCACGAAGCTTAGCGCTTTGCGATTTAAACAAAACTTTCTTTTAATTAGTTCATTACTGATCCCTAAACTGGCGGGAATTGGCAAAAGCCGTTGGAACCCCTTAACCTACCAGCTTCTCAAATGTTTGTTAATTGCAACTCTGAGTAAGGAGCAATGTGTGGAACTTATGAACCATTATCTGTAGTTAATAGTAAATAAGGTGGCATTTGGGACAGTAATGCGAAGAAGATCATTATTCAATTGAAACGTTGCTTCCAACAAGTCACTTAAAAACGATTAAAAAAGATTCCATTAAAAAATCGTAGTCATAACGGTAAAATAACTCGACGCCGTAATTATCGAACGTACCAAATAAAATCAATAGACGTTCTGACTGCTCATAAAACCGTCCTGTATTGCAGACTATAGCAGTAAGTGGTTATGAGTTTGACTTTCAGAAAAGCAATGCACGTGACGACGGACGGGAGGTCAATTTACCAGTGTCTTCCCTATGCAGTTTGTCAAGCGATCACTTCAATAACCATCTATCGTCCAGTCTTTGTGGTCTACCGTTATTTCTTTCCACAGTCGGGATCTAATGATACTTAAATTTATTTAGAAAGGGCTTCTCCGACTATTGCTCAAGTTGCTGTTACAAGCTAAATCGCATGAGACTATATGCTGTATTATCTCATAAAGCGAGGATATATTTACTTTCGAAAGCAGCAGTTACAACAAGAGTTCTTACAAATGAACCACTAATCGATCCTTTCGTCAAGCTCAGAAACAAAGGCCACATGCTGGCAGTTAACGTAATGTAGCCAACAAGTTGTCATTAGCTAAGCTATTTTCAGTGATGATATAGAACATTTAATGCTATTAACATTCCTCCATTACAGTTTTTTCTCTTTGGTTAGTTTGTGCGATTGCCCTTGCTTCCCGTAATGCTACTAGCTCCTGCATCGAAAATATTCCCTGAAATGACAAACGATGCCCGTTACCTTTAGACAAGATTTGAAATTCTGTAACACTTGGTACTAGCAAACTTTGCAAACAGTATGTTAAAAAAGGTTTCTGCAAGTATTCCTTTTAATCTTGTAGGACAAGGATGGTTAATCGCCAGAGAGCAACCAGCCAATCAGAGGGGATGCAGATCGATCGCCACCTGCAATCGCACGTGCCCCAGACATGTCACCCACATCGCAAACACTTAAATCCGCTATCTGATATTCACAGGGCTACGTTGCGTACTGCTGGTTTGATGCTGGGTAATAGAATTTCAAAGAACTTTCAACATTTACTCCCTGCACATTACCCGTCATATATACTGACTTGATGGTGGACATAGATTCATTAATTACCAGTTTTCATGACTTACCTGGTGTTATCTATTTTTTTTTTACATTTCCAAGCCGTATTGTTAAAATTACACCTCAGCCGGATAAAGCTTTTTATTTTTAGTGATCACGCTTCAGGCCAACATGTCGACATAGTTTAGGACGATTTAATTTGATTTTCAACGGCCGGACAGGTGGTCTGTTCATGTGAGGTGGCAGTATGCAACTAAAGCCATCTGAACAAGAGGTATAGACTTTTCAAAATTTCTTGGCGTCGTCTAATAACACTATATTTCAGAATTTTTTGGACCAGAACAGCTCATTAGGACATGATTTTAATTAGCTGTAATAATCAGAATTAATCTCAAATGCATGGTTAGAGTGCTTTCGGCTGTCAAGTTGTAGGACCCATTTACACGATAGGTTGGGGAAGAATGGTACAACATAGGTGTATTGGCGCAGGTGATTAGAATGGCATTATTAGGGACGGCGCTAGGATTTTGGGGCCTCGGGTAAGCGTTCTTAGCAGTGGCAGGTTCAAGACAGTCAGTCGACTGTGGATAGTGGACTCGGTTCATGACCAACTTCTAGCGTGCGAGTTCAGCAAAGATGGCGACAACTAACAAGTCGAGTAAGTGGAGTGAAGCAGAGGCATTAAAATCTTTAGAACTGCATGAAATTGAGGAAATTCTCTGGAATTTTAAGAATAAAAGTTATAAGAACAAGAGGACTAGAGATGCTGCTATTAAAAAAAAAAGCCACATTACGGAGTCATGTTTGTTTTTATATGTGACAGCAGCTCTTTAAATTGAGACACAGTCCTAAATGATTTCTGTAAGTCTTTACGTCTTCAATAGCAACTTTAATTTGAAAAATCGCTGCGGCACCTAAAGCGTTTCTTTTTGATATTCACTCTTACTCATTTTCGGCATTTTCTTTTTTATTCTTCATATCATTCAACGTTATAATGAACAAATCAGCTACAATATTAATTCCTTCTTTTAACATAGACATACTTTCAAAAAGTTTCAACGTACGACCAGAGAACTGTCCTGACAGCGGACCGTCTTCAAATTATTACTAGCAGGCTGGTTGACACTCTTGCCCCCACCATCGACTCTCCTGCCTACTGTCGTTCCAGTCAACTCGCATCGTGTAAACGCGGCCTTACCACCCCACCCGCTTAATACGCCGGCCCTATTACACGTCTGACACTGCTTCAAGCGTTGGAGAGCACCCGTGTTTGTTCCTTCTCTTTGGGCTTAACGGCTCTCGACATCTTGCGACGGTCAGTTACATTCCGGTTCAAATGTTATGCGTCTGGATTACAGAACTTCCGCTTCATGTTTGGCATAGGTACGGCAAACCAGGACCTATACGTTAGGAATGCAGCATTTCTGTTCCAGGCGTTTACTTATTTCTTTATTTCTCGTGTCGAGGATATTACAAGTTGAAAAAAAAATAACATTAATTAAATAATATCAAACTATAGAACACAAATGGAATGTGACCAAAATTGCGCAATCTTGATGGCCTTCTCATTTGCCCTAAAAAGGTCGACGATAGTGCAGGTTTCAGGGAGGTTCCTGCATATCAGAAGATATTGTGGGTTCTGAAGCTCACCACATTCACATAGTTCGTTTTCAGTAGTGTAATCCCATTTTTTGGTATTAGATCTACATCGGGACACTTCATCTGTTTAGAGCCTTCCATATAGCATATGTATGATTACACCCCGTAACCGGTGCCTCTTTGATATTCCTCCAGTGCCCTTCAGGCAACGAATTTCGGCGTAGTTCTAGACGGCATGCTCCAGGGGAAGATGTTATGGCTGTAGTTGACTGTATGAAGCTCTTTCTTGACTTCAGCGTTGTGGGTTGAAGTTCATGTCCAAACAAAGGGTGTCTGGGGTCTGTTTCCTGTTTCCTCTTCTCCATCTCTGCAGCTGTTTTCCTTCGAATATCAGGTGTTGCTATACCCATGATTTGGTATATTTTGTTGACAGGAGTTCCTTTCAGGCAACCTGTTACAATGCGACCAGTATCATTCAATGCTATATCAACCTGCCTAGCATGTGCAGAGTTTTGCCAAACTGGTGCAGAGTATTCTGCTGCAGAAAAACTAAGTGCCAGGGCAGATGTACAAAGCACATTTGGCTATGCTCCCCAGGAGGTACTTTTAAGTTTTCGGATAATGTTGTTCCGGGCGGATACTTTGAGTTTTAGATCCTAACAATGGGCTTTGAATGTAAGAGAGCGATCAAGCTTTACTCCTACTTATTTTGGAGTATCGCAGTGTAGTAGTTGTTGTCCCCTCCAGTTGATGTTCAACTTCCCTCTGGCTTCTCTGTTTCTCAGATGGAATGCACAGACCTGTGTTTTTCCAGGGTTGGGCTTCAAGTGATTAGCATCATAATACTTGACCATATACTCAAGAGCTGCTGTCAGCTTCACCTCCACCGCCTCAATGGTTGTGCCATGAGCTGCAACTGCTGTGTCATCAGCATAAATGAATGCTCTTGTTCCAGGAATAATTGGTTGGTCATTTGTATAGTTGTACAAGAGCGGGGCCAGCACAATACCCTGAGGGATACTATTCTTCTGGGTTCTCCATCGACTCTTCTTATTGTGGAGGGTGACGTAAAACCTGTTTTGTAGAAAACACTGGATGACTTGTGTAAGATGGTAGGTAGTCTATTTGGTGGAGTATACCTTACTTATCAATATTTTGTGGTTAACTGTATCATACGCTGCTGATGAATGACACAGCCATAACCTGTCCTCTTTCATACCCATCCTCTATATACTATGTGAGGTTAAGAATTTGGTCGCAGTATGACCGACCAGATCGAAAACCAGCCTGTTCCTTTATGAGCATTTTGTCAATGCACTGAGAGATACGGTTGAGGTTCAATCTCTCCAAGACTTTGTATAAATGACAAAGGAGTGAAACTGGTCGGAAGTTTTTTTCTATCTGTTGGTTCCTTTCCATGTTTTAGCAGTTCCACAACTTTGGCTTATCGCCAGATCTTGGGGAGCTGTAAGTTGGAGGTGCAGGCATTCATTAAATTCAAGATCCGCTGCTTTGTAGATGGGCCAAACATTTTAATTTGCTCTGTTCTCAGGTCTTCTAAGCCTGCAGCTTTGTTAATCTTCAAAGACTGCAAGACGGCTTCCAGTTCCACCAATGTGAATGGATTCCCAATATGGTCGTGCTCGTCAGAGTATCTTTGAAGCTTTGTTTTCAGGTCTTCTTCTAGTCTTTCCACTCAGCAGCAGTTGGTGTGCTATTTGACTTGACTAACTTAATGGAGACTAGGTGGAGTGCTACTTGGATCACTATTGAGGTTCTTCAGTAATTTCCAAGCCTTTACTATATCCATCATACGTCAGGGGGCATTGCCTTCGAGTCCTAGTTGTGGTGTTTTTAAATCCATCCACTAGTCGCGAGAAGATTGAAGTCCTTCCGCGATTTATGAATATGGTTTTTAATGTCACACATCAGCCGAGATCTGGAGATTCTATCGCAAACTGTCAAACACGAGATTCGACCATAATGTGCTTGATCATTGCTCTGTACAGATAGTAATGTGAGGTTCTTACATCACTCTTTATTAGTTTCTGTTAAGAATTACATGAAGTGTAATGCTTGTATCATACACTAGGTGACCATTGATACCGTGATACGGCATCGGCAGATAAATTATTTATACAGTTGCTGTGGGCAGAATCATGGAAAAAAATTTTGTTCCTTTTTTTTTAATCGTACCACTATAAATAACTTCATTATGAAAGTTACTCTGAGCCGGTAAGTCTCCAATTTCTTTTGTTTAATTAGTCTTTAGACACGATATATTTTTCCATCAATTTATATGATTATTCAAGAATTCATCAATTTTTTTCTGTATAGTTTCGAACTACGTGCCAATGAAAGCGTGATCGATGCTACTTTCCGTCATTAGATGAATTTGTAGAGCATGGTCAACTTTTGAAAAATGGAATTTTAAATTCGGGTTTTAAGTTTGGCCAGGTGAGATTGTCCAGATGCTGAGTAGAACGTCTGGTCTTAGGAGCTTATTACTCGAAATCTTTGATACTGTAGCCCTAGATAATGAATGGAAGGAAATCGCTCAGTCTACATTGAGAAACAATCCCCGCATTCCCCCGGATTGACATAGAAGAAGCAACGTAAAGTCTAAATTAGGATGCGTAGAAAGGAATTTAAACCAATAATAATAAACTGTTTAGAATGAGAATTTATTGAAATGAGCGTAGTGACTTTTGAGCCTTCCTCCATGGAAGTGCTACATGATAAATCGCCGATAAAGAAAAACATATCAAACACTTTTAAATGACGGGTATCAACAAGGAAAGTTCGTTATTAAAAATATTTTTTATCGCCATCCTGTACAGTAAAAGTAGTTCCCTACTCTTTCACCAAGAGTGGGCATCTTGACTCATAACTGGATGGTGATGTCGAGGTTACACTTACCTGCAGAGAGGAGATGATGGCGCTGTATTTGTCTCGCGTTAGCTGGCGGTCGGTAGACAGCGACAGCCCCGACTCTAGCTCGCGAGCAGTCTTGCCTGTTGCTCCTTCGTACAGCATAGCCAGCACTAGCTTGACGCCGATGGGAGACACTACGAGGTTTGATGGGTAGCGGGCATCAAGTGCTCTGCACAGCTTCCAGTCAAATTCGTCGAAACGCTCGCCCAGTGGAACCGGTACGTACTCGTCGTCATTCCACAGACTGGGATCCTCTGCTGGCGGCAGTCCATCGAGGGACAGCTCTAGTTCTAGTTGAGACTGCGACAGGGATGGCAGTTGTGGGGGAGCCGCCAGAGCTCCGCATATTAACAGCAGTGCTGTGGAGAAGAACGGGAGCTCATTTTAAAAGAATGAAAAAGTTTTAAACTTGAAATGCTGAGCACCATATATGAATTAGTTTCATGAAACTGGAAAACCTGGACGTATATAGCCACACGGGTATTTGAAATCGATAACTCTAATAGCTGTGTTAAAAGCACCACACACTTACAGACGAACTGTAGGGCGATGCCTGTAATGATGAACTGTAGGCTGAAATCTCGAAGTACCACACACATAAACGACAACTGCCTGTATACGGTGGTCTGTACACGTCATGGACTGTGCTGCTGCCCACTCACTATAGTTCGTGAAGCTTGTGAACGTCAGTCCAGCCGACTGTAGTTCAAAATCGATGAATTTGCACGGATTCAATGTAATTGTGTGTTTCAAATTCACCGTTTCATTAGCATAAATCAGATTCATAATGAGTCGCGTTTTATTAAGAAAAAAATGTTAAGCGATTGCAATCTTGAAAACATGTTATTTCTTTTAACACTGCGACGCAATAAGAGGTTTTGGGTGAAACAGTGATTGCAAGAAAGATGTAATCGTTCCCATATGACTTTGTTGCTTGAACAAGTCATACATGGATAATTTAATTAAGAATGATGACTAAAATTTCAATAAATTGCTGAGTTTAGTTAGTCCATTCATCACAAAGGCATACACCCAGCAATTACTGCAGAAGAAAGGCAGACAGCCACGTTGTGATTTTTGTCTACCGGTCAGACTTTGAAGATTTAAAGTTTCCTTCGAGGATTTCACCACAAGAATCGCATCGCAAATTGTCAATTTCTTTTCTTGACTGTGTTCATCGTTTCTGTAGGGGGTCACTATTTTTAAAAAAATCCATTAATTTCCCGTAAGCCTCATCTTTAAGTCGTTTATTTGCATATGACTCATCTTTCATCTTCCACAAACGTGGAAATTGCCGAAATAATTCAATAAATGAGGAAATGAATTGTGGTGTGTTTTCCATTTTCTTGACAGTCCAAAACAGATTAAACAGCGTGAAAGATCTGTGGCCTATGTAGTAAGACAAGGAAAAACGTATTTGTGAGGAGTGGTGACTGCGTGTGTGTGTGTGTGTGTGTCCGTTTTGGCCTGCAGGAAGTTTACTCAAAGGTCGTAAACTGTGAACTGCTGACAGTTCTGGCCCCGATCTCAACTGTCCACACACTGCAATACCTGCAGTCTAAGACTGTGTATATGTGTGTGTGTGTGTGTGTGTGTGTGTGTGTGTGTACCACTACGATAAACTGACAGTTTAGTTCCTTCACATAAAATGTGTCTGCTATCTTCAGATGTAAGACATTATCAACATCTAAAAATGACTACATTGGCTGCAGTCGAGAACTCTTTGGAACGATTAATGGAACCAGAAATTTATTGATTGATATTTTTCCGCGCAAGAAACTGTCCAGGTTTTATTAGCATATTTTAACGTCACAACCTGGATACATTTTGAGTTTGGGATTAAATTCACTTTGTGTATTGCTTGTCCTCTACAGCAGGGATTTAAATTTTAACGGAAACTTACCGTCAGACACGTAGACCTTGGCTTGCCGTAGACAATCAGCTTAATAGTTTTGTTGGTGTTAGATGAATGTACTTATTGCACAAGGCAGAGTTCCTCTGCGAGTGGAATCTCATCCAGGAACATTTCCAGTCTTAATTTAAAGCGTCTGCTGGAAATATCAGTACTAAGTTTAAAGTTTATCCAGTATCTGCAGCCATTTCACATCATCCTTTCAGAGAATAACTTTACAGCGTGGAAGTACGAAGAGATCCATTGCGGTTTTTATGATATTCCGCCCGTTTTCCTTTGGTATGGGACGGGAAAGACAATGGTAATTCAAGCCAAACTCACTGGGCAGATGTGACACCACATTTTCTTGGACACTGTTGATAATTACTTCGCTCCAAGTTTTGCAGTTATGATTTCTCGCTCTAGCTAAGTTTTTGATTTTCCGATCTGTCTTAGAAATCTGAATCACCCAGTTTTCATGGCAACTTTTATGTATGCTTGGCTTGATAAGGTTGTAACATGGAGAGCGCAATTTATAATCTGAATTAACTATGCTCTGCAGTGAGATGCTTCAATGCCTTTCGTATTTGTGTCAATGAGGTGAATACTATTTATATTGATAACTCCGCTTATTTTTAGCTGTTGAACCTAAACAATTATGTTTGTATTCCACGTTGCAGCCAACTTCATACATATATTACAAACCAGCTAGCCCGCAACTTGGTTCGCATGGTCTGTTAAACCAACACTGTCAAGAACTACATAACCGGCGGCCCCTGTGGCTCCACGACAAACTACAGCTTCATTCATCACTGCACGCCGCGATGCGACCTAACTTATCTTTATACCCATATTACTTTGTGGACACTTATTTTAGCTTCAAAGATTTTCGATTAAACACCAAGATTTTCAACGAAACACCAAAATGAATCATATCTTATTTTATCCGTGGAACCACGGGCTGTACAGTAATCAAAACCAAATAATAATCCTGAAACAAGTTTTTTTCGTAAATCGCGTTAACGGAAAAATTATCAGCTTTACGACGTCACATCAAAATGAAACGCACTATATTTTAGTCGCAGGATCATTTTCTATACATTAATCGAAACTGTATCAAAATCTTATTCGCATTCAAAGAAAAATTATCCTAAATATCTCATTTTTACAAGATCTCATCAAAATAAAACATATCCTGTTTCACCCGCTTGATTATTGACTGTACAATAATTGAAACCTGATCAAAATCCTAAGTTATTATTTTTTTCAAATCGTATACAACCAAAAATGATACGAATTTTTCAGTTTTCCGACATCACATCAATATGAAACACCATATTTTATCCGCGTCACCTCGAGCTGTAAATCAATTGAAATCCCCACAGAACGCAGATTAGTAGTTTTTGCATGAATCTCATTCAGTGAAAAATTATCCGAAATCTATTACTGTACGATTTCACATCAAACTGAAGCATGCCCTATTTTGCCCGTGGCACATTAATCGAAACCCCATCAATATACAAACAGTTGTATTTGCGTGACCGTGAGCAACCAAAAATTGTCCTTAATTTCCTTTTTTTTTTTTAACGTCACGTCAAATTGGGACATACGCTACACGTGGCAAAACAGGCTATACATATTCGAACAGTAGTTATTGCGCGAATCGTGTTTCACGAAATAATACCCTAAATGTTTTCGTCTTTCCAAATCCTATTTTACCTGCGGGATCACACGCTGTAGTTTCCGTAGTCTTCTTGTTATTTTTTTTGAATGTTTGATTTTTTGTTATTTTGTCGTTACCTGCTAAGTAGAATAACAAATATATTTTTCTAAATAATTGCCGTATTTTTTGCTTTAATAGAACCACATTAGCGTAACGTGACATTAGAGAAATGCGGAACAAAGAAGTGAATCTCATAATGCAATATAATACATTAATAGACACCTTTAATGCGAAGTAATCAGTTATCGACTATTTAACAATCCGAATTGTCTCCATATGGCACGTCATTTCCGTAGGAGAAATAGCTACATTTCTGGTATATATACGCCTACAGAACAACTCCCGTCAGAGTTGCAAAGAAACTTATGGTTCTGTTGTGGATTAATCGTGAAATCATGTTTTTTAATATCCAATTATAGCAGTTTTAACTTTTCACTCTGTACTCTTTGAACATCCAACGTTATTATGATAATTGACAACTTTTTCTTTTACATTCTTTCCAGTCAGGGTTATCTCCCAGGTTTTATTCTTGTTTCTCATTATGAACTCAGATTAAGCACTCCCTGAAAAAACTGTTTCTGAAGCTATTATGGAGGAAGGTTCTCGGTGCAAAAAAATAATTTTAAAGCGAAAACTGATTATCCTCAATTATATCACGCTTCAAAGTCATTTTCGCGCTTTAAGATCTGAAATTTTAAAAAAAATAGTTGGACAAATTTTTAATCAACCACGGACACCCACAGAACAAGCTTCAGTTGCGGAATATTTTAGATCTAACCTTTGCAGTTTTATCTCCAATCTGTAAACTTTTGCAATTATTAAAGTTTTGTGTTATCAGCATTTGAGGCTGTTTGTATTTGCTATTTAAAATTACTTTATAATTATCAGTCCTTAGTGAACACTAACATATTCAGATACTCGGTTTAACCATCTAGATTCCGCAGACATTACGTCCTCGTACTGGTTCAGATGAATATGGCATTACGAGGTTTTTTTAAGTTTCAACGAGTGATCATTTGTTCTCCATATCAGCGATTCCAAGATTAAGCTAGAAAACTTAGATCAGCAGTTTTATTTTTTTAGTTCAGATTTTAGTTACATCAAAAACATAGCCAACAGTGATTTTTTTAAAGAATTTGGGGTGGTGTGCATTGTACCAGGTCCGGATGAACTGCTGTTAATATGTGGGAACAAGCAAAAAATTTACATCTAGATTTGCGACGTATTAGATTTTTTAATTCTTGTGGACACCAGATTTGAACCTTTGCACTGGACGCTTCAGCGAAAACAGCGATTAATATGCCAGTCTCTCGTTGCTGCAGAGTAGAGAAAGGTATGTTTTCATAGCGAGTTTTACT
This sequence comes from Vandiemenella viatica, assembly GCA_031002005.1. Classification (NCBI taxonomy): domain Eukaryota; kingdom Metazoa; phylum Arthropoda; class Insecta; order Orthoptera; family Morabidae; genus Vandiemenella; species Vandiemenella viatica. The sequence continues at coordinate 214,567,020 of CM061921.1, forward strand.
ACAATTTTGCTCCATATATCAAAAGAACGCACGCAGGTTTGTTGGAATGAACTGGCAGAGGATCGCCCATGAAGAAGAAGGGTGAAATATTTACAGATTCTATTTAAATCTAGTCTGGATGGCTTCCTATTTATTGTTAAGTAAAGAAACGGAAATTAAGCAATCATGTATACAACAAAAATTTATCTTACCTGGAATGTTAATAGCAAATGAATTGACAACGATTTATATTGTATTTGGGAATCGTGCAACATTGTTTATTAATATACTGTACTACAACGTTAATGTATTATATGATACATCCCAATCACAACATTGGTTTGCCCTCGAATGGCGCCACGACTCCTTTTTTAAAGCTTTAAATTTCTGCATAACGATTTCACAGGCACTAAAATTTACTGTTTGTTGCCTGTACACTAGCTTATCCTGTTTTGACAGTTTATCCTACTACGTTATGGGCGACGTCACTTTGTTTTCTAACAAATCCTTTGCAACGATACGAGTATTTTTTTTTTTTTTTTTTTTTTTTTTTTTACCGCTTAACGTCTCTTAACAGCGAGGTTTTTAGAGACGGGAAAGGAATGGGAAAGAATTCGGCCATGGCCCTTTGAAGGAAGCATCCCGGCATTTGCCTGGAGTGATTTGGGAAACCATGGAAAACCCAAATCTGGATTCCCGGACGGGGATTTGAACCGGTGTCCTCCAGAATGCGAGGCCAGAACGCTAACCGTTACACCACCACCCTCGGTCCCGTATTAGACACGAATACCAAGTTCAGCATAGAGTTTTACGATTATTTTGTTTTCGGTCGTAACTTTTACGGACTCTTTATCTGTCATTCACCTCTGGCGATTCTCTACCGTGTTTAGCCCTGGCAGAAACTGGATTTGTGGTAAATCTAAATTATCTTTAGCAGACAAAAAATTACCATGTATCTTCCGGCCAAACATTTTATTTAACGATTTAATTGCGATGGAGCATGTCACTGTTCCGGCAGAAATGAAAAATACATCATTTTCAGATTTGCCAAAAAACTGAACTTTTATTAATAAATAGCTCATCAACCAAAGAATAAGTTGGATTGGAAGTATCGTATTTATATGACATCATGCATACTCGAGTAATAATCGCAGGAACTAAGACAACAGAAATCCAACATGTAGTCCGCTCATACGAGTCATTTACATATCAGAAATCAATTATGCTAATGTTTCGTACCTTTAAATAAAGTTCAGTTTTTTTGTCATTTCGAGTTAATCATATATAAAACATAAATTTGACCCTACTTTTATGCTTTATTCAATGATTTTTTATGAAATATGAACGGCATCATCCTCAATTGGGTATGGCCACGGACTAGATATTCGCGTGTTATTGACTCGGTTTTAAGGCGCTTAGCAGCTAAAATGTACATCGCAGTAACAATGTTCTTATTTTTTTGTTGTCCACCACAATTGTTCGATTTGAACACCACGTCAGCTTCTTGCTTTAACTGTGCCAGCTGTTCAAGGAACTGTAAATCGTTAGATCCCCTATCTTTCATGCCAAAAGAAACAGCACGTTTTGCCATTTTTTATTTCCGTCATTACAAAATTCAATCCAGATTTGTAGAAAAATTTTGTCCAGTTGACGCTGGTAACACTGTCTGTAAATCAAAGTACCAACATAATTTCGGAGTTTTCAGTTCTCTTTATTTTTATTCTTCTCAGATCGGCATAGGTCTTCATAAATATTTTCTAGTTTTCCTTTATTAGCAGATCCAGCATTAGTGCCAGACTCGCACAGATCACACTGATCTTTGAGGATGAAGAAACCTCTAATGGAGTTGGAATTACAGATACGGGCTAACAATCTTAAGTTGCCGCAGCTTCGCAAATTGTTTTTCGTTGTTGTGAACTATTGTTGTGCATCTCTTCAATACAGAGACCACTGTGGAAGTATCGCGCCTCAAATAGGGGACTGTGCATAAACCACGAGCTCCATTTTGGCCTCCTGTGAACCCCCCTCCCCCCCCCCCCACGTAGCCCTACGTGGCTTTTGCCTCTACACCCCCTCTCCCCCCACGTAGCACGTAGCTTTTTTCCCTTTTGATTCCAGAAGACATTTTGTACTGTTTTCTCATGTCAGACTATTGTAAATTACATTAACTGAGGGAAATAAATATTCACATGCTGTTGTGAGTTCAGTTCCTCATTTTAACAGTGAAAAATGTTATGAAAGGAAAGCTACGTGGCCTGGCTCGGAACCCCCCCCCCTCCCCCTACGTAGCCCAGCGTAACCTTCCAGCCACCCCCTCTCCCCCCTGGGCCGAGCCACGTAGTTTGTGCACGGTCCCTAGTGGCTCGGAGTACTCGGAATGGAATAATATGGACAGAATCCAAAACTTCTTTATCTGTCTTTCTATCATGTTTTACTCCCATATCGCTCCTCAATTTTGCCGCCGCTGTCACAGTAAGTTCTCTCCTTCCCGTTATTCCTAGTGGATTAATAAGCAATGTTTTAAAATCACGAACTTTTATTCCATTGATCATTAAATGAAAATAACAATTTATGATCACGAGAATAAAGAGCAAGTTGCATAATCTTCTGCGTATGTTTACTCATCGTAAAGTGGATCTATATAATGATTGAAAGAACAATTATGTCATCACAATGGAATATTTAATTTAAGAGAACAACGATCAAAAACACAACTACTCAAAAAATATAGAAAACTGATATCAATAACGACAAACTACACTTCTGTCACTTATTTTGGTGTAGTAAACAATTCTGGACACAAAGTACATTTGCATCGTTTTTCTACGGGAGACTTTAACGCTATTGTTCTTCCAAAATACCTGACTTCTTGAAACAACAACGACGCAACTTCCCTGTAGCCACAAGAAAATGAATTCCAATTCTGTCACTGTCCCACGAAATGTAAAGGGTCAATTAAAGCTTAGTGTGTACTTGAACACAAAATTTTAAATTTTGCAGTTCTGCCGTTGCTCCTGTGGGACAGCGATAAGGTCCGGCGTCAATTTCATTGCACATCTGCTTTGCATTTCACCAGTATTTAATTTAAATTCTTTCAGTGTTTGTTCAACAGGCCACAACATACGCTTGTACATTTTTGCTGTTCTTGTAACTGGTTTTCACATTTTGTTGGATGAGTACGTGCGCTTCAAGACAGCATAAAGTTTTGGCACCATGGGGAAGGTTAAAACAATAGACCAAAAGCAGTTTTTTTAACTGCTTAACGTCTCTTAACAGCGAGGTCTTTAGAGACGGGAAAGGATGGGGGGGGGGCAAGGAATGGGAAGGAATTCGGCCATGGCCTTTTGAAGGAAGCATCCTGGCATTTGCCTGGAGTGATTTGGGAAACCATGGAAAACCCAAATCTGGATGCCCGGACGGGGATTCGAACCGGCGTCCTCCCGAATGCGAGGCCAGAATGTTAACCGTTACCCCACCACGCTCGGTGCCAAAGCCGTGGGGTTTGACAGATACTGTCGTAGTCATACTGGAGCTCACGTAAGTTGTTTTGCCGTAATGAAGGAATGCGTTTGTCTCTCATAATGTGAACTGTCATTGCTCAAATGGATTAGGATAATGTGAAGAAAACGGAATCGTTCGGTAGTAGGTACTACATCTAAATTTTTCCATTTGATCTGTACGCTTTGAACCTGAGCATTGTATCTTCTCGTATACAACAAGATATACACGTCCAAACTGCTGAGTTTATTGAACACAATTTCCCGAAAATTTTTCCTCTGCTAGGATAATCTGAGAAATTTATATCTGTAATTCTCGGCTAAGACTACCTGATTTTCTTTCCGGTATTGTACAACATATCTATAACCATAAGTTCGTTTCAATAGAATCCTGTCAATACAGAATTTAGCCTAAAAATAGAGACTTCAGTGGCTGTTTAACTATTACAATTAATGACGCATTCCCTTTGGAGACCTGAAAGCAATGAAATATCCTACTAATCTGTTACTGGCAGAGAAATAAGTCCAGTGACGAGGAGTCCACCTTACCGTCTATGGACTACTGTTTTGGTTACTGGCATTTCGTCCAATATGATGGAACAGTTGTATATCTGTGACTGTCACCAGTGTCTCATCTGTAGACTACAGGAGGGTGAGGTTGGCGGCTGGGTAGGGGGGGTTGTAGAAGTTCAGAATATACACTGCTAGATCATGTCAAGAATAATAAAAAAAAAGAAAACAGATAAATTAAAGTAACACCGGTAGTTGAACATATTCAGCAGTATAGGGAAAAGTGGTTTCAACTTGTGAAAATTGGTAAAACCAGAATACCGCGACAAGTACTACATTACATCCGCAGACGTAAACAAACACCGGGAAGACCAACAAAGATGGGAGATCGTAACAGGCCACCAGTTCTAGTATTTGAAACTACTATGAGCCATTCCCTGACGAAGTTGATTTGAAAAGTTTGGTATCCTGACCATATCATACTATGCTATTGGCTAACTGCTGAGCAACGTTTTAAAAAATTAGGTGCATATTTTAAAATATAATTTTGACTACTCTCTTGATATCATAGAATAATCTATGGTCCATTCAGAAAACTTAACATTACTATAACATATGGTCTCAGAAAGGTGGTACCCTGGGAACATAACCCCCTGGATATCGAGATTGCCTCACAGCGAAGCCAAGAAATTTACTTTTCAATAAATACACATCATTAAGCCGATTGTTACCGCTTTTACTCACGAAGGAATAAAGTAAGATTAGGTAAAGGTTGGAACTTGGTCGTCATATATGTTTCGGATCAGCTGACGAATTGGTGACCCTTTGACCTGGTTGTGTACAATAACGGATCATGCGGAGCTGCTTCAACCCACGTGGTGAAAGTTTAACCGTTTCTATCGAGTGCTCGCAATATAGCTTGTTTACTATCCTCAAGAATCGTGTTCTTCAAGACTTTCTATAGCTATTTAATAATAAATTATTCTTAACCTCAGGGTCTGCAGTTTTATATTAACATTGTCATTTGTCGCCGCTACCTAATCAATAATTCAGCCGACATATTGTGGTTATGATCCACTGACTGTATTTTTAACTTACATATAATTTTATGCAGGTGATGTGATATTAGTTAAAAGTTCTTACGTGTGCGGTGGTGCGGTCGAGGATGATAATATTTAAAGTACCAGTAGTGCGTTGTGATCGATAATGGTGCTATTCTATCAGCAAACATGCGTTTCAGAGGCGAAGGAAGCAGCAGGGAATTGATATCTGCTATAAACTCATCAGAAATGTAAGGAAACTTGATTATGAATTGTTGTTATATATCAGAGTGTTTCCAAACATGTTATGAAACATACTCGGGGGAAGATTTATGACATTGTTATGAAGAAACACATTTAATCAACTAATAGTTATTATTTAATAAATATGCCAATGTAACCGTTGGTGGATATTCTTACTATACCTATGTAAACAAAACCTTCTCTATGAAAGTGAATAAATAATATCCAGCAATAGTTCTATTGGCATATTTATGAAATAATAATTATTAATTTAACAAGCAACCAAGGAAGAAGTGGCCTACAATAATCACACATTTGCTAAGTTTATTTTGTTACTAAAAATCTGTTAAGTTTCTTGCAAGATTCGGAAGGATTACAGTTTTTTAAAGAGGTAAACATGGCTTAGCTGAAATCAACAAGCAGATCTATATAGGAAATTTTCATCATTTTTCGTTTTATAGACCTTTAGCCAAATTAATCTGAATATTATAACTAAATACAATAATTTAAAACACGTTTTGGATTTATTTAAAATAGTACTTGATACAGTTTCTAAATAGAACATATCCTTCGAAAGACATTTAGTTAATCTGTTGGTGACGGGAAAAAAAATATTATTTCTGTGACAAAGTGCCTGTAGACATGAAAACCGATGGACCACACATTTATTTTCCTTGGGTGTTCATGCCAAACCCGAACTTCTAAATTTGCTTTCAGATTACAGCAGATACACAATTTTTGTTTTGGTTGAAATTACACAAAGTTTAAATCTGGGTGTATTGTGGGAATACAGATTATTTCAGAAGTCCACACACATTTCTAACTTCGAACTTACAATCTACGTGTATCCCAATCAAAATTTGACGTTTCACATGTTACTTCTCTTCTGCTACGTAAAATTAAACTAATTTTTACAGATAATCTTTACAATACAATGCAGTTACATACAGTCATTTTTCTATAGACGCCAATAGAAGTGACTGAAGTGAGGAAAGGATAAACTTACATGAAAATGATTACCTAACAAAAGAGATGTATGCGGCAGAAAATGCACCGTTGCAGGATAATTTTTAAATTAATTATAACAACAGATTTTTTTCAACATGCTGGCTGTTATTTAGCAGATACCATTGAAAAAATTCTTCTGTGAAATAAGAGTTGATTAAAAACTCTTAATTTTTCCCAACTTTAATGCTATTTTCTGCTAGACATTTAAAATGTGTTGGAAGCTGTATTTCTGAATATGTGACTCCTATTTAAACAAATGACGTCCTGTAAAGATCATCTTTACTTCTAGTGCATAATTGTATATTGCACTCAGCGACGTTGAAGTGAGCGAGTACTAACCTGCGGCAAGCTTCATGAGTAGTGCGTGCGGTCCTGGTCGGCGGTCAACTGGTCGCTGGCATTGCCTGCTGCCCGGCGTGTTTACAGCTGCCGCCCCTCCACTGCTTCTTTCCTTCTTTGACTCACGGGAAACCCGCTGCGTGCGAGTTAACACATAACTGTGCGTAAGACTTTTCAAGTGACTCAGTTTCGCTCGGATATTCCTAACGGGGTACATGTTTTATACATGCGGCGTACGGTGTCTGCATGACGAATAAGCGATTTGTAAACAACTACGACGCATTTGAAGATAATTACATTCAGGTTGCTGCACCATTCGTGTGTCTTGTGGAAGTTACTTGAAACGAAATGTTAGGTGCAAAGGAGAATGCATCCCGCGATAAGATTTTTTCGATTTACTTGTAGTTTGCAGAAGCAACTGCCGCCTGGGAGCACAGGAGTCAAGGCTGGTACTGTGGCCTCCAAACAGATGTGACGTCACTCAGTCACGACTGCCGTCGCAGCTTCACGAATACTTAAGTCGCAGCTTAAATTGTGAATCTTGGTGTTGAAGCTTCCAGTATAAACGACATTTAGCAGAGTTATTATTTGTTCTATGTTATACTGAAGTGAGCTGAAACTCTTTATTGTGAATTTTCATTTTAGTTATCTGTTCAATCTAGAACTTCTGAAAGTACTGGACTTTCTAGGCATAAAAAATAACTTCTCACAAGAAGCCAATTTCTCGGATGGATCCTTAGATACTTAAGCGTTAGCAAATGGGTTCTAAATTCCGTGTGTAGGTAGATTTTTTGAAACTGATTGTGTTTTGTCAGTGTATCTACATGTGGAAAAATTTCCCCCCTGCACTAAGTGGAGGAAAAAGTTCAGAAAGGACTATGGCTGCCAGCCTTCTGGTTTATGAATCCATTAAGCTTGAGTAATACCGTTTATTGTGTAACCTTACAAATAACCTATACCGCCACATGTTTTATATCCATGTTGTGGGAAGCGGTTCGGATATTCATAATAGGCTGATCTTCAAAATTCCGGAGTACTTCTTAAAATTTTGGCGCAAGAATACCCTTATATTATTCACAGGCATGTTTCTATGGATCAGATTGGCTGGTTTCACCAAAGGCTTCTCCAAACATTTAAACTTTATAAACTATATGACACGTGTGGGAAATCTACAAAGCCAAACCGAGCATGGTGGGTGAACGGTTAACGTTCTGGCCTCGCATTCGGGAGGACGTGGGTTCGAATGCCCGTCCGGACATCCAGATTTGGGTTTTCCATGGTTTCCCCAGATCACTCCTGGCGAATGCCGGGATGCTTCCTTCAAAAAGGCCATGGCCGAATTCCTTCCCGTTCCTTGTCCCCCATCCCATCCCACCTCTAATGACCACGCTGTCGACGAGGCGTAAAGCCCAAGCAAAAAAAAAAAAAAAAAATATAAAGCCAGCATGCATTCACTTTGTCGTGTGTTAAAAGTAGTTCTATGTAATTTGAGTTGGCCTAAGCATCCACCATAATTTGTTCCATACGATTGTCATCCGTTGAAAGGAGGAAACTACTAAGCAAGTGGTATGTTCGACCTTCATCACTATTCAGAAAAGACAGATATCCCTTACAAATTCAGTGTTTTTCATATTTCTGTCTTTTGTTCGTCTAACGATTCCTACAGTGCAAATATCTGGGTTTGTGCAACAGATATAATTTCAGTAATTTGTAAAGGTGTTCAGTATGGAAGTGTGCAACAATATTGATGTTTATTTTCTGGATTGTTTGAATCATTCGTGACTTGGCCAGCTAGGAAGGACAGGTCGTGGTATATCATTCCCAATCATCACATTGTCTACCAAAGTCATGGGTTAAATAGTAAGCCACTCCGCAGTGTGGATGATGATTTAGCCATTGGGCACAGCCGTTAAATATAGAGATCCCTTAAATGTCTTTAGGAAGCAGAACCGGGTTTCATACTCTCCCTCCTTTCATTTCTCAATCACAACACACGCTGTACACTGCACTCACATGATCACAGTCATCCACACAACGAATGCTGGAAAACCACCTCAGTTAACATCTCCCCGGAAACATACGACATAGTAACAGCCTACATCCGGATAATGGGTGTGGAACATCCCTCCCTTTCTGTGAATCATAAAATAAAACTTTCCTGAAGCTCGCATTGTTAAAAAAAAAAAATAAGATTTACTATAACTGTGAAACAGAAGATTGTAGGTACTCTGATGTCAGAAGGAACGGAGTGTATATATCTACCAATTACTCCTATATTGTAATAGGAGGAACATCTTTAGATTTATATTTTCTTATTTCTTCGGGAGGCAATAAACGCATGTTTAAAAGTTAAAAAAAAACATCTATTATATAATTTCGTAAGCTCATCCACTCACCTCGATACCTATTGGCTGAAGAATGGTGTCACGTGTCAGCCTTCGCTCGCAAAACAGCGACCCGAGATACCATTAGTAGAAATTCGTGGTTATGTCTACAATTTAATAGTTAAGCAGCTACTACCAAATTAATAGCCATAATACTGTCATTAGTTTTGCTTTTCGTAGCGTTTCATAGTTAAAAAATATCTATTAATTTTGCCGCTGAAAAAAACGTTGATCTGCTTTTCAATAACATGTTACTAATGAAAGCAACTTTAAAAAAAAAACCTTTAAAAAATTAAATTGATCATGGTCTCTACTGTAACCATGATTGCCAATTGTCATTCTGGCTTAGCATAAATTTCAATTTAATTAAAACTGTCACTAATGAAATGGGACATACACATTAATTCGTTAGTAGGTAGAGCAAATTCTAGGCTGCGATTCATAGGTCGACTCATGAAAAATTGTAATGAACAAACAAAGGAGATAGCGTACAAATCTCTTGTGCGTCCACATTTGGACTATTGTTGTGCCATTTGGGATCCGTTTCGTAAGGGATTGATCGAAAGTATAGAGAAAGTACAGAGAAGAGCCGCTCGATTCGTGACCGCTTGCTACAGTCCTTATGAAAGCGTCACAGAACTGATTAGTAGACTAGGTTGGGAGTCTCTGGTAGATAGACGACACACGTTTCGTTTAAACTTATTGGTAAACATGCGTACTCCCACTTTCACTCACGAGTGTAGTGAAATACTTCTTCCACCAACCTATTTGAGTCGGTGGACAGGAAAGATAAAATTAGAGAAATAAGGTGCCGGACTGATTCTTATATGAATTCTTTTTTGCCTCGTACCATTAGGTATTGGAATGCACAGCAAAGAGATTAGCTTTGGTGCTGAGCACCCTCTGCCACCCACAATTTTGTGAATTGCAGAGTATATATGTAGATGTAGATGAATGTTGTTTATGCATTACGGTTTATTTGCTTTTCAGGTACTTTACTGACCACTTTTGTCGATGGTCTTTATTCATGTTCACTGTACGTGAGTTATTAAGTTATTTTAAGTGGACATCAGATCAAATATGTTACCGAATCAACTATTCTGGCAACTTATTTCTGCGGGTTGCTCAACTGTTTCATAATATTGAATGTGTATTAATTTCTCTGGCCGTCACAGATATTATGACCAATAATAAACAACGTGATGCATTCGAAGTAAACAGGATTTTTTTTTTTTTTTTTTAATTTTGGAGGCTGAACTTAAAGGGAGGTGGCGAACACGGATCAGAACCGACATAGAAACATTCGACAAAGCTAATCAAAACTTCCGAGATCAGGTTTACGTAACATGCTGGCAGCTATTTGCTTATAACTTTACGTCTCGTCGATGTCGACGTCATTAGAGGCGGAAAAGGACAGGGGGCAAGGTACGGAAGCAATTCGGTCATGGCCTTTTGAAGGAACCAGTCAGGCATTCGCCTATAGTGATTTGGGAAAACCATGGAAAACCCAAATCTGTTTGGGCAAGACGGGGATTCGAACCCGCGTCCTCCCGAATGCGAGGCCAGAGCAATACCGCTCACCCAACACGCTCGGTTTTTCTATTCAAAGCAAGTTAACAACGACTGACCGAAAAGAAGCATTACTTCCAGTCGAATTATTCCGCTCTAGAAGCAAGAGAGCCTTCTCGAACGTAGGCGTGAACGTATATCGAAGGCCAACTGGATTGGCTCTTGTTATATATTACCCCGATAAATATCTATTTAATTTGCACTAAGGAATCGACTTCTAATAAAAGTTGATAATTATGATTGTTGAATATTGTATTGTCAGGTAATAAGAATTAATTCAAAGCTCAGTTCAGCCAGACACTGGGAAGTTAATGAAACATCGATTGCAAGATTTTCAATAAGCAACAGACCAGCAGAACTAATATAAGCGGCTAATGAATCTACACAGCTTCCCATGGAGAACCAAGAGAAAATAGACAACGCCCGTGGAACTCTCCCCGGTGTTCACATTTATTTGCCCAGCTTTGTTCCTTAGTCCTTTCAGTTATGGCGATCTATTTGATAGTTATCATCGGTATCATTTATTGATTAATTGTAAAACTTATTAACGAAAGGCTACGCCTGAATCTGTGATGTATGAATTAAACACAGATATTCAAAGAGATTTCAGTATCTAAATCAACAAGAAAAATGGCTAATTGATTTTCGGCATGTAATTTAATCGGGGTAGCCTCAGTAGTTCCTCAGTAGCTTAGTTGAAATATAGATAAGGATGACGTAGGTGTGACTGCTTAGGTGTTTTTGTTTCGTGTAAACTAAGCGAAGATGCTTCTGATCTTTCTTTATATTAATCCCAGGTAGTAGATTTAGGATTATGAACGCTGGATACGTCAAAATAGTATTATCATTTTTTGTATCTAAGCCTAAAGTTGAGAAAGATCGATTTTTTTAGCTGGAGTTAAGATAAAACCAAAAGCTAGAAGTTTGTAGACACAGTAGCGAAACTAGTACTCTGTTGTTTTATTTCAGTTACTCTAGGCGCTGAGTGCTGAAATTCTGAAATGAGTTAATGTACACGAATACTTATCACTTCTTGAAAATAAAGCCACAAAATTTAATTTATTTCTGCTTTGATAAACTACAGTTCGAACGAATTGCGAACTGTATGCACTATGACGCATGTGCTGATTAATGACATTGGAGTATAGCAACGCAAAGCTTCAGCTTTCGTAATTAGAGACAATAGCATACAAACTCACTTCCTCAAATGACGGGTTGGAATTCTCCGAACACTACATTAGTTCTGTGAGTAGCACATCCGTGGGGCAGCTGCAGTTACGTCACTTTAGAGAATCACAAATTGTTATTTACTCGATACATTGATCATGTCATGATGCGTATTGGAGCGAACTTCTCTCATATTCGGGAGAAATGTGTCGAAATAGGGAAATTAAATCTTCTTATGTTTCATCTCCACGCACTTATCCTCGGTGAAAGCTTAGCATCGTGATTTTTTGTATGAAGGAGAAATATTAGAAAACTTTCGTTCGGTTGACAAAACAAAGATTTCATAAGCCTTGCGACGTGAACTTGCGTTGCTGGAAACTTTATCAGTAACCGGCTTCGGTTAGCAAAAGTTTCTAGAGAAATACGGGTCTTTCTCTGTAAATGATTTCCGTCAGCAATAGTTTATACAGATATACAGATCACTACGTGAATGTTTATGTGTGCGCCGCTGTCAATGTACAACTTTCATAACCTACCGAGACACAAAATTACGTGTGCTAGCACAATTTATTCAAAGCGGCTAAAAAATTTTGCAAAATTTTCATCGTTATACAACTTTATGCAAAAACTTTTAACTGCTGACCCAATTCGAACAGATTTTATCATGGCTTGCTTTTACGTCCTTTTCATCCTCTCGCTTATAAGGAAACAATTCGTTATGTACCGGGTGATTATAATTAAACTTTCCCTATTCATCACGTTATAACACGGGAACTAATTACCATACGAGTACCAAACTTGGTAGCATTAATGTCCAGAGTATGGGGTGCACGATTTACATGCGTCACAGCACCACCGTCCAGTTCCAACTATGGCCACCAGGTGCCGTGATCAGTTATCGTGATTCATAGTCTCACACATCTGACCAGTGGAAACGATCGAATTATCAGCCGTTCGTTTCTAAATGTTTGGCTGGCACGATCACCCGACCTCACTCCCTGTGATTTCTGGTTGTCGGGCTACCTGAAAGACAGGGTGAACCAGGGGAACATTCAAACATGTGCGCAGCATATCAAGAGAGGTAGCCAGCATACCTACGGACATGCTTCGTTCTGCTGTCCAGAATGCAATCCTGTGCTTTCAGACTCTTCTGGACACTGATGGGTGCCATATTGAGCCCTTTTTGTATCAGTCATGGTACGGGTATTTAATGGTATGATCTACCGTAGCAGCACAATAAAAGTGTTTCTGTTGAATTTATTCTGCATTATTTCTCTTCCCCATGTCCTTGGCATTAATTCTACCAACTTTGTTACTCGTACAGTAATTAGTTTTCGTGTTATAACGTGTTAAATAGGGAGAGTTTAATTATAACCACCCGGTACAATGCTATGTACAATTGTAATGTACAATGGGAGCTGTTATTCATATGTGAATGTCATTTTAAGGTTTTAATAAGAATTATCAGCCTGCATTATTCAGTGAGGAATAATGTAGTCATACCGTACAAGGGTAGTCAACCGAGTGGCCTGACAACGGTGAGTCAGAGTTAAAGCAAAAGTGCCTGTAAATGTTTCAGCATATTCTCCTCTGAACTAATCACTTCCTCCAACGATGTCCCAATACCATCCGCAAGAAAGGCTTTCAGAAGGGTACTGAAAAACAAGGTTACAACATACATGGTGATTCAGTGTTGATGTTACAATCTTCCAGGGATGGTGGTGAAGGATAAATGCATCAATTTGAGGTAAGGGACCCCGTTCCGGGAACGACCAAGTCAAAAGTTATAAGCGAAACTCAGGTTCTGACTTAACCTCGCGCAGCGCTCAAACTAAGGGCCCCAACTTCCAAACCCTGATCATTACGTACAGAATTCCCACTGAATAGTCCCCAGTACCCTCTGATAATACAGTAGAACTCGGACTATCCGAATCGCTGAATATCCGAATCGATTTTTTAAGACGTGCATGGAACAAGTTGAAAGGCATACCAACTGAAGAAGAGAACAAAAGGAAAAAAAGGAAAAAGAAGCTCAAGTAAATGAAATGGAAGATACAGGAGCAAATGGGTATTACGTGTCACGTGAGGAATTCAGAAACATTCTTTTGAAAATTATTGGATTTTCATAAGTTAGTACTGAAGATATTGGAGAGTGGGTGGTGTGTAATTCGTCAGACGCTGAATATGAAATTCTAAATGATAATGAACTTATTGAAAGTGTGAGACAAGAAAGTTACAAGGTAGAAGATGACCTTAATGTCGAAGGTGAAGCAGACACGGGACCATCAGCTAGTCACGCATTTGCCGGCCGTGAAACTGCATTAAATTGGATGAATCGTGAGTGTGACCACTGTCAAGAGAATGCTCGACTTGGCTGCCCGAAAACGGATGAATACAGTCAAACAGCTTACTTTGACCGAGATGTGCAGCAAGCAATCACTTTTTTTTTACAGTGCGGTACGTACATACTGTACTAATGTACAGCACTTGTAAGTACGCTTAAGTGTTGCCTTTTCATTTAATTAATTAAAAGCTCTATTCTTTAAAAAAAATTCAAACATACTCACAGTAATTAATTAAAATAGACCCTTTTACGAAAAAAAATCCAACTATCTGAATTTTTTATTATCCGAATGTGGTCCGGTCCCAATTTATTCGGATAATTTGAGTTCTAATGTATTTCTGTTGATGGACTTGTTACGATGCACGTAACTTGATGTCAGAGAGACAAAAAATCCTAAGTCTACGGTACAGTAATAATGAATTCCATTTACCTGCAAAGTTTCACAAGCTTCTACATTTACAACAGTTGTTCAAAATGGCGTCCCCCAGCGTCAATGCAGGTAAGGCATCGTCCCACAAAGTTCTCTCGTACCCGTTCTAACATCTGCGGTGTCATTTGAACAGTGTCGCAGGCGGTGAGAATTCTTGCCAGGAGATCCTCTTCAGTCTCGACAGGCGTACTTTCCACATGGCCCCACAAGAAGAAATTAAGTGGTGTGAGATCAGGTGAACGTTCCGGCCACCGACCAAGACCTCCTAGTCGATCCACTTTTCAGGAAACGTCTTGTATAGGTGTTCACGAATCCTCAGTCCAAAGTGAGGTGGGGCTCCATCATATTGGAACCACATCCGTTGACGAATTACAAGTGTGAGAAGTTCCTGGAACATTCGTATTATGTCTCTGATAAACACTGTGTACACTGGTGGGCGCATTTAAACGGTACAAGAATTCCACAGTCAGAGGTTTCAGAAAGATTTTCGCTTATAACTTTGGATTCGGTCGTTTCCGGATCAGGGTCCCTAACCTCAAATTAATACATGTACTCTTCTCCATCGTCTCTGAATATTCTTAACACCATCACGGAATCATCCTGTATATGATACAATCATCTGACATTAATGATTGCCAGGCAAAACTGTTGAAGATTTGGAAATGGATATTAGTCATAAGGGGCCAGATCAGCTGAATCTGACATTAATGTTTGCCAAACAAAAACTGTTGAAGGTTTGGAAATGGGTAGAAGTCATTGGGGGCCAGTTAAGCTGAATAGAGGGGTTTTTGCACTACCTGAAATCCAAACTCATGAACTGCAGCCATGACAATGAAACAATGAAAGACTTGTGAGTAGAAGCATTGTCCTGATGAAACAGCACCTTTCTCCCATTTCCCTCTTACCTTTTCTTCTACAGCTGCTCACAGTGGTTTCACAAGTGTGCATAATACTCCACCGAGATGGTTTTCCTGTTCTCAGAAATCTACACCCGCAGACTCCCAAAAATACAGACACCATCACTTTTCCTGCAGAATGAACAGCCTTGGCCTTCTTTGGAAGAAGAAAATCGACGTGTTTCTACGGCATTTACAGTTGCTGTTATTTTTAGGTATAACAATGGGCCCAGGACTCATCTATGGTCACAGTTTCTTCTGTATTGTCTCCAAAAGATTCTAAATTTTCCGTAGGCACGTAGCTCCTCACTGCCTTTCGACCAGCCGTCTAAAGATTCGGCATCCAACTGGTGGAAACATTTCTAATGTCTAAATATTTTCCAGGATGCGATCAAAGTTTATTCTCCGATTTCCTCCGTCTGCCGAATTGTTTACAGTAGAATTAAAGGGGGCTGTCTAAATACGCTGTCTTATCTCGGTGGTAGATAACACATTTAGAACGGCCGTCCATAAGTCCGCACGGCGGGTTCATGACCTTAGTCTATAAGCCTGTCTATAAACCCTGTGTATAAGAGTGCACTTGCACATACTAACCTCAGTTTTACTGAATTCAGGGGTCCCAGGTTCGATCCCCGGTACAGGGCGTAACCTGATGCACAGGTGTGCAATGGGTTCGTATCCCCGAAGCGAATTTGCAACATAGAACGTCATTGTGAACTAGTATAACATCTGTTTGGCTTTTCACCTTAAAGGTGTCCGCGACTAATTGCGCTGTCAACCTCTTTTCTTCTCGAAAGCTGTATTCAAATAGATATTTGTACATAACATGGATTTTAAACCCAAGGCATACAGAGAATTCCCGGAACAACGAGCTGAGAATCCTTTCATTTACACCGCCGACTTTTGAAGGAACCATCCCGGCATTTTCTGGAAAACCCAAATCTGGGACCGAGCGTGGTCGGTAAGCGGTTAACCTTCTAGCCTCACTTTCGGGAGGACGCGGGTTCGAATCCCCGTCCGGGCATCCAGATTTGGGTTTTCCATAGTTTCCCCAAAATCACTCCAGGCGAATGCCGGGATGTTTCCTTAAAAATATCATGGCCGAATTCCTTCCCGTTCCTTATCCCCAGTCCCATCCCGCCTCTAATGACTTCAGCCGTCGACAAGGCGTAAAGCAATTAGTATGTAAAAAAAAAATCTGGATAGCTGGGTGGGGATTCCAACCAGCGTCCTACCAAATGCCAAGTTACCACCCACCACGACGCTCGCAGCCGCGCCTCGACCATCACGCAGATTTTGAATTTCAACAATTGAAATGTTTGAATACTGTTGTATTTTATGGATATATAAATCCAAACCTTGTAGCATTGAATCTGTCGCGGTACTGGCAGTATCTTAGCCAGCCGCTCTTATTCCCTCACCTAACTATCGCAGAGGTTTTTTTTTTTTTCCCCAGGGCTTAAACCTTGGCACTTTTTTCCCTCTGCCCTGTCTCTTCTTTCAAAAGTTTCTGTCTATCTTATCCGATGGACCCATGTAAACGGGGGGACGCCTGGACGCATGGAATACATCACAATCCCGTTCCTGTGATCACCTATAGAATTACTAACTTAATGCATGTGCAGAGGCGAGTAGTAGATAACAGGAAGGCCACCATGCTGGAGGATCGGATTTTGGGTGCCCGCCACAAAAAAATCTAAAAAAAAAGTATTTTATGGAAAGCTTCGCCAAAATGGCTCAGGAGATGAGTGGCGAAGGCTGAGTTCAATGAGCTTGGGCTAGTCATCACCACGAAGTAATCACCTCATTATGACAGCACCGTAACTAGGCGTCCGGACAGTTAGGTACCGGCTTCGCTTTCGATTCGCAATATCTGCTGTCAGAAGGTATTTGCCTTCGAATTTGTTCAAATACCTGTTAATTTCGGACACACCTCTGTACAGGTACCGGCTTCAAATCCCGGAGTGAAATTGCAATAACTAGGATATCCCTGGATCGTTACTCTACATTTCAACTCCCAAATACTTACAACTTCTTTGTTCGCGAGACATAGACCATACTCATAAATCACATGCGTTTTGTTTCTGTTATAAAAAGTAGGAAGAAGGCATAGAGCCATTGTGGTGCTTGCCTTAACGACAGGGCAATAAATATGCTTCTTTGTTACTCATGCCTTTGCTCGTAAATTTCCAGGTCTAGAAAAATTTTCTGCTACTTCTAATCACTTACATTTGGTTTCTATTTTTCGTCATGTCTTTACTCTAACGTATTGCGCTAATGCTGTATTCAATCATTTCTCAAATTTCAAATAGATATCCGTACAGAACACGGATTTTAAGCCCAAGGCATACAGAGAATACCCGGAACAAGGAGCCGAGCGGCCTCCCATTTACACTGTAGACTTTTGAAGAAACCATCCCAACATTTGCTTGGAGTGATTTCGGGAAACTGTAATTTCGTATTTACGTTACAGAAACAATCACGTTGCGTTAACTGAGCTTCTTTTTTACTCGTGCCTGCGTTTTTTGGAGCATTTAGAACAGGCACCTGGTTACATCCTCTGCCAAATGCATTAAGCACAGATATCATAAAAATTATACAAGTTTATCCACAATGCTTACGCGACATTGCTAAACAAATATTTTCCTAAGATACTGACTCTTATTCACACATTTTTCAATTTATCTCTGTTGGTAGTTTATTGTTTTACGCGCAGTCGACGGGAATAAATTGCAGTGTATAATGCACAGCAGCTATTAAGCACCCCGTTGGCTGAAGTACAATGTAGGTCGAATCCGTGTGTGATAAACTGGAAGTCGTAGAGCTTGAAGCCTTTATGATACCTCGGGTTTCCTCGTTATGTGCGCAGTAATGTTTTGTCGGACTTGCGCGGGAAGCACTTAAACATACGGCAACAAAGAAACAATGGTTTAAGTAGCGAGATGCGATGTTGAACAGGGAGCAACTAAGACCGGAGAATTATGGAGTATACTGTTCTGTGTGGTTTTTGCTTTTTCTTGAACTACAAAATATTTCACGAACTTTGTATTATACAATTTGTACTAATTACAGAATTAAAATTATTGGAGACATTGAACGGGGTGGTAGGAAGTAACGATTCCTGGTTTTAATACAACATAATTTTTTCCGTCATGTCTGGTGGAATTTGACATCGACGAATTAAAAAATGAAGCGCCAGAATAAGATAAACGGAGGGCCATAAACTCATATCATCTTAAGACTGTTATTTATAATAATATTGATATTATCTGAAAATCATAGAAACTTAGCAAGAATGTAGTTGACGCTCATATGCATTTAGCAGCTACTGGTATTAATTACTATATCAGTTTCAGTTAATGTGATTGACGATATATAATATGTTTGTTTTAGTGTCCTCCTTATTTTCCAAATTGCAAGACTTCTTTTTTATTATTATTTTTATTTTGGCTTCACGATACTCCTCAGTGACATTACAAGCTTATTTACCAAAGAATTCTTTAGTTATCGACCTAAAGATGAAAGAACGAATTCACAAATCCAGCATAATCTCACATGAATTTCAAACGTTTTGTTCTATAGATGTTCAGTGACACTAAACCGCTCCTAAAGTATTGGTATTACTATCAGGGTTTTACAGCTTGCAGACGACTCAGTCAAGAGAACCGCGAGAGGAACTGGTAGTCCTTAATGAAGAAACCAAACCGGCATTTAAGGAATGGTTTCCGAAAAACAATGGTAATCTAAGTTTGAAAGGTCGGGTTGTGGGCACGAATGCCAAGACCGAACGTTATCGAATATCCACCAGACTTTGTTCCCTACCGCTGCTATTCCCTAAAGTTCTGCAAAATGCCTCTCCGTCTGCAGTCAAGTTTGTGAACGCGCACGAACGTACGTTTATTTCATTGACAACCCGAAGTGCAGTTAATGTGGTGGAATGGAATTTTCGCTATTCAGGGGTCAGTTAGCAGGTCAGGAGTGGTGGTGGTGCATGATTTCTCCCAAGTGTGTATGGAGTGATGGCAAACGATACTATTGATAGTGATTCCTCCATTGCATGGAACATACTACTTTGTTGATGTAATTTCACCCATAACACTTGAACACACTGAAGAAAGGAAATGTCCGTCTTGTCTGTCACAAAGTCGTGCTTAGAACGCCACCTGAGTTACAATCTATCCAAACATTAGCGTACAATGAGTGTAATCACAGCCCTTTGTCAGGCTCGAAATTGGGTCATCGGACATGCGCGAGCGAAGCTCATCCGCCCTCACCAACTCCTACCGAACTATCCGGCCATCTGAGCAGCTACCTCCGCCTTGGGATTGGAGCTTAGATGAATTACCCCCCACCCTCTGCCATATTCTCTGAGAGAGGCGTCTTAGGCCACCCTTGCGGGTGCCCACGGGGAACCACGTGGCGGCGACGCTGCCGTGGCGTGAGGTCGAAGACAGTCCCCAGCCATTCGGACGTCCGTTATAGTGCACTGAACGTCACAGGTAGCTGGCCACTTCCTGGGCCAGCTGAAATGGCCGTGCACTACTGAGCCCCGTATTCATGAGGTTCATGCAGCTCGACTGGTGGTCTTCATTACATGACTGCTGCTACTCGCTTCTGGTTCGGAACTGATGGATCAAAGGAGAAGGTACAAAAATGCTCAGGACGAATCAGGAAGAGAGCAATGCAGACAATTTAGAAATCAAATAAACAGGAAATGCAAAAAAAGTGAAAGAAAAATGGCTAGAAGAAAATTGTAAAGAAGTAGAAAAGAAAATGGTCATAGGTATAGTAGATGTTGCATATAGGAAGATCAAACAGAATTTTAGAGAAGTGAAGAAAAGAGGTATGAATATTAAAGCTACCGGTGGGAAACCTCTTTTAAGCTCAGACTATATAACTAACCGATGGAAGGAATACATTGAGAAACTGTATGATGGGGACGACTTAAACAATAGCGTAATGGAAAAGGGAGGCGCTTTCAACATTGATGACTTAGGAGATCCTGTTTTGAGGACAGAATATAATAGAGATCTGCATGACTTGAAAGCAAATAAGGCAGTTGGATTTGAGATTCCTGCAGAACTTCTTAAATCCTTGGGAGAAGAAGGAATCGAAAGATAATTCAAGCTGATATCAAAAAGTTATGAAACAGGAGAAATTCCAACTGATTTTAATAAAAATGTCATCTTCACACTCCCGAAGAAAGCACAAGCCGGCAAATGTGAGAATTATCGCACCATTAGTCTAACATCACATGCTACAAAATTATTTACCACAATAATATTCAGAAGAATGGAAAGGGTAGTAGAAGAGATAGTAGGTGAAGGAAAAATCGCGGTACAAGGGAAGCAATTCCGCCATTAAGATTAATACTTGAAGGGCGTGTCAAGAAAAACAAAGATACTATTATGGCGTTTGTTGATTTAGTAAAAGCTTTTGATAATGTTAGGTGAGACAAGATGTTCATAATTTTAAAGAATTCAGGTCTAAAATATCGAGATAGAAGAATACTTAATAAACTATATAAGAATCTAGTAAGTGGTTATAATAAAGGTAGAGAATCAGGAGAGATATTCATCAGTTAAAAAGGATGTGAGACAAGGTTGTAGTCTATCCCCGTTAATATTCAACTTCTATGTAGAAGAAGCAATAAAGAAAGTAAAAGAAAAATTTCCTTAGGGCATAAGTGTTCAGGGAGAAAAAATCAGTATGCAACGATTTTGTGATGACATTGTCTTGTTAGCAGAAAGGGCTGAGGATATTGAGAAGTTACTGAATGGCATGAACAAAATACTGAAGGAAGATTTTGAACTGAATATAAATCAAAACAAGACTATAGTGATGAAATGTAGCAGAAATGATACCAATACTAGTAGATTAAATATAAAAATAGGATCGGATACAATAGGAGAAGTAAGTGAATTCTGTTCCTTGGGAAGCAAAATTACAACCGGTGGTGGAAGCAGGATAGCACTAGCAAAATGAGCCTTCATCTCTGTTGGCGAAGGCATTTCTGGCGAATTCCGTGAAAGCTTGGAAAAATCTGTCATACTGAAATAACAATCGTTTCTGCTATAAACAAACAAATCGGAGGTTTACGCAACAACATATCTTACCAATGTTTGATCAAAATCAGTCTGTATTACTAATGGGGGATCTCAACAGCAAGCACCAAGCTTGGGGATGCAAAACAACACCACCAAACGGCAGGAAACTGCTCCACGCTGTAGGTAACCTCGGTCAGGGTGTACCTTATAAAGGGATTTTTTTTTTAATATTCAGTCGCATACCCTCTATTTCTTTTTAAATCACTGTAGCTTACTTACATAAGAAACTAGCTGTTATCCGCGACTTCGTACTTGTGGATTTAGAATTTGATTGCTAGAATTGGATACACAAAGCTGAAAATTACCTGAGATATGTCGGCATAATATGACGGGAATGCTATCGATATACCATTCTACCGTCGAACCTGTATCAGTTATTCATATCGGAAAAAAAATATTATTTTGTTTCTAATGATACAAAGTATTTCGGTATATACATATAGTTGTCAAAACGTAAAAAATCAAAAAAAATTAAGAAGGAGACTTACTTTCGCATATATAATATTATTAGTTTAGATCACACAAAAACTGCCTGTGGAACCAGTATACCCTGAATAAACTTAACGCTTAGGGCACTATTCTATCGCCAAAGATTTGCCAGAACATGGTATCCTTACTACAAAAACAATTCATAAAATCTTTTTCTCCCAGGGGGATTTGAACCAGAAGCAGGCACGTTACCACTTCGTTACGCTGCCATTGCTGTCTAACGTCACGCATTACAAAAACATATAGATATTATGCGTTTGTCCTTCACAGTTCAGATAGTTTTCATAATTTAATGACAATATGTTCTTATCTATACAGAATATGGTATCCCATGTCCATCCTAATGTCAAATAGCATTTCCTTGTCAAATTTCATCACGATTGGAGTAGCCGTTTAGCCCAAGAAACGTAACAGACAGACAGACAGAGTTACTTTCGCATTTATAATATTAGTATAGATTCTATCCTCTTACGACGGCGTTAACCCGTGCTGAGTATACCCGAATGTTTACGAAAACTGTTTATTTTGACTATCGCGTGATAGGTTACTAAATCATTATAATTTTGGATAATTCGGGGTTAACAATGAAATCCAGACAACTGAAAATAATATTGAATTCTTTATTAAGACATTTCTGTTCTTCATCCGCTGTAATTAAATCATGAAGCTCCTGCATTAATTTTACAGACCTTTCTTTTATCCTGTACAAAAACAGCATTTTCTTCCAACGAAGAAACGCTATCCTGAAGAAATTGTAAAACAAGAAAACAAATGTTTGCTCTTCGTGGATACGAGACAAATTCGTCATGGTTTTTTCTAAAACAAAATATAGTTGAGGATTAATCAAGTTGCAAAAGATACAAAATAATGTACTTACAAGACGGCTAATTTTACATACCATACAAAATGGAACCGGATATTTCTGCGTCAAAGGAGTGTACCTTTCTACCAAGTTAGATGTAGATCCAAAAATATAACTCATAGCTCAATCAGTTCTCTGCAGTCGTCTCTCACAAAGGTTTTTTTTTTTTTTTTTTTTTTAAATTCAGTCAAACAGAAATGTAACAACTACTCAATTTGTGTATCACTGAAATGTTTTTTCAGAGTGCCTATATCATTTGATGCCGTCTGAGAAAAAGTAACTACAGTACTTTCTTCCTAACATTTGCTTCAGAAGACAACCTGTTAAATGCAAATGTGTCACAGCTCATTATCTGCACGTTATCACTTAGGTCCTAATTATTCAGATCATTCAAAACAACTTCACGTTGGTCTTTATCAAAAGAAGTTGTTCCCTATTACGAAATGTAATTATGAAATGGATTGGCAGTCGTTCTTCTTTGGAACTGCTTACGCCCAGACTAGGCAAAAACTTGCCATCCCACCGAATGGTCACGATTTGGGACACGTCATTTTAAAGTCTGTTATTATAGCTTCTGCTTATTCCTTCCTCGTTTGTGTCCTCATTCGCTGAGTGAAAGACTTGTTTAAAGAAAATTCGTCAGTGCAAAGTCCAAGAAGAACGTAAACTGAATCCCTAGCCCCCCCCCCCCCCCGGATCCGCCCCTGCTTTTTTTTTTTCAGCTCGTTTTCCACACCGACCAAGCAACCTGACCTCCCTGGCTCTCTCTGTCGCTGTAAGAAGAGTTTATCTTATTTTGTTTACATCCTTTCGAGGGCGTAAACTTGTGCAATGCCATAAACATTATCTAATTCACGTTGGAAATCCTCTTTCCTTCGCGTATAAACATCCAATGTTTTTCTTTCATTCTTTTTCAACTGACTCCATAATATTCCCCAGAATATAATACACTCATGTACAGCGACACTAGGGCTTTCACATAACAGTCAGTATGCCGTCCCGGATATTAAAAAATAAAATTGATAGAACCCCTGCAGTTTGGTAGTTTGCCTATCCTAATAAAAATATGCTCTTTCTAGCACTGCGTAATCCTAAAAACAATCTATTAGAACAAAAGAATATGTGATATCTATTCAAGAACTATAATGACAGTAACAATTAACGTGGGCGCGAGCCACTACTCTCGTATAACTTATATGAAGATGAGTCGCTGCAAGTCGGCACGGGTTGCAGTTCTCCGAATGGCGTAAACATTTATTTGTGAGTGTTTTAGGATAAAATGAAAAAAATAGAACCGATGCGTTACAAAATTTTGACTTTGTTAAGTGAGGGACACACTAACCTCGTTCTGCACATAGACGCACCATACAGCGTGACCTATTTCTATAATATTCGAAATGTTACCCCTAAAATAGTTTACATTGCCCGAATTAAAAGTACACCACCGCCAATATATATGGAAGCAATCTCTGAATTAGACTCAGGCCACCTTCCAGTGTTAGCTAAATTTTGTTAAAGTCGCGAAACACTACAACAAACACCAAAGATATTAATTTGACAAGTAAATTGGAACTTATTCGAAATTAACGTTACTCAGACATTTCCACCAGTTTCTAGGCAAGAAATTGCAAATAGTATTAATGAAGGAGTACGACAGCGACCAGGCAATAGAAGTATCGGCCAGGGAACCTCAAACAAGATTGTTTAGGTCACTCCATCAAAAAATACCGCAAATAATCATTGATTTAATTTACTATAAAAGTCAATCTCGCAGACTTGCAAAGGCACTGACTTCCACACCGACGTCGACTACTAAACCAATTAATTAAACAAGTCAAAATAGAACTTGACTTATTTGGTTACGAAACATACCAAAAGTAGCTATTGGAAATAGAACCTGGTGACAGGTCTCTATGAAAAACCACAAAACGTACTCTCAGGGAACATACCTTCTTACAGCCTTAAAATGGGACGATACATACATATCCAGTGAGTCAGAGAAATGCGAAATTTTAGCTGATCATTTTGAAAATTCCTTCAAATCGAATCCAATGATAGATCATGAGCTGAACACAACAGTCGGAAATTCTATCGGCGCGGAGAATTACGTCAAATTTACTACTCTTAGAGAACTGCGACAAATAATTAAGAATTTACCCGTGGGAAAATCCCCAGGTCACGGTAACATACCCAACATAGCTCTGAAGTCATTACCCCCGTTGGCAGTAAGCTGTCTCACGTCAATTTTCAACAGCATTCTCTGTGCCGGGTATTTCCCAAGAGAATGGAAACATGTTAATATGATAGTTTTCAATAAACATAGCAAACCATCATCCCTGCCCTCTAGCTAAAGACCGATAAGCTTACTCTCTACTTTATCGAAACTGCTAGAAAAGAGAATACGGAAGCGAGTAACTTTGTTCCTTGATGGTACGTGAACTATCCCACCTCATCAATTTGGCTTTCGCCCTATGCACTCAACCCTTCACCAAATACTGATCCTGGTTGAAGATATTACAAGGGACTTAAACATCACATCCTGGCTTCTTTCCTCGATGTTGCCCAGGCATTTGATAATGTATGGCATAACGAATCCTATATATACTTCACAGGAATTCCTCTCTATTTTTATAAAATCTTAGAAAGCTTTCAACAAAAAGGAAAATCAGCGTAAAAGTGGGCACAAAAATATCCACATCACGATCAATAGAAGAAGGAGTCCCACAGGGGTCTGCCTTAGGTCCCACATTATTCTACATATACACCTCGGATATACCAACTCTTCCAAATACCTCGACTGCACAGTACACTGATGACAGTCATACTTCACACAATGACATCCATATCGCGCGCAACTACCTTCAGGAAGCAAAACGCAAATAATCGAATGGCTCAGTCATTGGTGTGTATCTCTAAATCCCGGAAAATGTCAAGCCAAATTCTTCACACTGAGACGCCCATTAAACCCCCCGGAGGTAAACATGATAGGAAATAACATTACATGAAATCTAAATGATCAATCAATTACACTGGCGGGGCAAGACAAAAACTGAAGTGTGCAAGATAAATTTTTCGAGGCCCTCTGGTGGTGTAAGAGGAAGGAATTTATAATATATTTTTTTTAACTATCAAATATTTACTGATAAATGCAACTGTAACTACTATTATAAAGTAATAACTAACAGTAAGAATTAAAGAAATACGAATTTCATCTTTTCATCCTTACTGAACTCCAAAAATAATATATCGTAATCCTGCTTCAATTGATAAAACTGCCCAATCTGAAACTGTCTTCTGGTCCCTTGTATTTCGTAAATAATTTTGTATTAATTTTAATTTCGAAAAGCTACTTTAAGCGGTATTGTTAACAAAATTCCAATATATAAATGTAAATATGTGTGTAAATTTCTTTTAACTTATTTTCTTTATGTATTGGAACATTTGTCTTACATCTTTATTGAAGTCGGGTTAGTTTCGTACCACTGTTCGCACTGCGTAATCAAACCCTGGCACTTGCCCCGGGCAGCAACTGCAGCGGGGTGGCGAAATCATTTTTGAAGAGGGAGCAATATCAAGTTTTTCTACGGCTGGGAATATTCGTAGATCCGTCACTGATTGTTTGTAATTCTTCACAGTGCCAGAATAGCTCACAGTTGACTAAGAATCACGCAACATGAAAATTTTCAACGTATGAAAGTCTCATTACCTACGTGCACTGCCGGATTAAAGAAATTATTTTGAAATTAATCAATGATAATTGTTTTAAAATTGGCCAAAAGGTAAACAATGACTGATTAGTCAAAAACCAAAGAGTTGGCGGCAGACAGTGCTGGATTACCCAACAGGCACGGCTAGGCTCTAGCCTGGTGCCTCCTATTTTTAAAGAACCCCTGCCAGGTCAGTTTTTTCATTAAATAAAATCATTCAAAATAAAACAAAGTAATATGAGAAGGATGAAAATTACATTTTTTTATTCCATTGTAGTGTACGATAGAAAAAAGTAATTTTCAAAACATCATAAAGTGTAAAATTCGTTTGCTTGATTGAATAAAAAATATGATCTATTCAATTAGTCATCTACGAAATCTTTTCCTTGTACTTTTAAAATACAGATAATTTGCGGACCATAGGTTGAGAAACACTGTTCTAGTGGATATAGTTGAATGCGGCAAAAATGGCAGCTGCTGCTAAGCTCTACTGACGGTGTTACTGACCTTGTTGTTAACCGTAGATAATGCTATTTTACTTGTATTCTGTTAAAGGCTTTATAGTGAGCTTTAATTCTTCCGATTAATTCCCACCGTTTGCTGGATATTAATAATAGAAAATTATTTTTCTGAACAAAAGCAAAAAATGTTTTTGCTGCCGCAGAAGAATTTGCTGCCTGTACCAAGAGCAAATTCCGCAATGGTATAAAAACTGCCCTGGGGTTAATATTTAAAATTCAAGTTCTAACTCCAGTATTTATGCTTACCATATTTGCAACATTGTCGAATCCTCCACCACGACAGTTTTGAATATCTAATCCATTTTTTCTAGCCCTTCCAGTATTGCTTTTCCAGTCGTCTCTAAGCGACAACAAGAAATCAGATAAAGTTTTCTTATATTGTGCTGGTTGATTTATTATAAAATCTCAAGATATCTGACTTTTGTTCAACTCGACCAGAGTCTTTAGTGCAGCCGAACAAAATAGAATAATATTTTGCTATTTTTAGTCTGCTAATCGCTTCATCGGTAATAGTTTTTGACGTCATTGTGACCAATTCATTTTTAATGTCGTGGCTTAGATAATGGCGTGTAAGTTACAAAAGGACGAAGTTTTTCTCGGCGTTGAGAATTAATATATTGTTCTCTGGTGCAGACTAGCCGAGTGAACAAATAGTTTACACATGATATATCGTCGAACGAGAACTGTGTCACCAAGCCTTTCGTTTTTCTAATACTCTATTGTTTTTTTAAGTCTAATTCCTTTCTTTAATGTCAATCATTGAAACATACATGCCATTTGTTCTTTGATATTCTCATGTCTTTGTAAAATGCTAAGTATTTCCAGTCAAAGCACCTTCTCTGTAAAATCTGAGTTTTTGAATTGCCAAATAGATTGCGTGGAAAACAGAAACCTTAATTTTGAATAGTCCAATCAGTCACCATGTTGAGTTTAATTTTTATTTAGTTTTCTTGAGTGGCGGATCCAGGATTTTTGTTTTGGGTGTGCTAGGATTTTGGTTTGGTTGGGCTTGACTTGGGCGAGGGTAGACTTTATAAGAGTGTGGCGGGACGGGGTCGACGTCAGAAAATCTCATGTCAACAAGATGATATCACGGCCACCAGTAACATATGCTTGTCCAATATGGGAAAAGCAAATTACACAGAGTGCAAATATTTCAAAACAAATTACTCAGATTAGCGGTAATCGTACCATGGTATGTACGCAATAAAGAGCTACACAGTTAATCTTGTTTTGTTATTTTTTATGTTGATATTGCATAGCGGCGGGACAGATCAGTTATAGCGCAGAACTTGAAAAAACTGATGCCCACGGTAGAGGCTGTAATTTTTACTCATGTTTCCGTTTCGCGACTACTTACTGCGTTTGATGTTGTATGTTATACTACCAGACCTGGGTCCTTACATCCTTAAATTGGCCTTCACATCTGGCCAAACTTTATTTATTTTCAGAACGTTTGATCTTTCTTTGATTCGGATTCCACGTTAACCTGTAGGTTTCGGAAGAAAGGAACTGGCCATTCTGCCTCTGACACTGGCTTAGTATGCCTCCTTCGTGTTGTGTAATGTTTTTTTTTTATATGAATATTGCATTTGCTAGTACTGGTAGCAATGGCCACAATGGTATGATTTCCTGTTGTAGCACCACGGTGTGACACCTCGTTGACGGAAACTCTGATCCTTCCGTCGACATTCCGGATATCCTGATTCAGTTTCCGTTATCATTTAGGAGGATGCTAAAACAGTCCGCTGTTTCAGTCTCGAAATAAATACTTCCACACACAGAATAACTAGCCAAACACTATTACAAGCTACCGAGCGTGGTGGTGTAACGGTTAGCGTTCTCGCCTCGTCTTCGGGAGGATGTAGGTTCGAATCCCCGTCCGGGCATCCAGATTTGGGTTTTCCATGGTTTTCCAAATCACTCCAGGCAAATGCCGGGATGCTTCCTTCAAAGGCCATGGCCGAATTCCTTCCCATTCCTTGCCCCCCCCCCCCAATCCTTTCCCGTCTCTAAAGACCTCGCTGTTAAGAGACGTTAAGCAATTAAAAAAAAAACTATCACAAGCTTACACAAAAAGAGAAAAAGGTCGACATTCACTTGTCAACAATGTGGTGAAGAGTATTAATGATCGCAAAGATGAGGGCTGGTGCGGTGTAGCGTTGATACCGAGAATTCTGGAGGAGTTTGGTTACAATCCCAGTCCGACCATTCAACTTAGGTTTTCCGTAATTTCTCTAAATCACACTAGGCTTACATGAAGTATTGCTGATGTTCTCACTGTTCCCTGCCGATAATTATATAAGTGATCACCTCATCCGAAAGCTTCAAATTCGTAAGTTTGGGAGAAAAGTTGTGACCCCTTTGGCATCAAGGCTTTTTGACGTAAGAAAACTACCTTAGAATCAGGTTTTATATATATATCTATAATATAAAAATGAATCGCAAAATGTGTTGGTAAGCGCATAACTCAACAACGCCTGGACCAATTTGGCCAATTTTTTTTTTAAATGTTCGTTGGAGTTCAAGGATGGTTTTTACGGCGAGAAAAATTCGAATAATTGCCGGAAAATCCCTTAAAACAGCCCTTTTCTTTTTCCAACCCTTAAAACAGCCCTTTTCTTTTACCCATATAAACATTTCCTATACCATTTATCAGATTGCAATGAAACTTTGGAGAGTTTTCGAGTGTGCGTCTGCAAAGGTTCCTGTGAAAAAAAATTTCCAAAAAGTCAGCCCTATTCCCCATAACACCCCATAATTTAGCCAAACCACATTTTTTATTCGATTTAGATAGGAATTTGTACACTTATACTTTAAAACAATCAGAAAAATACTGCCAACATATGATTTCCGAATATTCATCCCCTCTCCCCCTTTCCACCCCCATTACGTTTTTACCCCATAATTTAGGCAAAACCACATTTTTTATTCGATTTAGATAGGAATTTGTACACTTATACTTTAAAACAAAAAGAAAAATACTGCCAACATATGATTTCCGAATATTCATCCCCTCTCCCCCTTTCCAACCCCATTACGTTTTTACCCCATAATTTAGGCAAACCAAATTTTTTATCCGATTTAGATAAGAATTTGTACACTTATACTTTAAAACAAACAGAAAAATACTGCCTACTTATGGTTTCCGAATATTCATCCCCTCTCCCCCTTTCCACCACCATTACGTTTTTACCCCATAATTTAGGCAAACCACGTTTTTATCCGATTTAGATAAGAATTTGTACACTTATACTTTAAAACAAACAGAAAAATACTGCCTACGTATGGTTTCCGAATATTCATCGCCTCTCCCCCTTTCCAACCCCATTACATTTTTACCCCATAATTTAGGCAAAACCACATTTTTTATTCGATTTAGATAGGAATTTGTACACTTATACTTTAAAACAAACAGAAAAATACTGCCAACATATGATTTCCGAATATTCATCCCCTCTCCCCCTTTCCACCACCATTACGTTTTTACCCCATAATTTAGGCAAACCATATTTTTATCCGATTTAGATAAGAATTGGTACACTTATACTTTAAAACAAACAGAAAAATACTGCCTACGTATGGTTTCCGAATATTCATTCCCTCTCCCCCTTTCCAACCCCATTACGTTTTTACCCCATAATTTAGGCAAAACCACATTTTTTATTCGATTTAGATAGGAATTTGTACACTTATACTTTAAAACAAACAGAAAAATACTGCCAACATATGATTTCCGAATATTCATCTCCTCTCCCCCTTTCCACCCCCATTACGTTTTTACCCCATAATTTAGGCAAACCAAATCTTTTATCCGATTTAGATAAGAATTTGTACACTTATACTTTAAAACAAACAGAAAAATACTGCCTTCGTATGGTTTCCGAATATTCATCCCCTCTCCCCCTTTCCAACCCCATTACGTTTTCACCCCATAATTTAGGCAAACCTCATTTTTATCCGATTTAGATAAGAATTTGTACACGTATACTTTAAAAAAGAGAGAGAAATACTGTACACATTAATTTCATAAAAACCCAATTCCTCTCCTCTCTTTCCACCACCTTAATTACACCCTCTGTCTGTCTATCTGTTTGTCCTCTATGCGCTCCTAAACCGTTCGTCCGATTATGGTGAAACTTTGGTGAGTTGTCGAGTGCGCATCCGGGGTGGTTCCTAAGAAATAAAATTTCCAAAAAACCACCTCCTCTTCCCCATTACACCCCATAACTTAACAAAACCTACGGATTTTATCCGATTTGTACGGAAATTTGCGTACATATACTTTAAAATAAACAGAAAAACACTGTTTACATTTGGATTCCAAAAACGCACCCCCTTTCCCCCTTCCCGCCCCTTAATTTTTACACAAACCTACACTTTTTATCAGATTTCGATGGAACTTTGCACGCATATACTATTAATAAAATAGAGAAATGCTGTAGACATTAATTTTACAAAAACACAATCCCTCTCACCCTTTCTACCCCAAAACCACCCCCTCTTCCCCTTGCATCCCATAATTTAAAAAATACCGACAGATTTTATCTGATTTTGATGGAAATTGGCACACAGAAAAACACTATAGACATTATTTTAACCAAAACCTAATCCCTCTCCCCTTTTCCACCCAAAAACCACCTCCTCTTCCCTCCTACTCCCCATAAATTAAGAAAACCTACAGATTTTAACCAATTCTTTAAAACAAATTGAAAAATATTGCTTACGTAGGGTTTCCAAAAACGCCATCCCTCATACCCCTTCACATCCCCCTAATTTAAACAAATACACAGATTTTGTCCTATTTCTATAGAAATTTGCACACGTATACTTTAAAACAAACAGGAAAATACTATCTACATGTGGATTCCAAAAAGGCAACCCCTTCGTTCCCTTTACATCCCCTTAATTTTTTGCCACTGTGTCATATATAAAGGTACAGTTTTTACCCGATTTTGAAGGAATTTTAACACAGGTATACTTTAAAACAAGCAGAAAAATACTATGTAAATTTGGTAAGCCTAATCCCACCCCTCTTCCCTTTTACCCCCTCCCTTCTTAATTTCCAATTATATTTATCAAAACCCACAAATTTCTATCCGATTATGATGAAACTCTGTTGAGTTGTAGAGAGTACGGCTGGGAAGGTTCCTGATTTTTTTTATTTTTTTTTTAAAAAACACTCCACCCCTTAATTTAAACAAACCCACAGAATTAATCAGATTTCCACCAAAATTTGCAACATATGGTATCCAAAATTGCAACCCCTTTTCCACTTTAAACCCCCTTAATTTTTGCCAGTATACCTTATATAAAGCCAGTTTTTTTCCAACTTCTTAAGGAACTTTGCACACATATACTTTAAAATAAACTGAAAAATACTGTCTACATTTGGTATGCCTAAACCAAGTCAAGCAATAGCGAAGCATTGCCGGGTCAGCTAGTACAGATATATATATATATATATATATATATATATATATATATATACTTAATCTATCTAGGACAGTATAGAGAGAGTACTGTTGAATAATTTACCTTGAAATTTCATCATTTCTTCATGCTTTTAGGACCTCTGAAATCATTCTTACTAGGTACCCCAAAAAATAATCTATTATATAAAAATCAATGTCTGTCTGTTTGTCCTCTATGCGCTCCTAAACCGTTCGTCCGATTACGGTGAAACTTTGGTGAGTTGTCAAGTGCGCGTCCGGTATGGTTCCTAAGAAATAAAATTTCCATAAAACTATCCCTTCTTCCCCATAAAACCCCATAATTTAAAAAAACCTACAAATTTTATCCGATTTGTACGGAAATTTGCACAGATATACTTTAAAATAAACAGAAAAACACTGTCTACATTTGGATTCCAAAAACGTACCCCCTTTCCCCCTTCCCACCTCTTAATTTTTACACAAGCCCACACTTTTTATCAGATTACGAAGGAATTTTGCACACGCATACTATTAAAAAAATAGAAAAATACTGTAGACATTAGTTTTATAAAAACCCAATCCCTCTCTCCCGTTCTTCCCCTTTGCTCCCCATAATTTAAAAAAAACCCACAGATTTTATCTGATTTTGATGGAAATTGGCACACATATATTTTAAGACAAACAGAGAAATACTGCCTACATATGGTTTCAAAAAACACAACCCCTCTTCCCCATAACACCCCATAATTTAAACAACCCAACAAATTTTATCCGATCTCTATGGAAATTTACACATGTTTACTGTAAAACAAACAGAGAAATACCGTCTAGATTTGGTTTCTAAAAAATGCATCCCATCTCCCCCTTCCCACCCCTTAATTTCTACATAAACCCTTACTTTTATCCGATTTCGATGGAACTTTGTACACATATACTTTTTAAAAAATAGAAAAATACTATAGAAATTAGTTTTACCAAAACGCAATTCCTCTCCACTTTTCCACTCCAAAACCATCCCTTCTTCCCTCCTACTCCCCATAAATTAAGAAAACCTACAGATTTTATCCAATTTTGATGGAAAATTGCACACACATATTCTTTAAAACAAATTGAAAAATATTGCCTACGTATGGTATCCAAAAACGCCATCCCTCATACCCCTTCACATCCTCCTAATTTAAACAAATACACCGATTTTATCCTATTTCTATGCAAATTTGCACACGTATACTTTAAAACAAACAGAAAAATACTGTCTACATATGGATTCCAAAAAGGCAACCCCTTCGTCCCCTTTGCATCCGCTTAATTTTTTGCCACAGTGTCATATATAAAGGGACAGTTTTTAACTTTAACACACGTATACTTTAAAACAAGCAGAATAATACTATGTAAATTTGGTTAGCCTAATCCCACCCCTCTTCCCTTTTACCCTCTTCCCTTTTAATTTCCAATGATATTTATCAAAACCCCCAAATTTTTATCCGATTATGATGAAACTCTGTTGAGTTGTAGAGAGCACGTCTGGGATGGTTCCTGAAAAAAAAATTGAAAAAAACAACCCCCTCCACCCCTTAATTTAAACAAACTCATAGAACTAATCAGATTTCCGCCAAAATTTGCAACATATGGTATCCAAAAAATGCAACCCGTTTTCCCCTTTAAACCCCCTTAATTTTTGCCAATGTACCTTATATAAAGCCAGTTTCTTCCCCAATTTTTAAGGAACTTTGCACACATATACTTTAAAATAAACTGAAAAATACGGTCTACATTTGGTTTGCCTAAACCAAGTCTAGCAATAGCGAAGCATTGCCGGGTCAGCTAGTGAATAAATAAAATTATGCCATTTCTCGAGTAGCAATGGACAATTTTCGTTAAAATTGCCTGCTATAGCTTGCATGCACTTACGAATTATGTATCTCATTTGATTCAGCTTCTTCTAAGTCAATCTTAACACCATTCAGTCGGACCCGAGAAATTTCTTGCGGATATATGGAATTATTAAACGAATGTAATCGAAGTTTTGCCGAGAATAAGCTTGCTAAGTACCATAGGTACCAGAAAATTAGACTACTATGCTTAATCGTTTTTGATGGTAATCTTGGACATGATAACTTTGATGACAATCTACGTCTACATCTGTGCTCTGTGATTGACAAAATTTTGGATGGCAGAGGGTGTTTTGCACCAGAATTAACTCTGTGCATTCCAATCGCGAATAGCCGGAGGGATGAAAGAATTCGTATAATCATCCCACAACACTTAATTTCTCACCTTCTAGAAGTATTTAATCCCACTCGCAAATGAAAGGTGTTCTTTGCATGTTTTTCAATAAATTCAAAGGAAACCTACGACGTCTGTCTGCCAGACAATCCTAGCACACACGATGTATCAATTCTGTGACGTTTTCATAAGGACTGTGGCAAGCAGTGACAAGTAGAAAGGCCCTTCTCTGTAATTTCTATGTTTTATCAATCAGTCCCGTGCGATACGGATTCCAAACAGCACAACAATATTCCAAATGTGAAAGCACGAGAGTTTTGTATACTATCTCCTTTGTATAGCGTTACAATTCTTCTAACTTCGACCTATGAATCGCAGCCTAGAATTAGCTCTACATACGACCGAAGTTATGTTCTGGTCCCATTTCATGTTGCTTGGTACTGTTACGCCCAAATACTTCAGGGAATTCACCATGTTAATAACTCAACTGTTTAGTTTGTACTTCTGAACAAACTGATTTTTGTTTGTTTGTTACGCACATTACCTTCCACTGTTTATAATTTAGTGTAATTTGCATCCAGACAGCGTTGAATTTTTAAGCTGCCTGGCGAATTCCTTACTTCTCTATATATAACTGCATCATTAGCGAGCAATCTGAAACTGCTATTAATGTTGTTTCTCAGATCGTTTATAAAAATTGAGAAAAGAAAAGTTCCTATTACACTTTCTTGATGGACGCCTGATGTAATATCCAGATTAGTAGAGCCTGACTACATACTGCGACCGTACTCTGGAATCTTCGCTAGAAGCCGGTTGTGTGGTACAGAATCGAAAGCTTTCTGAAAATCGAAAAATACTGTATCAACTTTTGATCCTGCATCAATAGCTTTCATTGTGTCATGCGAAAATATGGACAGTTGTGTTTCACACGATGTGTTCTGCCGAAATCCTTGCTGGTTCGTTGTAAGCAATTCGTTTTCTTCTTAAAAGGTTCATAATGTTCGAGCATATAACATTCTACATAACTATACTGCAAACACATGTTAGAGATTTTGGTCAGTAGTCAATTGGATTTTTTCAATATTCTTTCTCGAAAATTGGTTAGGGCCTACTACTTGAACAATTTTCAAGTCGGAAAAGACCTTAGCCGTCGACGACGGGTAGACCAATAAGTAAAAAAAAAAAAAAAATATATTTCTTTTATAAAAATTTATTGGACAAAAAAGGTTCGATTTCCGTCGTGAACTCTGAAAATACTCTTACCGTGAATATCTTCGGGATCCGGCGCTTTCACCCACTCCAGGTTCTGTAATGGGGTACTTGACACTAACTATGAAACAATGAAACCTTAATTTACACTGATAGAGTAAGTTGTAAGGATACCGAAAATCAACTTCATTTGTTGGATAGAAGTTAAAAACATACTATTTTTAATAAAATTAAAAGCAAAAATACAGCTGTTAGTCACGTGATACGAAACACCAATCGGAGCGCATGACGTCTGTGTTCAGCTTGCGCTATTTTTTTTGCCGTGTGCTTCAAAACGTCCAAGTAAGTATATCTGTTACGTTATACATAATACCATATTACGATAAAACGTTAGGATATAAGCTATTTGGAAGCCTTTGTGTTAGCGGAGCCTTTTACTTAATACAAATCTGTAATTTGTGATTTTAATCAGCGGGTATACATTTTCATTAATTTTGAATATTTCTTTGTAGTATGTTTTAAAACGTGTTTAATATGGCTGTTTCTTCGCAGGAGCATGTGTAGTTGTTACTCGTTAATGTAATTACTATTTAAAAAATCCTTGAATGATTTATTCAACAAGTTTTTTCCGCGCTGGGTTAGTTAAAGTTGAAAGTCTGTTTACATTCGTTCGATGCTATTTCTCCGCCAGTAATGTTGTGAATATAAAGCTTCTTCATTCTGTATTAGGGGTTATACAAGTTTTTGTATAGCTAGAAATTTATTTTGATCATATTTTCTAAGAAAGTCGCAAACTATCGTCCTATTCAGGTCTGAATATTTTTCGGTATTCGCTGAAGCGGTGATTCAACGATAACCGTAGCGCCACAATTTAGTGATAGATTCTTACGTAACTCGACGAGACAAATCGACAGTAAGGAATAAATTTTTAGTTCTCGAGATATACTGTCTCAAAAGTGAGATGGTTAGGTCGAAATGCGGCGTAACCAGAAGAAAATTTCTGCAATGCCAAATTCGATTACGGATTCTTCTGCAACTCGAAGAGACAAATCGAAAGTAAAGAATGTGTTTGATATCTTCTTTATTTTACGAGATACCGTATCTCCAAATTAAGGTATGTTGAATGCAACCTAGACAAGAAAAAAAATTCGCTGAAGCCACGAGGAAGTACACGCTGGACATGCACAATAGGTGTTTTATTATCTCCCTAGCGGTTGTGATTAGGATGAAATACGGCCTGGAGTAGAAGAAAAACGTCACCACAGGACAACGAACTACAGTGGTACCTCGACATACGAGTGCCTTGGTATACGAGT
Source organism: Vandiemenella viatica (assembly GCA_031002005.1). Classification (NCBI taxonomy): domain Eukaryota; kingdom Metazoa; phylum Arthropoda; class Insecta; order Orthoptera; family Morabidae; genus Vandiemenella; species Vandiemenella viatica. The sequence goes on from CM061921.1 coordinate 214,604,298, forward strand.
GTTTTAAGATACGAGTCACCGAGCGAGCGATATTTTGCTTTGAGATGCGAGCAAGAGATTTGAGATACTAGGAATAAGGGCGGCAATTTAAGTCTCGGCGACCTTTTTTTTTCCCCAGCTCTACTACTACACTGGGCAGCGGCAACAATGCGGTTTGACCGACAATCAGGCCGGTGACACTTGCGGTCGGGTGGCCAACAATGGGGGCGCCAAATAACGTTCCAAGGGGCGGCATTCTCACAGTTTTTGCCCTGGCTCGACTAGACCTCACTCTGTGTGCTTGTTTCGTTCGTTTTCGAAGCATTTTTGATAAGTTGGGTTCGCGTTTTTTGCTTTTTGTACATTTACAAAACATTATCACATTTATTTTTATAACCATGGGTCCGAAGAAGAAGATGATGTCTATTGAATTAAAGCGGGAAGTCATAGAAAAACATGAGCAAGGTGTGCGAGTAATTGACTTGGCGAGGATGTACGGGCGTAGCACATCAATGATATGTACTTTGCTTAAACAGCTAAAGGCGTTACAATAATTTCTAAGCTCCGGACCTCCCTCCATAAAAAGATGGAGAAACTGCTGATGGTGTGGGTGACAGAGAAGCAGCTTCAAAGAGGAACCTTAACACAAAGGGTCAAATGTGAGAAGGCACGAGTGATTTACGGTGATTTGCTGAAGCAGATCCCACACACTTCCACAAACGAGGAATCGGAAGACTCGTTTAAAAGCCAGTCGGGGCTGGTTTGACAACTTTAGGAAAAGGACCGGCATTCACTCCGTCGTCAGGCATGGTGAGGCAGCAAGTTCGGATGTGAAGGCAGCCGAGGTTTACATCAAAACGTTTTCCGAACTGATAGAAGCCAAAGGATACATCCCCCAGCAAGTCTTCAACTGTGACGAGACAGGGCTTTTCTGGAAAAGGAAGCCGAACAGGACTTACATAACGGCAGAGGAGAAGACGATGCCTGGTCACAAACCCATGAAGGATAGATTAACTCTAGCACTTTGCGCCAATGCGAGTGGCGACTGCAAAATCAAGCCTCTGCTAGTATACCATTCGGAAAATCCCAGAGCCTTTAAGTCACATAAGATTTTAAAAGAAAAACTGCAAGTTATGTAGAGGGCAAATCCGAAGGCGTGGGTCACCAGGAAATTCTTTGTGGAGTGGATAAACCTGGTGTTTGGCCCTTCTGTTAAAAAATATCTACAGGAAAACAACCTACCCATGCAAGCCCTTCTCGTCCTCGAAAATGCCCCTGCTCACCCACCAAATCTCGAAGATGATTTACTCGAAGAGTTCAAGTTTATAAAGGTTCTCTACGTACCACCCAACACCACTCCTATCCTGCAGCCCATGGATCAGCAGGTGATTTCTAATTTTAAGAAGTTGTACACCAAACACATTTTTCGGCACTGCTTTGAGGTGACGGAGAACACAAACCTTACCCTTCGAGAGTTCTGGAAGGACACTTGAACATCATGATATGCCTAAGATGTATTGATCAGGCCTGGCTGGGTGTTACAACTAGGACCTTAACCTCTGCATGGAAGAAGCTGTGGCCTGAGGCTGTAGCTGAAAGGGCCTTCGAAGGATTGGAACCCGAAGTGTGAGTGGTAGAGGAGATTGTTTCTCTGGGAAAATCCATGGGCCTGGAGGTGGATGAGAGAGATGTGAACGAACTCGTCGAGGAACAATCTCAGGAGCTGACAACGGAGGAGTTACACGATCTACATTCGCAGCAGCATACGGTGGTTCAACGAAAAATTAGTTTTTGGAGGAGGTTATCTCTACAAGAGATATAAAGGAGATCTTGGGAATGTGGGAGAAGTTGTACAGTTCGTGGATAAAAATCACCCCGAAAAAGTTGCAACTGGTCGTGCATCGGAGTTGTTCAACGAAACTTGCCTAACTCATTTCCGCAATATCCTGAAAGGGAGGAAGAAACAAACCTCCTTGGACAGTTTTTTTAAACGATCTGCAGGTGAAAATGAGCAAAGCGTGACGAAAAAAGCGAAGACCAGTGACGAAAATTAAGCGCTTCCGTAAGCACTTCATTTTTTCTTTTATGTTTTCACAGAATATGTATTTTGTTATTTGTAAATAAATGTTTCTTCTTGTAAATATGTACATTTGTCTCATTCAAAAACACTTAACAAAAACAACTGAGGTGGTTTTTTGGGAGCTGGAACGGATTAATGGCATTTCAATTATTTTCAATGGGGAAAATTACTTTGAGATACGAGCAATTTGACATGCGAGCAAGGTTACGGAACGAATTAAACTCGTATGTCGAGGTACCACTTATACCTATAACTGATTTTTGACATTCGATATTTCGAGAACTAATCGAAATATCAAAACATTTTATTCTTTACTTTCGGTTTGTTTCATGGAGTTACAGAATTCATCATCAAATGATATGCTGCCTATGGTACTTCATTTCCATATTGTTTGACAACTGCACTAATAAAAAATTTCCACACATTTACAACGAACGGTGTTTTAACGTCTGAAGGTGTAATTTATTTATCAATAAAATTTTAAGTTTTTCACTTAACAAAACATTGAAATACATGGCTTATTAAACATAATAAAATATTAAGGCAAAACATACATCAATGTAGACTTAAAAAAATATATTGATGACTTTATAGGCAAATACGCTAAGTCGCGTTGTGCAAGCTTTAGCCACTTTATCGACATATTTTCCATGTGGGGAAATAAAAAAAACAATTTGCTTGGTACCTTAGATGTTGTGTTTACACACTGAGTCACTACACACCACTTGTAAACTGTAGAACTCATTTTATCCACGAAATAAGCAAACCGCTCATATGTTCACACCGGCACGAGCTGAACTGTGACGTCACAAGACACGCCATGACAGCTGCGAGCGTTTTGGCGCCAATATTCAAATCGGCGCATAAAAATGCACTATTTTGCATTTTCCCGTTTCTTTTTTCAAGAAATAACATTTTTTTTGGGTTATAGTATACGCCCAGCTACAATACTGACTACTTTCCCAAAATTAGTTAAGTACCCCATTGCTTTAAATAACTGCAGTATCTATCTGTAACGAATTCGTCTCTAACTCCTAACATCTTGGAAAAATGGATGCGTTATCCATATTTTCTTCAGTGAACGAATTTTCAAATTCGGTGTTGAGTACGTTAACGTTGTCGCGGCTTTCATTGACCTCAGATTCGTCGTACAGTATTTTACTGCAATCATACTGATGTCCTCACAATTGACTTTTCTTATGTGCGACCAAAATTTCTTTGAATTTTCATTGAGACTTGTAGATAGCGAATTGAAACGGAAGTCATTCAATGATCCATTTGTCAATAATTTTTTTAAGCCGGATCATTCTCCTATATTGAAGGGGGAAAAAAGTGAGAGAAATGATTTTCTTTCGCGAATTGCATTTTTGGCTCAAGTTATTAACTATTATCTGGAATGCAGCTTCTACATAAGGTGCTATTTGTCAGCACGATCGGCAGGGCGTTGGGTTATGAAACAGAAGGTCCACGTACGCTCCACGGCAGGAATGTTATTTTCTTTTTTTTTACAATAAAGTAAAAAAGAAATCTGTTATGCATACTAAATGCATGATGTACGGGAAAACAGTATGGTTTTGCAATAAATCTTCTGTTAAACTCTCTCTAGCACAAAGAATTTCACTCGACAAACTATTCTTATCAGTTGAATGATAATCTTGCTATGCAAGACTCGCAAAATAATGGTCATAGAAATATTTGTGATCAACTGTGCAAAACTCGTTTTAAAGATTCACTTTAATTTGAAATATTACTAAAAGTTTTATAATAGCAAAACAAACGTGAAAATTGTTTATTTTGATTTCTTTATTGCATTTCTTAAATAAAAAATGCAACTCCTTCCAGGGAGTGAAACTGGAGCATGCAAACTCATTACCGATTGCTCAGCTGTAGGTGTTGTATTTCTCGTACTGTTTCTGGTTTCTAATGTGAAAGGATCACCGCCAGGTCATGTTGATTCATTCGCTGACGCTGCCCAGGGTACGCCCGATTGCTATTCTAAAGGTCCGTTCCTACGGCGCGTGGTAGGCAGGACGCGCCTTTCATCTCCTACCGCCTGGCGGTGGGTCGAGACGTGCCGTACCTGGTAGCTTATGCGGCAAAGATGAGAGGCGTCTCCAAACAGGCGCCGAGGGACGCGCCGTGGGAACCCAGCTTTAGGTTGATCGCTTAGCACTGCAATATACGGGGAGGATCCGAAACAGAAACATGTTTCGTACTAATGCTAGAGTTGAAGTTTCAAAACTTATTTTGGAGAGTGACTGTGCTTAAAACAATTAAAATCAGTTAAATTCCTGTCTGACACTTTCCTTGTCAGTATTTACGTGAAATTTCATTTTCAACTAAAGAACATAGATTTTGGTAATATGAATACCTATTTTACAAGTGAACAGCAGGAAGGTTTTGTTTACTGTAACAGTGGCTCTTATGTTCACCTTAAACCAGACGTACGTAAATAACTATCGAATATGCATAAAGGAGATGATGAAGATGATAAATTTTTAAAACGTATCTTAATCCACAATCGAAGTTTCGCAGAGATCTGTTTGGACTCTGGGCGTTGTACTTTACTGTGCAGTGTGTGACCCCTCAGTGTCAAATTTCTGAGAGATTAAATGCTGTGGTTTCGCGTCACATTCCCCCCTCCCCCCTGTGAAAGTTCTTGTAGTTTAAGTAACTGTATATGGGTGTGATCAGTGTAGTCTGTTGCTTGCGTTGTGGATGAGAGATGAACTCTGGTGCCGCCTCATGCAGGACGGCTGTAAGTGTAACATCCAGTTCTGACGAACAGTGCAGAATGCCTTCACTCAACCCAATGCGGAGAGGTTCGGGACATAAAACGCACAGAAAATATAACAATACTAATTAAATGAAAATGTACAGGGATTGCAACCACATTCTGGCGGACAATCCAATTTGATCCAGGATGATCACTGTGGGTAGTCCATTACAATATGGTTAGTAGTCTGGGCAATTGTTTTGATAAATAAAATCGTCACTTTAGTTTTTACCATAATTGCAGATATCCTTTTATCGTATTAATGACATGATGAAACTGACGCAAAAATCAAAGTTGGATGGATGTGCGGTATGGTACTACCATGCCCATATGTATCCGAACGACCTTAATCGCTCCTCGTGAAGCTTATCTCGAAACATAAGGAACATTTAAAAAAATAAGAAACATAATTGTTAAGTACCTAAAAATGCTCTAAAGTACTTCATATAGGGCAGTCTCCTGTGTGGTCTGAAAGAGGATTTAAACATAGCCTATAATGTTCTGCCCAGCTCATTTAATGCAACAACTGCAGGCAACGGGTTTGAATCCAGTGTCAAAAATGCTGTATGGATTTGCATAAGCATCGAATGCTGTTTAGAGTTTTGCTTTTATACCTATTATCATAAAAATCAATGATTTTACATGGGATGAAACTATTATCCATCATCAAGATTTGGATTAGTAAAAAAATAAATCAGATCAAAGTGCTTCATGAACGATAACAATATTATTAATATATTTCGCAAAGTGTACGTTATTCATGGCACGGAATTTCATTTATGGACTAACATCTTATCTTTTTCTTTATGATGAGCTATACCATCCGAAAGTTCCTAAAGGATTCGCTAAGTGGTAAGCAATAAAATTCTTTTCAGTCACATACTAAACTGGAACACTATATAAAAAGTTATACATAAATACTGGTGTACGGAAATTAAACAAGCTGTTTCTAAGGCAAACTAATATTCACGTCGATTTTTCCACTGCGTACTGTAATGCGACTTAAAATTCGAAAGAATAAACAGGAAATTTATCAATGAGGAAAGCTATTACTGTACAGCCAAACGTGTGGCGGTTAGCTGCCACCTTTGGCAGTTCTCATGTGCTGGCGCTCTCAAGATGTCGCAGAGGCTGACCCGGATAGAGTAGTTAGCACCTAGCGCTTACGCTCCGAGGGTAGACGGTTCGAGTCCGGCATCGGACATGAGTGATTTTTAATAATGTGTTATTTTCCTCTTGTATGGACTAGGATGCTTAAGCAACAGAGTAACTGCTTTATTGCTTAAATTAGCGCATAGCTTTTTTGTTATTTTTTCAGTTATTATTATGTGTGGTATATTTGCAAAGACATTGACAAGATTTGTGGACTAATAGAGAAAAAGGAGTTCGGCCATAGTTTTTAAGAAGTAATCGTTTCTCTATTCTCCAGAAGTTATTACAGTAGTATTTTGAAAACAAAAATCTTGATTGCCGAAGGTTGATTTTAAACTGGGCCCTGTCCCTAATGAAATTGCCCAATGTTACCAGTCACTCAGTAGTTTTAGTCCTTTGAAATCCTTTTCTATGATGACATCTATAAAATTATTGAAAAATCTACTTAAAACATAGCTCCAAATTGTTACTGAAAACATAATCGTAGAAGTGGGATGATTTGATAAAAAGTAGGCTTCAAATACAAGTTTTCAAATGAGAAACGCAATTTGAACGTTTTGAATTTTACTACCACACTCTAAATTATATTTAAGTTCCCTCTTATTTAGAGATATTGTTTTAGTGATCCCGTTGTAATGTCGAAGCAAAAATAAAAAGCAAAACTGAACAGTTTCCTAGGCACCAAATCGGGAATCTTCCATATTTTCATAGAAATCAGTTTTCTACATCAGTGATTTTAATGATCTCCTGAAGTCTTATATTTTTTCAAGAAATGAAAAGAATTACGCCTAAAAGTGGAAACATATATTTTGCTTGTGTGTGATCGAGTGTTAAACCCTGAAAGACATATTAATCGAATGCTATTTGAATATTATGTGTCAGTCTACTTGAGCAATGAACTCAAATCAATTGTTAAATTACACAAGGTTGCTGTCCGAATAAAAAATGGTGGAACTATGTCTTTCAGTAGAGATTAAGAGTTAACTGGAATTAGGATATGCTGAAGAACAACACTGCAATTTGTTACAAAATTTTATAAATCGGCTCTGCTACTCTCTCCAAGTGGAGTCTAAATCCCAAACAAAGTGGGGGATGGAAACATCAGTGTTTACAAACCGTTTCATACGGCTTTCCTTGTACGCCATTGTCATTCATCTCTAGGCTCAGTATTCCGCTCACAATGTTCTGACTGATTGCTTCAAGACTTTAATTTTTTTTTTTTTTAAATATTGCCTTTGGTCTTTGCGACCAATTTGTTTTTGTACCAACTGCTGTATCGGGATATTTAACTATGATATTGTAGACACTACGGTGAGGACAGCACAAGATGAACACAACACGTCATTAAAACCACCCATGTCCGAGGCCGGACTCGAACCGGTGGCCCTTGCAATGCGAAGCCAGGGCGCTATCCCCTACACTGCCATGGGCGACGCTTCAAGACTTTGTAATATTTAAACTTCTGAAAGAAAGAGTTTCTGGTCATTCAGAGAGGCTTCATAATTTATACACGATAAGTTTGAATAAAATATTCAATGTTTATTGTTTCTTGAAATACAAGCGTTTTTTGCTTTCTGTAGGCTATTAGGGATACACGTCTGTCACGTATATGGGTCACAGTGCAGTTAAAATTTTATAATTTACGAGATAGAGAAGAAACTTTTTCTTTACAAAATTTCCTGCAAATCCATATCCTATTTTTTACACCGGACTCAAACCCGTTACCTGCAGTTGTTACCTTAAATGAGTTGGGCAGAACATTATAGGTTATATTTAATCCTCTTTCAAACCGCACAGGAGACTGCCCTGTATGAAAAACTTTAGTGGTTTTTGAGGTACTCACCAATGTTGTTGTTGTCTTTTTATAATAAAAAATGTTCCATATGTTTCAAGCAGTTGTCCTTATTAGTGGTTAGTGAAAATAAGTTTTGTGAAACTAAAATTCATCTAGTTACTAGTTCTGTAGTTTTAGCCGTCGCAAGTTGCTTTGACGGCTTCTTAAATTATCGATAAAATTTATTAAACAATTATTTTTTCCACTTTTCCATGGTGTACTCACGAAATAGATTTTAAGAAAGGAACTAAGAGAAGCGAACGTTAGAACAAGCAGTCTAAAAAGTGAATGACGTTAAAAATTTCATGTCAGTAATATCATATTCGCAAACTGTAATACACTGTAAAACATTGTAGTACACTGCAAATATTGATTTTTCCTTTAGAACAAGCAGTCTCAAAGTGAATGACGTTAAAAATTTCATGTCAGTAATATCATATTCGCAAACTGTAATACACTGTAAAACATTGTAGTACACTGCAAATATTGATTTTTTCTTTATTTTTAGTTATTCTATGCTGTTGAATTTCCATATAATAGTAGAAGTGTTATAGGACCTAGCAGCTGCTCAAAATTATTTTGTGTAAATTTGGCGTCTTTTATGTTGTGCATGGATACCGTGGTATGTTTCAGAAATGTAAAATAATGTGCCTTCGTTGTTTGCGAAATATTTTTACTACCGAAATATAACCATCACTTTAGTTGAATTGTCTTCGTAGCTGTGTATAATTGGTTGAATAAACTTATGGAGGAAATTCAACGAGAAGCGATTCTTGTCATTCGGATACATATTAACATGGTAGTACCAACTTGGCATTGGGGAAGCCGCATTGCAAATTTTTAATGGTTTTCCAAAATCGCTTCACTATTATGTGAGGATTGTTCGTTCATAAAGGCAATCGTTGATTTAATTCCTGTTCATTCCCACAATTCTTTGTCGGTTCGGAATTAGTCTTGCGCATAATAGTTCGCGACTGGGAGCGCTCAGTTTAGTTCGCACCTCCTTATCGTACTAGGTCGCTCTTTAAGTTCGTTAGTTCCCATCTCGTTTTGCTACCGCTGCTGCACGCGCTCTTTTGTTCGTTATGATATTTGTCGTTATCGGTGGTTTTTGTTTTTTTTATGTGTCTTGAGTGAAATATGTCCACAAGGAACTAACTATGTTTCCTTTTTGGTGATATCGTAATAAATAACCTAAAACAAAACGTATTAATCCTATAATCAAACGATATACATTACACTATTCGCATTATAGAAGTCACATAACATTATGATAGTAATTTTACAATACGAATATAAATAAGGTTGTTACTTGTTAGCAGGGTATTAATATTGTAAGCCATATTAACCAACATTCGCTACGTCGTCCCAAATCTTGGCAGTCTTGCCTATAACCTTGGATAATACACTCCACTAACTGAACTGAACTATGAGAAGCGCATGTGTGGTGAGTGATGATGTGACTAGGGAGCGTCCATAAACCACTTAGCTCCATTTTGGCCTCCTGTGAAACCCCCCCCCCCCATGTAGCCCTACGTGTCTTTTTCCTCTACCCCCCTCCCCCCCTCACACGTAGCACGTAGCTTTTTTCCCTTTTGATTCCAGAAGTCATTTTGTACTGTTTTCTCTTGTCAGACGACTGTAAATTACATACGGAGATAATTAACTAAGGGAAATAAATATTCTCATGCTGTTGTGAAATCTGTTCCTCATTTTAACTGTGAAAAATGTTATGAAAGGAAAGCTACGTGGCCCCCTTTCCCCCACGTAGCTCAACGTAGCCTTCCAGCCAACCCCACCCCCCTACCTGGACCGAACCACGTAGTTTGTGCACTCTCCCCTAGCTGGGGTGGCACCGCGCAATTGCAAGTCGGAAAGGATCGAATGAACTAACGAACTAAGGAGCGAGGGATGTGGGAACTAGTTCGCGTAGTTCGTCTGTGGGAGCGCTCTTCTGAACTAGTTCGTTCGTGAACTACACAGGATTAGTTCGAAAGACTTCGTCATCGAAATGCGTGATATAATGGAAAAAGGACACAAATTACAGTAAACAACAATTTATTTTGTCGACATATGCTTTAATGCTTCTAATCGTCTTGTTAAAACAGTGAAACAAATATTGATGTGTACTTTTTCCCCCCCAAGAAACTCGGTATATCGCCTTGGATTAATAGATGTTTGATGTTGTTAAATGTTTCTGGTGTGAAAGGTTTGGCCGGCACTATACCGTTGCCCAGGGATCGCCCGATTGCTTCTGATAACATTTTCAATTCACAATCTTCGGGGAGGCACCTTTCATGCTCGAGTGCCCTATGTGCCCATCATCCTGCAACAACGAAGACCTGTTTCAAGCAACACACAATGCGATTGAGGTTGCGAAGTACTGGGCCAAGTGTGTTTAAAGTTGTTGATTTACAAAATGTATTTAACTGTGTATTGTGATGTTTTTGACACGAGAATAATAATAATAATAATGTTGTTAAATTACGAAAACAGAGTTTTCAACTGTCGAAAAATTAGGGGAATGTGAAAGAATTGATTTGGCCCCAATTAACACCTCTAAAACAGTGAGAAGATCTGAATGCCACAGTTGTAACTGGAGAATTGTGTTCTTTTTGTCGATATTATTGAATCTACATGTTCTTACTTAGGAAACTGACGCTTTGTTAGATGATTGGCTAGATTTCGGCAGCCGTGAAATGGTTTCTTATTTTACTGTAGTGGAATTAATTGGAAACTAAGATTTTAGCCAGCGTAGAGTGACTAGTGTGAGTTAATATAAGCGCTGGCATGTATGGTGTCAAAAAGTTCCCGGAATTGTCGTGTACAGTCAAACAAATGTTTGCCGGAAGTGAAATTTTTGTTTGAGGGATCAGCAACACTACTGAGGAAGGCGCTGTTCGGTGCATGATATTTTAGACCTAGTTTCTTTCTTTCGTCGGATTGTGAAATGTCGTCTTTAGAGCAGCGTGGCAATATCAAATTTTGTGTGTTGCTGGAGAAATCACCCTCGGAGACACTTGAGATGCTGAAGAAAGCATACAGAAACTATGCGATGAAGGAAAAGGCAGTTTATGAGTAGCACAACAAATGAAGATGACGTTCGGACTGGGTGGCCTTCAACTTCCACGACAGATGAGAATGTTGAGCGCCTTCGACAATTTGTGCGTGCGGACAGGCGAACAACCATCGATATTATAGCCTCCAGAGTTGGTATATCACATGGGAGAGTTCACATCATTCTTCATAATGATTAGGACATGCATCGTGATTGCTTGCACATGATTCCGAAAATTTTATCCCGTCAGCAAAAAGAAATGAGAGTGTCCATGGGCAGGGACTTGATTGAAATGGCTGATGCAGACGACAGCTTCCTGCGGAAAATTTTAACAGGTGATGAGACGTGGTACTTTCTTCACTACCCTCAGACGAAACGGCAGCCTACTGAATGGAAGTCAAAAACACCACCAAGAAAACAAAAATTTCGCTTGGACAGAAGCCGGGGTAAAGTAATGATGGAGGTGTTTTTTGACTACCGGGGCTTGATTCATTATGAATTTATTCCTGAAGGGAAAACAGTCAACAAAGAATTGTACACAGAGATCTTAAAACTGTTACGAGATGCAATTCGACGAAAACGACCTGAGCAGTAGGCAGGGTTTTTGTTGCATGAAAATTCCCCGTCACATCGATTGTAACGGTGAAACAATACTTTGCCAAAAACAATGTTACCAGTCTGGAACACCCTCCATATCCTCCCGATCTTGCACCACCGGTTTTTTACGTATTTCCACGGCTGAAAATGACGTTAAAGGGACGACGTTTTGCTGATACGTCAGAAGTGATTGAAAATGCGACGAAGCGGCTGAAAGAAATTTCGAAACTTTCAGGAGTGTTTCTAACAATTGTGTGAACAGTGGAATAAGTGTCTAGAAGCAGGAGGAGAGTATTTTGAAGGAAAATAAGGTAAAAATGTTATACATACTTTCAATAAATTTTTATTAACCAGTTCCGGGAACTTTTTGCCCTACCTCGTATATAGGTCTGTCCTTAGATAAAAGCTACTTCTAAGTTCATACAGTCACTATCACGTACATAGAAGCCACAATGGAAAGGCGTACCTATTCTGTTGAGACCCGTGACAAATTCATCGGATGGAACACCCCTAGCGTGCCGTGTAACCCAATTTATGGGTGACTTTTTTCTTTAGTTCCTCTTCTATCCAAGGCAGCGAAAATGGGCGGGGGCTGTTTATTGAATGGGATGGCAGCCCTCTCGGGCCGTGACCCCTCCAGGTGGGGGCCGGGGATCCGTGGCATTTTGCCCGTCCTGCCACCTTATTGTTACCCCACTGGTGAACATATACACAGAAGTGCCCAAATTTGTATTCAGATGGCGGTAGCACCGAAGAAGAAATGTATAAATTTGCCGTCCAGTGTGGAGTAATTGGCGCTAGATCATTAAATTTCGGAAATTGTTAATTAATTCAACATTCCTGAAGCCACAGTGCCAAGAGTGTGTCGTGAATATGTAATTTTCGGCATTACCTCCCGCCATAGATAACGTAGTGACCGACCACGTCTACTTAATGACCGAAACCAGCGACGACTGCATCCAGTAGTCAGTGATGAAACACAGGTGCCGGCCTCGGTAGCGTAGGGGCTAGAGTGCTAACTCCACGTGCCGAGACCACCAGTTCGAATCCTGCAGCGGGCATGGATGTTTAAGTGTTATGTGTCTGTGTGAATGTCCTGTCCGTCCTGTGGCGTCCATACATTGGAAAAATACAATAAATATACTGGCTGACGACTTATACACTGAAAGCTATAATAATTACATTGAGCTGGCTGTATGGCATCCGTTACCAAATGCCATTAAAAAAAAAAAAAAAAAGCGCACACACACACACAGGTAACACTACGTTAAAGAACAGCAACACTCAATTTGGGACGTATGACAGGGGTGCCCCAGTGCGTACAGTGCAGTGAAATTTGGTGTGGATGGGATATGGCAGTAGAAGACTGGAAAAGCTTGCGCAGTCAGATGAATCACGATTTCAGTTGGTAAGGGTGCATCCATAAATTATGTGAGGTGCTTTTTCGGATTTCCTGACACCCTTACCCCCCCCCCCCCCCCACCTCTGGTGAGATTTCATGAGATCTGGTCCGACCCCACCCTCCTAGAAGTCGCCCTCCCAACTCCAAAGCCGGTTACACCCCCACTTTCTCCCCCTTGGTGAGATTTCACCGGACCCTCCCCCCTATTTCACCTCACGTAATTTATGGACGCCCCCTAAGAGCTGATGGCCCAGACACCGCGAAGTCATGGGCTCAGGTTTTCAGAAAGGCACTGTGCAAGTTAGTGGTGGCTTCATCTTGATCTGAGCTGTGTTTACATGGCCTTGTCAAACGGAACCGGACTGTAAATTCTTATGTTCAGCTGCTTGAAGACCATTTGCAGCCACTCATGGCCTTGATGTTCCCAAAGAACCATGGACTTTTCCAAGACGACAGTGCGCCATGACTCTTGGCATAATCGTTCATAATTTGCTTGAGAAACATTTTGGGCAGTTCCAGCGAATGATTTGGCCAGCTAGATCGCCAGACATGAATCCAATTGAACATATCTGGGATATGATCAAAAGATCATTTTGTGCATAACGTCCTGCACCGGAAAAACTTTCGCAATTATGGACGGCTGTAGAGAAGCATGGTTGAATACTTCTAGCGATTTTTTGAGTCAGTGCCGCGTCGGCTTGCTGCGCTTTGCCGGGCCAAAGGGGGTCACTCACGTCATAGGGAGGTGTCCAATGACTTTGGGCACCTCGTTGTATTTGTCGCTGCACACGATAACCAAGGAGAAAGATAAGTCATTAGTTTAAATCTGCCGTCTGATTTGCAGCTACTTTCGCTAACAAGCCATCATCTAAATTGTAGAGTATTATATCTGATTGCCGTTTTTACTGTTCATTTTGTTTCCAGCAGCTTTTACAGAAACAACTCGCTACCCCCACCACGAACTGTCAGCGAAACATTTGACTGTGAACATCGAACAGTGACGACGGTTTTCGGAGATGAGATGAAACGCTGCGACTAGTGTTATTCCTTTTTTTCAAATACCGTGAATTATACAGTTTCCATGTTTTGTCACTGTTTGACTGTTAAAATTCACAGTAATAATTAAAAATTGATCATGTTTCCTTCTAATTATTGATTAAAAATTCACTTGATAATCGAAAAAAGGGGCAAATTGATTTAAACTTTTAAGACTGGAACAAAGTGGACTGGCTGCATAAATACAAGACCCTCTCACCTCAGATCGCGTCTGATTTGAAGTCTGTTACATAGAGCTTGCAAAAACTAACACGAATCAAGATATGTGTTTTTAAAGAAATGATAAAATTCCAGCTTTCGACACAGGACTCCACGCAACGAAGGTTAACCACATCCAGGATACACATCCAGGAAGGTCTGAGGAAACTCACGTGCTTGTGAAACTGATAATCGAGTGCTTTCGCCCACCGCCTATATCGATCTTGTGCACCCTGGAATCCCATTCACCTAATAATATAAATTTATAGCACAAGCCCCAGAACAATTTCTGTGGCTTCAAATTGTTATTTGTAAGGCTTCATACTTTTAATAATCGCTCTGTTGCCTTAATTTTTCTTGGTTTCAAAGAACATCATGTATCCTTAGATCCAGGGCCGGCGTGAAGAATTCGGGCCCGGGGTAAAATGGGCGACCTTATTTTTTTTTTTTTTTAGCTCTACAAACTAGCCGGGCGACAAGAGCTTCGAGGCCTGGGGGCCACTACAGCCGGTGATCGGGGCCCCCCATCAGTCAGCGGGCCCGGGTACATTTGACCCGCTTACCCCCCCCCCCGCCCCCCCTAACGCCGGCCTGCTTAGATCTAACTTAAGTTAGTTAGTAAATTGTTTTGCTCTGCTACCTGATGACAATTCCAAAACAAATATACTGTTTTAAACTTTAACAATCGCATATTTTTTCAAATATTTTGTCGGAGTGTGGCTCGATTATTGTTTATGCTATAAACTGGAACTTACTGATTGTTTATTAAGCTTTTTTCCCCCACTTAGTTCTTCCACATCAACAACAAAATCCCAAACCCGGGCCTGGCATTCAGAAGACTCGTGTTCGATCTTGCCATTCTGATTTTGTTTTCCATGGTTTCCAGAAATCACGCCAGACGAATGCTTGAATGATTCCTTCAAAAACACAGTGGCCGAATTCCTTCCCGTTCCTTGTCCCCAATCCTTTCCCGCCTCTTATGACCTCGATAGGGCGGAAGACAACAAAATGGTCTATTGTAGTGACAAACCTTTGAAATGTCATAGTCGAATTCCTTCTCGTTTCTTGTTCCAGATTCTCTCCACCTCAACGTCGACTCACCATAAAGATTTAAGGGGAAAGAAATAATGAAAAATTATAATTGTGAATTGTTGAAGGAACTATTATTTTACAAGTAGCAGACTTTGTCTCTAATATAAGTTGCTCTGTAATTGGCATACACTTCGAATCTGTTATTCAGACGATCGTTAAGCTGGTGGAATGTTTTAATGTGTAATGTACTGCTAAATTAAAATACCACCTGTCTGCACAGAATTTTAGCTCAATAAGTTAACGCGCCCAAATGCCGGACGTAGCTTGGCGCATCGCGTAGGTTCAAACTCTTCTTCTGACAAACATGGTGCTCAATCAGTTTTCAATATTCATTATGTGGAGGCGAGCTCTGAGATCATCTCTCATTTTTGTTTAAAAGTACTCACTTCATAAACAGACTCCTCCGACTAGTTCCTGTGTAGACCATTCACAGATAGAACGTGATACCCGCTCACATTAAGTATTATCTCAGAAAGCTTTTCTCCCCTCTCTTAGCTTCCTGTCGACTAACAGGGTCATTAAGTAGTCATCTGGATACGAACCGTATTAAAGTTGTTTTAATTTTGTAACTTTTAAAAATGAAAGTAGGAACCACACGAGAATGTGAATATGGGAAACCACCTAAAAATCGTAATCAGGTTGGCTCGTACACTGGGACGCAGGGCCGGCGCTAGGATTTAGGGGCCCGGGGTAAGCGTTCGTTGCTGTCACGTAACCAGTTGGAGGCCCTTGGCCAATTCATCGGTTAGGGCCCTCCCTCATACAAAATGGGTGGCCTTTTTTTTTTAGCTCTACAACTTGTCGAGCGAGGGGCCCCCCATCAGCCGCGCGGGCCCGGGTACATTTGACGCGCTTACCCCCCCCCCCTAACGCCCCCTAACATTAATAGCGTGCGAAACTAGCTGGTCGATAAGATTTAAACACTTACATATATCACCTCAGTACTTGACAGGTACAGCTCCATTGCTTACGTGTACTAATCACACAAGACATTTGTTACACAGTTACTGGCGTGGTGAGTGGGCGGTTAATGTTCTGGCCTCGAATTTGGGAGGACGCGGGTTCGAATCTCCGTCCAGGTTATCCATTTTTTCCCCAAATCACTCCAGGCGAATGCCGGGATGCGTCCTTCCAAAGGCCATGCCCCCGGTCCTTTCCCGCTTCTAATGATGTTGACGAGGCGTAAAGTAATCCCCCCCCCCCAAAAAAAATAGACAGTTAGAAAGCAAAATATTATGTACGATTTCCTTGGGGATGGTATCTAAGATGTTTCAAATGATTTAAAATTTTGAAAAAGGAATATGAATAAACTATCAAAGGATGTCAAATCTTGTGATTACTCAAACAGATTTTTGTTTGTTTAACTTACAATATAAACTGCAATGGAACATCCTTCCAATAACATGTGAGGCCTCTTTTACGTAGCTCTGCGAAGTGCAGTAAATGGATGGGAATGGTCATCTGAAGTCCCCTGATGCTGTGCTGCAAATGAAGATGTATTTAAAGAGAAACTGAAGGTTTATCTTACTGGCAACTCCTTCTACTCCATTCAAGCATTTGTACAAAAGAATTAATTGTATCTAATATGACTTTTGCAAAATTAAGTTGTAACAATTAATTTTCATTTTATTTTGTAACATATAATAATTTTTGTTATGATTATTATTCATCTTGTATGTATATATATTAACCATGACATGTTTCACATCCCAAAGGTCCTCCCTCAATCGGGATCTACAGAACAAGAGTAACTACAGCACAAGAGTAATGAATAAATCAATAAACTTGCTTAGTTCTCATCAGGTAGCATTATCACAATAGCAAACATTTTATAGGAATCCAGCTGGTAGTACTGTCAACCATCCACTTATTTATACCCTTTTGATATGGTGCATGCTCCACCTGTATAACCGAACATGGTGGGTAAATGGTAACACTGTGGCCTCCCACTCGGGGGATGTCAGTTTGAATCCCTGTCTGGGCATCCAAATTTGGATTTTCCATGGTTTCCTCAAATCACTCCAGTTGAATACCGGGATGCTTCCTCCAAATGGCCAATGCCTAATTCCTTCCCTTCCCTTTCCTTGTCTTCAGTCCCTTCCCACCTCTAATGACCTCGACGTCAATGAGGTGCAAAGCCATACCAGGGGCGTAGCTTCTATGGGGCTAGGCGGTGCAGTGCACTGGGGCCACTACGCTCAGGGGGCCCCCAACCGCACCTCTGGGGACCCCCAAGTGTAGTTCAGAGGGCCCCTTCATGGCAAACTGGCAACCTTTTTTTTTCTTTTAGCTCTACCGTCATCTAAGGGGACCCCTGAGATACAGGGAGCCCTCTCACTAAGAGGCCCTCACTGCTCAGGTGGCCCCCAAGCACAACTCAGGGGCCCCCAGCCTCAGCTCAGGAGGCCCCTAGCAGCAACACAAAGCAAAAAAAAAGGTCGCCCATCTGGCCTGAGGGCCCAAAATAATTTTTTTGCACTGGGGCCCTTGTTGACCTAGCTATGCCATTGAGCCATACGCAAAAAAAAAAAAAAAAAAATCAACATGTATACATTTTTATTCTGCCATCCCATGACTTGTAGTATGTCACTGTACGAGGTGTGTGAGAAAATTAATGAGACTGATTTTTTATTTAATAAAGATTTTTTTTTTTCAAATAACAATATTATCCCATTTAAAGTAATTCCGTTGGGCAGCTATACACCGGTGGAGTCAGTGCTTCCACTCTTGGTAGCAGCACTGGAAGACTTCTGCTGGTAGGGCTGTTAACTAGTCGGTCAGAGTCTTTTGAATGTTCTCCAGAGTTCCAAAATGACGTCCTTTTAAGACATGTATAAATTGCAGGAAAAGGAAAAAGTCAGAAGGACTTAAATCAAGTGAATAGGGGGGGTTGAGGAACAACAGGAATGCATTTTGAGGTCAAAAATTCACTGATGGAAAATGTCGTGTGACACATCGCATTGGCATGATGAAATATCCACTTGTCTGAAATGTCTGGTCTCACACGAATCACTCTTTTCTTGAGACTTTCAAGGACACCTTTGTAAAACACTTGGTTGACAGTTTGTCCCGGAGGAATAAATTCTTTATGCATAATACCCCTACTATCGAAAAAGCAAATCAGCATTGTTTTGATCTTTGCTTTTCTCATTTGACTTTTTTTGGTCAAGGAGACAACAGAGTGTGCCTTTCTTTGTTTTGCCGCTTTGTTTCAGGATCATACTCAAATATCTAGGCATCATCACCTGTGATCACACGGTTGAAGAACTCTTGGTTATTGCCAATCCTCTCAAGAAGTTCAGTGCACACGTTTCTTCGATTGTCCTTTGTTCAGTTGTGAGGTTTTTTTGGCACGATTTTGGCACAAACCTTTCGCATGTCCAAATCGTCTGTCAAAATTTGATGTAAGATGAAAGTGTTCTTAAATTTAACTGTTCACTCATCATCCTTATTGTTAAACAATGGTCTGATCTCACAAGATCCCTCACACACTCAACGTTTTTGTCAGTTTTTTAATTTGGAGGTCTCCCTGAGTGAGGTAGATCTTCAACATGTTCTCAACCATCCAAAAATGATTTGTGCAGGCGGAAAACTTGTGATCTTGATATGTAATGTTCCCCATAGGCCTGTTTCAACTTTTCAAAAGTCACTCTCGCGGATTCACAAAGTTTTACACAAAACATGATTGCACAACATTTCTCTAAATTTCGATGCTCCATTTTTGTCACACACAACAAAAACACAACTTCACTGATGGCACTGTCAAAAATAATGTGTTGACTGAACGGAGTTGAAACTCGGACTGAGCATGTGGAAGGGATGAACAAACCGGTCTAGCACAGACTGGTAGACACAGCGTTGCCAGACCGCTCGTAGTGTTACCAATCTCATTACTTTTCCCAAACACCTCGTATAGCTGTGATCTGAATAATAAATGATAGCATTTTATATTAGCATAGTACAAAGATGTCACTGTCCCTAGAAAGTAAAATTCAGCTATGACTTTGATGTAATTACATGCCAGGCGAGATATTCTCTGTATAGATAAATCACTCTCATATATGGGCCCAGAGTCAATGTGTGTGCCATTACTGTTCTCCCAGGCATTAACAGTTACAATGAAGGCTTTTACCCCTGTATAGGAATTTTGTTTAACGGTGATTTCCTATTTTAATAATCTTCAAAAGATTAGTGCTTCTTTAACACTTAAAAAAAATTAAACAATTTCTATTGGAAAACTACAAATACAGTGATTAAACTGATGCACTAAATTTTAAATGTTATGATTATTAAATATTTTGTTTCTTCTTTGTGAAATATTTGCAATGCAGTTTATGCAAAATTCAGTGACCTTGGTAATGTTTTAAATGGTCTTAAGTATCTGAAATAAAATAAGTTAATCAGATGTTGATTTTGTCAGAGCTGAATGATTGATTGGGCCATATTTGGATAATGGTGACAGTGAAATTGCCATTGAGCAATGAAGATAAGTTAGGATAGGGAAAATTACCTATCACTTACCATAAATGAAGTCAAGAGTGCCTGACAAACACAAAAAAACAACTGAAACACACTTTACAATATTTTGGTTAATAACGTTACTCATTTAGGAGGAGAGACATTTGGCAGGGGGGAAAATGTGTATACATCCAGACCCACCAAATGAAATTGGGACAAAAAACACAGAGTCTAATGGGAGCTTGTGCTAGTGTTGTGAAAATAAGAAAGACTTTATGATTTGTTTGTTTCCTTTTCTTTTTTTCAAAAAAAAAGAAAAAAAAAGAAAAAAAGAAAGAAAGGAGCAGATTTTTAAGTTTTATCTATCAACTGAAGTAGTTAGTAGTGATATTAAGTATCACACATATTTCAGGGCTGTACATCTGATGCAGATGATTACAAAATATATTTTTTTCATAACTTTTACCTTTTGCCAGAAACCCACCAGTGTTGCTGAACACAGTAAGACATGATCACTCTGGACCAGAGAGGAACAACGGGCCTAGTTTCAAATCCCAGGTGCTCTTACCGGCAGTTTTTCACAATCATCTATGATCTGAATAAATGCTGGAACAGTCCACAATCTCTGCATCATAAGCTACTCTATTCCCAAACAAAAATACATGTATCACATAGAACAGAGGTTACACATTTCACATATACATGACAACACATTCACTTCCCCAATCAAAATTACAAGAGTTCTTGCAAGCCTGTAGTAGTGTAGTAGATGCATCCTGGCTTTTAGAATGAGTACAATCTCGAAAGAGGATGTGCCAGATAACTCACAAAAGTGGAACGTTTCAAATGATGACCTTTGCCAATGAGATTCACATATTGACACATGTTACGTCTTATTATTTCATTTCATGTTGCGAATTATGTTTGTCATATTTTTAGTTTTGGCAACTCTCCTGCTTTTATCTTAAGTGTTGGATTCAGTTTCCCTCTCCTTTTTTTGTTTTCCTGTTTTAATGCATTTTCCATTTCATTTTTGACACAATTTTCTTGTACATATGTTTCATATTGCTCCTTTCACGTTACGTAAAAAATTCTGTTCAATAATGGCCACAGGTAATTCCTCTTTGCTGTAGATTTAAGTTTACTATTGCATTACTTTTACTATCTTATTAATAAATAAATTACGCCAAAGCAATTGATTTTTTTTGTGTTTATTTGTCTCCCGTACGCGTTTCACTTCTTTTGCAGAAGCATCTTCAGCGGGTTTTTTATTTTGTGGTCTATTGTATTTCTTTTAGCTCCATTCTCAGCATCAGTGCTTTTGAATTTTCGGTGTTTCAAACACATAGTGCAGTGCAAAAAGTGTAGTGTTGTGAATCTCAAACATGAAGACACTTCCAACCGAAAATGCAAAAGCACTGATGCTGAGAATGGAGCTAAAAGAAATACAATAGACCACAAAATAAAAACCCCGCTGAAGATGCTTCTGCAAAAGAAGTGAAACGCATACGGGAGACAAATAAACACAAAAAAAGGTCAATTGCTTTGGCGTAATTTATTTATTAATATTATCAGCAATTGAGGGAAATGATCCACAACATCCAGATATTTACTATCTTAGTTATATCCACTACTGATTTGTGCTATAAAATGACAATTATGTCTGCTTCGTCATATAATCGAAGGACACTTGCTGATGATATTATAGTTTGAATTGCCTTTATCATCTCTTCTTGTTCTTTTAGCGAGTTATTGACAGTGTAATTACATTACTTAATTGTAGTTATTGTGCGAGGATTTTCTTGTTACTTTTAGTGATTTATTGTATTTAATTTTATTACCTTTGAAGTAAATGAAAAAACTCTAAACTTTCTGTTACAGTAAGACATCCTGGACTGAGAATATTATGGGACCCACGAGATGATGATGATACCATGAATATGAGATGGGGTTTGATTTCTTGGATTGTATCTTCAGATTTGAATCCTGCAAAGCTTAAAAGTCTGCCATCACATCTTATCATACCAGCGGCAACACTGTTTTATCTAACACATGTAAGGTTACTCAGATGTAATAACTATTATTAAGAAATAGAATATTATTGAAAATGTATACTTGCCTATATTCAATTTGTGTCATTCATAGATAAATTGGTAAGAGATGAAAGATGTCATTTCAGAAACACTTAATATATGATAATTTGGGTACTTGATGTTGAGTTTCTTCTAATAACCTAGAATTTTTCTACTTTATGATTTTCTGTTTGTGATTGGTTTTTGTATTGTTTACCCTATCCATGATCATAATGCATTTTTAAATTAAACAAGCTCTTCCTGTATTTTAAACTTCACGCACCAGCATAGTAATTCAGCTGTCAGCTCAATTTTTTGCTATACAGGTTCACCTTGTAATTTTATCTTTCTTTTATACTGCATGTAGAAGATACAGCGGTTATATGTAATTGAAAATATCATGAGAAGTCCTTTCTTTCATCAGTTATCTGTGATGAAACTAATATTGTAATAAGAGATAACAGCCTAACTCAGTGTTGAAAAGTTTTGGAAAACATTGTTTTTTACTATCCCCATTATTCATCCAGGGATCATATGTATATGCATGGAAGAAAGAAGTTTTAGTAACACCTTCAGTTTCAATAAATCTGTATGATTATCCCATCTGATTGCAAATCTCCTCTTAGTTATCAATAAAAAGAGAAGAGAGATTTCCTATAAAGATCAGTGTAGATGAAATTCTGAAAATTAGTCAAAATTAGGTACCATACTGACATAGACTCAGTTTGATGTCATCTTAGTTATACATCATTCCTGCTTTTCTAAAATATTGAAGATTTTAAACTTCATTGTCATAAGGAATTTTATTAATATCTTGATCATTATGAAATATCATTTACCAGCTTAGTAAACAGTAGTGAGATTGTAATGAGACTATTGAGGCTGTATTGAAAATGAGTGGAAAAATGAGTAAGTTAGCCAGTATGTAACCAGTTGTAGACCCATGGATGATTATATCCCCAGTTTTAGTATTGGAATGATACTAACAATAATTCAGCTTAGTTTGTTGTCAATGTTAACCTCCGAGTTGATATCCTAGAATTGAAAACATTGTCACATACTTCAAGGATTAAGCCACAAGCCTGATCTGACCTTTCACATTTCATGTTTTCCATGGCTGTCCTACACTCTTATTCTCTTTGAAAGCAATTTTTGGGAGTCTTGATTCATCCATGCTTAGTTTGTTATGATTTCTTCTGCAGATGGTAAAACACTAAATTCTACAATTACATCCTTATTACAAAAATGATAAATTTTACACAACCTTTTACAGGTCTTAAAAAGGGCATTTGATTTCCTGATAATGTGTTTTATCATTTACTTGTGAGTATCCATGTTTTATTCCCTTACAGAAGTATTTTTAGCTATCAAGGATAGTTGTGAGCTGATAACAGGTTGTAGGGGGAAAATGGTAAACAGGATGAAAGTCAGACACTCCAGAAATTGTTGGGGAAGAATATTTTTGACCTTTTACCAGAGTCAGGAGGGGAGGAGCCTCATGTAGATATAGGAGTAGGTAAGGTGCAGCATGCCTTTAGGAATAGGAATATACAAGGGGAAAATAGGAACAAAAGGGTTCTGCTGCCAGTTAGTAGCCACGGGAGAGTTGTAGGCCCTCTTTAGCAGGATCTGCTGGGCACAGGTTACCTGGTCACAAATTTATTCAAACCTAGTGCAACCTAAGGTCAGGTATTGGTGGATATAGGTTCACTTTGGGGGTTTCACCAAGGAGGATAGGGTAGTGATAGTAGGAGGTTTGGGGAACAGTATTGATAGAAATGCTAATTATAGTATAGAGAGTGACCTGAAGAAAATGTTGAAGGAGGCACAACACACTAGGGTGGAGCTCATACAGACCTAAGTCGCCATGACCAGCCACAATTCAGCCACATTGTGAGGCGGGTAAATGTAGAGACGGAGGTGCTGGTTGGGAACTTCATTAGTTCTATCATGGTGGTTGTGTCTGTGGGGACCATTGGTAAGTGGGGTTTCACTAGGCATGGTCTACACCTAAATAGGAGGGGCAAGGGAATACTTTCTGAGTTGTTGGCTAGGGCTGTGACGAAGTCCACTTCCAATGGTGATGGGGTCAGGACTGTGCCTTTTTTTGGAATAAGGGCTGCTTGTGAGGGGTAAAAATAGGTAATCACAGGAATACATAGTTAGCAAAATCACTAATACTAAAGAAATAGAAGAAGCTTTTGAAACGATAACAGAGGGGCAGATCTGGGAAGGCAAATGTTAGTGCTGAAAATATCACAAAGAAAGTGATATGACTTACTGGTAAACTGTAGAAGTATAATGAACAAAGTAATGGAGTTTGCAAACCTAATAGAGATACATGAACCTCAAGTAGTTATAGGGGTAGAGTCCTGGTTAAAAGAAGGAATACTAGACAATGAGTTTTTTCCTGATGGTTACAGAGATTACCACAGAAATAGGGCAGCAACTGGGGAAGGGGTATTCATACTGGTTAGCAAATACTACAGTTCACTGGTGTTCAGAGATCATGACCATGAGTTACTTGGGGTTGACTTCTGGAGAAATAAAAAAGAAAACGTTGGCTACTTTTTTAAAAAAAAGATTGTTTGCAGATGTCATAATGTTATATAAAAGGATTAAAACAATAGAAGACTGTAAATAGCTGCAGGATGTTCTAGATAGGATAACTAGTTGGGTGAGTAAACATGGGATGATGATAAATGCAAAGAAGAGCCAGTTTATTAGGTATACAGATAAAAAGCTAAAGGATGATTATGATTATAAAATGGCGAAGGAGCTACTTATTGAAGACTCGAAATTTAAATATCTTGGCATAACATTTGATAGGAAACTTAACTGGGCAGGACACATTGGACATATAGTAGGGAAAGGGTTCAAAATCCTTTACCTGTTGGAAAGGGTGATGAGGAGATGCACTAGAGAAGTAAGGGAATCGAGGCAGAAAACTTTGGTCAGACCACTGCTGGAATATGGTGGTGTAGTTTGGTATCCACATTTTGGGTATCAAATACAGGAGTTGGAGGGGTTGCAGAGGAGGGCTGCCAGATTTGTCTTTGGAAATTACCGCAGAACACAATCAGTAAGTAATATGATAAAGGAGCTGGAGTGGGATTAATTGGAGAATAGAAGGATGGTGAAGAGAATCATGGAAATGTACAAAGCCTATACTAGTGATGAAGCATGGAAAGATATTGGTAGGAAAATTAAGAGAGCTGCTTGGAAGGGTAAGGTTGACCATGACCACAAACTGACACTTGATTTCAGCCATAAGGGTGTGGAAAATTTTTATTTAGTAGGAAAGGGTGTGAGGGATTGGAATAAATTGCCAAGAGTATTAATAAATAATTTACCAGAAACACTGTAGGAATTTAAAGTAAAAATTAGAAGAGGGAAGAGGAAAGGAAAATGGGGTGTGTGTGTAGGGAGATTGCCGCTGGACCGGGCGCTCCATTGCAATTTTATCAATTATTATTAATATTGTGTTGTAGAATTTAAGCTGTGTGTTTTTTTCCTAGTTATTTATTAAAATTAACATTATAGTGCTGGATATCTATCAAAATTTAATGACGTTGTTGGTAAAATTTTTATTTATATATCGAGCATTGTGGATGAGTAGTTAACACTCTGGCCTCGCATTCGCTGGGATGCCGGTTCGAATCCCCATCTGGACATCCAGATTAGGGTTTTCCATGGTTTCCCCAAATCACTCCAGGTGAATGCCAGGATTCTTCCTTCAAAAAGGCCATGTCTGAATACCTTCCAATTCCTTGTCCCTGGTCACATCTCGCCTCTAATGACCCTTGATGTTGACTATGTGTAAAACCATAAGTAATAAAAAGTTATGTTATTTACATCATATTTGTATGGAAAGACAGATGAAATACACCCAACACTCACCAAAGTTGAAGGGAGGAGGGCAGCAGCAACGCAAAACAACACAAAAACAAATAAAATACAATATTGTGGGCAAAACCCTTCTTCAAGTCAACAGATGTAAGTGGCTTACGTCTGTTGACTTGAAGAAGGGTTTTGCCCGAAATATTGTATTTTATTTGTTTTTGTGTTGTTTTGTGTTGCTGCTGCCCTCCTGCCTTCAGCTTTGGTGAGGGTTGGGTGTATTTCATCTGTCTTTCCATATAAATATTGCCTTGTGGTATTTCTTTCCTTTCATTGTTACTTACATCATATTTGATATCACAGCATAAATTAAGCAATTGCACTACACCTTTTCAATAGTGTCAGTGACAATAATTTTTAATCCCTTTACATAAAATGCCCATTACTCATAATCCTCTCAGGAAGAAGCGGGACAGGTTAAGCTACACTGGCAGAAATTGAAATTGCAACACCTAGACAGAATTGTGACAGATGTATGAAATTTTGCTCAAAGTATACTCATATAAAGAGTATTAAATGATTAAAAATTGTTTTTTTTACATGTTATAAGATGAGAATTATGTAGCAATTTTTATACAAAATTGCTATGTTGTTTAATGTATAAGTGGTAAACAGTGTTGTGTAAGATGACATTTTCTTGTCCAGAAGTTCTTGGTGACCAAGTATACCAAGATGAAGGGTGATGAACCTCTACACTCAAATTGTGAGATAGGTCAGATGATTGACATGTTTCAAATGGGTGCATCATATCGTGAAATCTCCAGAAGGATTGGCCGTAGTGCAATGTCAGTATAGACTTGTTATGCAGTGGACCAAAGAAGCTCAAGTACTTGTAGAGCTGGTACAGATCCATACAGAACGATAACAGAAAATGAAGATCACCAAATTGTGTGGATGATTGTTTCTAAAAGACAGGTGACTGCAGCCCAGATCCAAGTGGTAGTTACACAGTAATCTCACAGGTAATTGTAAATTGATTACTTGAATCAGAGTTGCCATCTCAGACCACTATCCAGTGTGGTCCATTCACATGATTCCAACCTGGTGTGCTGAGAAACACAACTGGACATGTAAACGCCACACACCTATGTTAGGGACAAGACTCGATTCTGTCTGTGGCAAAATGATTATCGGCAATATGAATGCAGGCATATTGGAGAAACGTTCCAACCTGCCGTGATTTCAGAATGTCACATAGATCCAACCACTGGTGTCCTGGTTTGAAGGGCAACAAGTTACAACAGCAGGACTGGGGTTGGTTGTTGCTGAAGGCACAATGACAGCCTGCCAATTCATGGACTGAGTGGTACACCCTGTTGTGATACTCTCCATATCCAAATTGTATCTTCCCTCAGGATAATGCCTGTCCTTGCACTGCAGCCATCTCAACACAAGGTTTTTAAGGTCATGCATTGGACCAAACATTCCCAGATTTATCCCAAATAGAGCATGTCTGGAATGCCATGGTTAGACACATTAGGTTGCATGGTCACCCAGCACATATTGTACAACAGTTGATTGCACAAGACATACAGTCATTGAGAGACATATGCCAAGAAATCATATCAACACTTATTGATTCAATGCCAACAAAGTTCCACAAATGAATAGGAGCTCATGATGGGCACATTTCATACTGAGACATGTATGGTATCTAAAGGGAATAAACTTGTCCTGATCAATTTAAAATTGTTATCATTTCTTCTGAGTATGACCCTGGATGTATCAACAAAGTTTCCAAAAATTCCACCACTTCTGTCCAGGTGTTGCAATTTATTTATTTATTTATTTTTTTCCCTGCCAGTGTATGATGCCTTAGCCATGAAGAGGACAAATGGTTTTGAAATTAACATATAAAACTACTTTTTTCATTTTCAGTTGAATACATTATTACACCCTTTCTTTCCTGATTCAAGTGTGTGACATTTTGTATTCCATGGAAATAAATTCTAATAATGGCTTCACAAAATTAAAATCTAGAGGTCAGGTATAACTGTGTCAATTCCTTAGCAACTTTGTATATGTACTGGGTAGTTATTTACTGTTCACATTTTGTGTATTGAAGGTGCAGAATATGTGTGTCTGTGTAGTAATTTAAAAAGACATAGATGATGAAGACAGCATAGTACACCTTCACAAGTGTTGAGTATATTCTTCATAGACATGTTTCCTCTAACAAAACCTTGTACTATAAATCTGATTAATTTAGTCTAGTTTTCAAAATCTAAAATATGAAAAGCCTAAGTTGTAATAAATAAAAAGTTATGTTTTAAGAAGTTTTACGATTCTGATATTTATCTTTTCTTTCCAGGAAGTTGATCAAGTTTTCCTGAAGGAAACAGAAATTGATTTGTTTATACTGACTGCAATTACTATTCATGAGCATGATTCAAATGACCTATCAAAGATTGTTATTAAGAGGCCTGATATCCATGCTGTTCACTTAACAACTGTTTATCTGAGAACAGCAATGCAGATATTCAACACTATAGGAGCTTGTGGATTTCCAGTCCCTCCTCAGGAAGTATGTAAAATCAGCATTTACAAGTTAATACAAAATAATGTTATTTGTCAATTAAAAGTTCTGTTTTACACTGGCATGAAGTTCTGCATCACTATGAAACACTGTGTTGTGTGCCATCTCTTCATCGCTGGAAAGAAGTGGTAATCACTTGACGCCAGATCTGGACTCTACAGTGGTTATTAAAACACTTCCCATCCAAAACAATCCGAGAGCTGTCAGGTATGATTAGCCATGTGTGGACGTGTGTTGTCATGCAAAAACAACACTTTTGAACTAAGTTTTGTATTGCTTGCCTTTTGTTTCATCAATGTTTCACAATACCTTTCTGAGTTAACTGTTGTGCCTCGTTCAAGGAAATCAACCTGAAGCACTCCTTCAGCATCCCAAAACACTGTAGCCATAATCTTTCTGGTTGAAAATGTTTGCAAACATTTTACTGGTCTTCTGTGAGAACTCATGTGCCCCCATTGCATGGACTCTCTTTTGTCTCACAATTAACATGTTTTACCCATGTCTCATCTCCCATTATGACACAATCGAGAAGTGCATAATCATCCTTGTCGTAGGCTTCAAAGAAATTCAAAAGTGCAGCAAGATATTGTTTTTTGTGGTCTTCCATCAAGGTTTTTGCCACCCATCTTGCACAACATGTGTGATACAATTTAATAAAGTAAACTTTGTGAAATTTGGGGAAATTAAGTCATAGTTCCATAATCATAAAGCAATGATTTTCATGAATTTTATCATTGATTTTTAGTGTCAGTTCATCAGTCACAAGGCTTGTCAGACCAGTGCAGCCCTCATCATGAACATTGGTGCAGCCATGTTTGTACTCAATGCGCCACCTTTGCTGATTATTCCATCTCCATACACCTCACTAATTTGCCGATGAATTTCAATTGGGTTGAGGTTTTTGACAGTAAAAACATAATCACTAAACACATTTCACAACACAGGGGATTTTCTATTGAAGCACACATTTCAATAATTCGCAATGAACAAAGAAGAAAAATCACAGTCCACATACCATGACATCTTTATGTGTTCCAAGTGTTGAAATATTTTGACACCAAGATGGTGGCGCCATCCCCATCCATGTCCACACTACGCACAAACATATATATTACTTTCTGGATAACCCTCGTATTTAGCAATGTTGATGTAGATCAATA
The DNA here is from genome assembly GCA_031002005.1 of Vandiemenella viatica. Classification (NCBI taxonomy): domain Eukaryota; kingdom Metazoa; phylum Arthropoda; class Insecta; order Orthoptera; family Morabidae; genus Vandiemenella; species Vandiemenella viatica. Next base: position 214,633,648 of record CM061921.1, read on the forward strand.
TTTTATAAAAAAAAATAATGTAAATTTCCTTAGTATGAACAAAATAAGCAACATCACGTACTATCAAAGATTGGCAAAGTAGCCCCAACACTTATCAAAGATGAAGAAGAGAGGAGGTCAACAACAAACACACAAAAAAGATGAGCACATATTACAGTAGTTTGGTAGTATAGTTTATTGATGTGAATAGACAAGTTACGTAGACTGGGAATTAGATGACCACACACTGAGGCTCACCACATGAATTAAATCCAAGATGGCTATGGTGGACAACACAGCAGTAGCATTTCCTTGTAGTTATCAATTATCTACTCAGTGATCTTCTCCCTCCTCAACCCCACCACCGGTGCCACCACCATCACCACTGCCACCACTGCTGCCACTAGCCACACATTCATCTATTCACATTAATAATGTTTACAACTGAAATACTTATTTATTTTATGCCAATCAGCATTATACATAAATTTTATATAAATAAGTTTAAGTTTAAAGAAAAACATTAGGTGCTCATACACATAGTATATTCATCACATTGTACATTTGAAAATTATTATGTAAATTTAATTATTAAGTATCAGACCTTAACACTTGCTGAGAATGATGTGAGAGATCCTTCAAAAAGTTTTATATCTGCAGAGTACTGGCTCATCAGCATGACAGTTCTATATATTAGGTCCATGAAAGACATATTTTTTATTTGAGCTTTGAACTGAGAGCAGCTGTCTAGTTCTTAGCACAGCCTATGAGCAGGTAAAGCCAAAGTTGGCTAAAATTTATGGTGAATCAATCAGCCTGTTAACAAGTTTGAAACAGAAATTCAGATTGGCAACATTGTAAGGCTCAGACGTTTACCGGAGTTAGGATAAACAGTTCATCACCTCAACTATAACCGTGTTTGTTATGCGCTTTTGGATATTAGATTGTTCTTGATTTTACGGCCACCACCATCTTGATTCCCTCGAAATGGAAAAGGAAGGTTCATCAAGCAAATAAAAATCACTGCTGCTAATTTAAAGTTCAAAGTTTCACTGTATTCTAAAAAAAAATATTTACAAGACCAAACAATCTACAGGCAATTGGGTATTCTTTACCAAAATAATTGACTTCAGGTTATGATAAGTAATCAGACCAGACCAAATCCCATTGCTAAATGAAAGTCACATTGAAAATATTTAAAACTGTCCTACCACACTCCCCAAAATCTTAAGATGGCTGCCTCCATTGTCTCGCGCCATGCTCTCACTACTATCTTCCTGCGCTAAGTGCTCCATGACCCAACACCCGCTCTGCTCCAGTGGTTTCCAGTAACAGGCAGCAATTAGTTCCAGTCGTTCGTATCAGTAATGTCGGTGCCGTTGAGCAAAAATCCTTCCACTGGGCCAGTCAGGTGACCTCCCAAAGTGTGAAAAATATGTATCCTTGCACCTTTATTTCATCATACTTTTTTCTTTTTTTAACTCCAAATACTCCTACTAATCTGAAATTTTAGCAGTAGCTAGGTTGATTTAAAAGTGTTAATTTCGATCAATATAAAAATTTTCATAGCTTTAATAGTTTGGCTGTAAAAAATTATTTTCTGTTTAACTCAAAAACTGCTTCTAATTTCCACAATTTTACAGCTACGAGGTTGAAACAACTTGAAGTAAAGTGTTGTGCAATCAAAAATTTCGGCCCCACAAATAACTTTCTGACATCTGTAAAACCTACTTTATATGATTCCACATGTTCTAAAATGACTGTTGAGGAATATGAAGTCACTAACTGTTTTCTTTAATTTACTATGTATTTCTAAAGAAATGCTATCTCTGGATGACGCAACAAGCAAAGCCGGCTTGTTCAGACATGTTCTGAAAGCTGTAAAAACTTCTACTTTGTTCCATCCCAATCAATATACTACTTATATCTTAGCAAGACCTATTGAGAACTGTTTCTACTAAATTATAGTGTGTTTTGAATATAGTTTACTCAAATGAATCTATGTATATTTCTAAACTGATTATTTTTACCTTCACCCATGTGTTTATCGTTTTTACATAAAGTTCAAAAATCAACCTTTAAACGTTATTGAGCATTTCGAAACTTGTGTATGTTGTGTAAGCCAAGATTAATTTTTTTTTTTTTGTAACTATAAACTGACCTTCTCTCTATCAAAATACGACTTCTAGAATTTAAAGTATGCAATTATGTCTTAAAGCTTTCATACCGGCTCAGATTTTTCAGTAGGCTTCTCCAGCTACATAATTTCTATCTTCTTTTAACAAGTCATTATTCTAAATGTCTCTAAAAATGAAGGAAATGTTTTCTTTTATGAAAATATTCTGAAACCAAATATTAAATATGCTGATCTTAGTTTCAGTCTTTCTATAACTGTTTAGTTAGGTTAATAACTTGAATTGACTGTTTACCTTGATTTATTGCCTAAATTGATTCCGTAAAGGACTCTATGTACCATGTTATTTGATTGAGTCTGCTGTTCTGTAAATAAATTTCGCTACACAGTTTGCAAAATTCTAGGTTAGCTTACAACTTGTCTGTGACTAATTAGGCAATTGATAAGAAATATAATACTGATTACATCCTCAGGTTTGTTATAACAGTATAAACATTTACACAAGTTCCCTTGATTTTTTTTCAATATGATTGATATGTAATTCAGTAAACGGAGATCAGACAACATACCCATAATCCAGTATTGGCTTGACAAAGGCTGAGAAAAAGAAGTATCAATGTTTTGGTATTCCTGAACCCCTAGCTTACTCTACAAATAAAACCTAGGCCTAGATAGGCATGAAGTGTCATGTAATTAATATTTCAGAGAAGGATAATTTGTCATTAGTAATCACACCAAGGTCGTTTGTTGTTTTGACTGATCACACAATTTGATATTCAAGCAGGTAAATTGTGGGCAGTTCATTATGTGATCACAGGAAAGATATCACTGCACATTTTTATGTTTAATGTCAGCTGAAGACTAGGTGGTTCAGATAGGGGGTTGGTATACAATGTTCCTACTACAGGTAATCTTTCCCTTGGCTTATGGCCATTTAGCAACTGGTCAAATTAGTTTGCCAGAAGTTTCACATTCCCATGGTTGCAGGTGACTAACTTTCCTTCTGGATTCTTGAAATGAAGGAATCATGGATTATACGAGCCCCTCTTTGAATACCCAGTAGAGGTTTGTAGTGTTGCACAACCAGAATTCTTCATCCAATTTTTCTGGTTTTGAACAACCATAAGATCTTTTCATTTGCCGAATGGTCTTGGCTTTGAGAAATCTTCCCATTCTTCTTTTCACTTAGTTGAGTTATGCTTTGTCTACTCTGTGGCTCACTTGTTGACTGCTCAGTCACACTCAGTATTCCACCTCCTGTAGTTGCTTCCTTTGAGGTTGCTCCAGAAACATACAAAGTATTATATTACTTTGAATTTTGTTGGCTTTATCTTAAAAATATTGTTCACAAATCCCTTTAGCAATCAACCATGGAGGATAGTAGGCTGTGGAGGAAAACTTATACAGCTTAGCAATGTAGTACTAGTTGTGTATCAAATGGCAACTTTGACATAGTCATTTTAAATTCTGATGGTTAGTTGCAATATAAAATATATCCCTGTTTCTGATATGCCACTTTAACCAATAGTTTTAAAATTATGAACTGTTTATCCGCTCACTACAAGACATTCGTTGTGTGGGTCTTATCTACTGAAGGATAAACATGCATTATTTCAGGGTAATCAAGTAGGCTGCCATCATGTTGTTATCTATCTTTATCTTACTTCCTGTGGCAGACTTTTTCTTTTTATTTTATTTTATTTGAGATATACATCTTCAGAAATTGAAAGGAAAAAAATCTTTCAACTTTATTGATGGATTCAATAGGCATATGGAATGTATAAATTATGGAATTGTATTATGATTAATTTTGATGTATTATGTCAAAATTTAAAGTTAGTAATAATAAAAACCTAACTATGTGCTTCTAGTAACTGTCTTGGTCTATCTGTTTGAGATTAGACTCACACTAGTGAGACATAAAATGTTATTTCCCTCAAAGTTCATAAATACATAAGATTTTTACTATGATTTTAAGTATACACTTTGAATTAGGACAAGCATAAAACCAATCAGTGACTGAAAATAAATACATGAGGACCAGAACAACAGATATAAAATCAATATGGACAATGGAAACAAAGAAACTGTCATTGGACACTAAAAATAAGATAGGATAGGGTAAAATAACCCATCACGTAAAAAAACACAAAAACAAACAAATTGCACAATTTTTCGGTGAGAAACCTTAGTCATGTGAGAGGCGAGGCATATGGCAGGGGGAACAATGCGATTAAAAATAGATCCGCCTCATGAACTGATGCATTGTATTCCCATTCTTTGCTTCATAAATAATTATGCATATGATGTAAGAGCACTTGTAACTGTAAAAGTATCTATTGCCGTATTCATCAGAAACCAGTTTTAGTAGACTGTAATTACAGAATTCGTTCCGCAGTTTCTCCTTTGACGGAAATTCAATGGTAATGTTAGAATTTGCGAGACCCCTCGCCTTTCGGTTATATTTCATTCTAGACATGAATACCGCGTGGGACAGCATAACTGGTAGGTGGTACACTAAATTCATGACAAAATAGACCTCGCATACCCAGCACTTTACCCCAGACTGAAAAAAATTAGCCTGCGCAGCAAGAAACTCGTAGACGCTTAGAAGCAAAGTTCGGAGTTCTACAGTTAAAATAACCACGAATATCACCATTTTAGTAATAATAATTATTGAAATAACCAAATATATTGATTATAGAGGAGTGATAAAACTTTTTTTTGTAATTTTGATAACCATTGTGTATTTTTTCCCCTCGAATTAAAAATTGGCAATTCGCTAGCAAACGCAATTATATGAAGAATCCCGAATAGAATCCCTAAATTACGCATGGAAAACCAAATAGAGAGCTTTAATGGATTAGTTACATTTTCTAGCGCTGCAGCGTTATAGAACTGTGTGTGACAAATACACACAAAGGTTGAGTGTAAATAGAAAGATCATTTATGAAAGAACTCTAATGGTTAACTAAGTCACGAAATACAAATAAGCTATTTCTAGAAAATTAAATGGTTCGGAATATTAACACCTTAATTTTGTTTACACCATAACGTATTAAGAAGGTAACCTTAACTTGATCGCAGTAACAACAGTTTTAGTAGTAATAATAATAATTAATAACTAAATAAATATACAAATCCGTCTGCATTGTGCATTAGCGGTTCCACATTTTAAATCTGGAAGACAGAAGCAGGAAAACTTTCAAAACACTCTGTTTCTAACTAACACTGATACTTCTATAAAATTTTCTGTCAAACATTACTTCCTACCTTCCAAGTCCGATGGGTTATAGGTAAAACTGTTGTCTGGCATTTGGGAGGACGTGAATTCAAACCCCGTCAGGCATCCAATTTCAGTATTCCATGGTTTCCGTAAATCTCTCCAGCTGAACTCAGGAAAAGATCATTAAAAAAGCCGTGGCTGAAATTCTTACCCGATCCAAGTTTCCAATACTATCAGTATATCAGGGTTCACATCACATTGCATCGAAGAAATGAGGAAGTGGAAAAAAAAAATGTGTTGGGTATGTGGTAACACTCTAATCTGGTTTTCAGGAGGTCGTGGGTTCGAATCCCCATCTGGCCATCCAGGTAAGCGTTTTAGAAGGTTTCCCCAAATCACTCAAGGTTAATGCCTGGATGGTTCTTCAAAAGACCGAGGCCGAATTCCTCCCCATTACTTGCCCCCAGTCCTTTACTGCCTCTAATGACCTGGATGAGATGTAATGATAGAAGCAAAAAGTAATTTCTCAAATAAAAATAATTACATCTCTGTGGAGTGTTTTGAACCTTTTCCTTGTTGGATTTATTTTATTCATCAGCCGAACATGGAAGCAAAGGGGCTACAGTGATATTTCCACATGTTTAAAGTCTCTACTTCAGTGTTGTTTTAGGGCTGGTCGACGTCAAAATCATTGTAGAGGATAAAGGACTGGGGGCATGTTTCGGGAAGGAATTCAGCCATGGACATTTCACGGAGTCATCCCGGCACTCAAGTAGTGATTTCGGTTAATCATGAAATATCGTAATACAGATGGATGCACGAAGGTTTGAACCCCTGTCCTACCAAATGGGATGGCTTCAGCATTACAGGGATTCTCGGTCATAAAAAAGATTCATGTCCGAGTCAGTTTGTAATTATTGTTCCTATATATCTACATGTTACGTTCAATTAATAACAACTGAGCGTCATGGACGATCTATAATGTTCTGGCCTCACATTTGAGAGGATGCAGGTTCAACTCCCCTTCCGGCCACCCAGATTCGAATTTTCTACGGTTTTTCCAAATCACTCAGAGCGAACGTCGGGATAGTTCCATCAAAAAGCCCATTTGTAGCTCCCAGTCAATTCCCGTCTCCAATGATCTCGAAGTCAAGCTGAAATTCTTTTTAGAAAAGTTTAGAAAGCCCTGTTCCTCTTGGATAAACGGTTCTACTCCCGTATAAGTCTTTTGCCTGTTAACTGTGTGAGACAACAGCCTCAGGTAGCAATATAAGCAAGTTGGTTGAACGAGGATGAGGAAAATCGCATGCCTTAAATGTCTGATAATTTCCTTGTTCTGTGGGCCTATGGAATTGTCTTCCGTGTTAGTAGACCACGACCACAGACACATTCACAAATTCCTTCGATAGAGTCCCGACCAAGATACTTAAGCTGGTGCTAGCAGTGTAGGGGTTAGGACAGTGTCATCGCATTGTAAAGATCACCGATTCCTGTCCATTCTCCCATATAGTTGCTTTTGATGAGTGTAATGTTCGTCTTGTGTTCACTTCACAATAGTGTGCCACATTACCTTAGGAAAGGCTGACACAATAGTCAGAAAAATATAAATTGGAGGAGGCTAAATGGTTAAAGGCACTGAAGGTCAAAAAATAATTAGATCAACAAATGAAGGCAGGTCAATTTTCAATAACGTGCACTTCAATTTTTTTTTTAAGGAAAAAGTGCCATAGTTACGGAACATTGATTAATTCATTTTATAATCAAATAGTGCAAGTAGGACATTACAAGATGCAGTGAGAGTATTCTAAAGTCAAAATCCACGAGAAATGATTTTCAGAAATTTTTAATGACTAATACATATTAGTTCAATGTTATTTTTCAACATTTTCATCGGTCCTCTAACTATGATCAAGTAATCTTAATAATGTGTTATATGAAGTTGTTTCTGTTACTTTCAGCAAATAGCTGTCACTGTATTTATAGGTGCTCGTAATAACTTCAAGGGGCATATTTTGAGTACGGAAGGTCATATTCACAAACCTTGTCAGAGCTAACTCTACTGAACAAGTGTTCTTCTCTTCCTCTGAGCCACTGGTAAAGAAATACTTGCTTGAAACGTTTGACAGATCAGTTACTTCCTTGTTGTGGCTGAACTGTAATTTCCTTGAGCCCGCACGAAGTATTTTTCTTATTACATAATGACCACGCTTAGTGTTAAACAGATTAAATCCTATACACTTAACAGAAATTAATTACCCCTCCCTGTGTACTAAAGAGCTTCACTACAGTCCGCCTAATTTCCAATTTTTTAATCCTTATACATTTTTTAGAACTCGGCCATGTTACTAGTTGGCACCAAACAAAGAATATTTTTTGTGAGATGAGATGGACCTGTGAGATATTTTTGAAGACAACCTTTTGGTTCAATAAAATTGTCTTTAAATTTTTAAAGGCTTTCCTCCCCATAGCCATCATCAAATTAAACCATTTTGTGTGATTATCCTGTGTACTGATGTATTTACAAGTGCTTTTTGCTCATACAATTGAAAGACGACACAAGACATACAACAACACCTACTTTAACACCCATGCCCCTGACCGGAATCATACCAGTGACCGAGAATCCCGGTAACGCTCAAGCCATCCCATTTGGCAGGACATGGGTTCAAACCTTCGTGCATCCATCCGTATTACGATATTTCATGATTAACCAAATTCACTACTTGAGTGCCGGGATGACTCCGTGAAATGTCCATGGCTGAATTCCTTCCCGAAACATGCCCCCAGTCCTTTTTCCACTACAATGATTTCGACATCGACCAGCCCTAAAACCACACCGAAGTAGAGACTTTACACATGTGGAAATAGCACTGTAGCCCATTTGCTACCATGTTCGGCCGTTGAATAAAATAAATTCAACAAGGAAAAGGTCCAAAACACTCCACAGAGATGTAATTATTTTTATTTGAGAAATTACTTTTTGCTTCTAGCATTACATCTCATCCAGGTCATTAGAGGCAGTAAAGGACTGGAGGCAAGTAATGGGGAGGAATTCGGCCTCGGTCTTTTGAAGAACCATCCCGGCATTCACCTGGAGTGATTTGGGGAAACCTTCTAAAACGCTTACCTGGATGGCCAGATGGGGATTCGAACCCACGACCTCCTGAAAACCAGATTAGAGTGTTACCACATACCCAACACATTTTTTTTCTACTTCCTCATTTCTTCAATGCAATGTGATGTGAACCCTGATATACTGATAGTATTTGAATCTGGGATCGGGTAAGAATTTCAGCCACGGCTTTTTTAAGGAATCCTGAGTTCAGCTGGAGAGATTTACGGAAACCATGGAATACTGAAATTGGATGCCCTACGGGGTTTGAATTTGCATCCTCCTGAATGCCAGGCAACAGTATTACCTATAACCCATCGGGCTTGGAAGGTAGGAAGTAATGTTTGACAGAAAATTTTATAGAAGTATCAGTGTTAGTTAGAAACAAAGAGTGTTTTGAAAGTTTTCCTGGTTCTGTCTTCCAGATTTAAAATGTGGAACCGCTAATTCACAATGCAGACGGATTTGTATATTTATTTAGTTATTAATTATTATTATTACTACTAAAACTGTTGCTACTGCGATCAAGTTAAGGTTACCTTCTTAATACGTTATGGTGTAAACAAAATTAAGGTGTTAATATTCCGAACCATTTAATTTTCTAGAAATAGCTTATTTGTATTTCGTGACTTAGTTAACCATTAGAGTTCTTTCATAAATGATCTTTCTATTTACACTCAACCTTTGTGTGTATTTGTCACACACAGTTCTATAACGCTGCAGCGCTAGAAAATGTAACTAATTCCATTAAAGCTCTCTATTTGGTTTTCCATGCGTAATTTAGGGATTCTATTCGGGATTCTTCATATAATTGCGTTTGCTAGTGAATTGCCAATTTTTAATTCGAGGGGAAAAAAATACACAATGGTTATCGAAATTACAAAAAAAGATTTATCATTCCTCTATAATCAATATATTTGGTTATTTCAGTAATTATTATTACTGAAATGGTGATATTCACGGTTATTTTAACTGTAGAACTCCGAACTTTGCTTCTAAGTGTCTGCGAGTTTCTTGCTGCGCGGGCTCATTTTTTTCAGTCTGGGGTAAAGTGCTGGGTATGAGAGTTCTATTTTGTCATGAATTTAGTGTACCACCTACCAGTTAAGCTGTCCCATGCGGTATTCGTGTCTAGAACGAAGCATAATCGAAAGGCGAGGGGTCTCGCGAATTTGTCCCTGACTGTACATGACTGGTGATAAGTACTGTAATCTTAGTTAAATTGCTATCAGAAGTTAGGGAGAAGTAAGCTTGTAATTCAAGTTAGGTATGAAATTAAAAGGTCACCAGTCCTGTGGGTCTGCTTCAAGACTACTGCATTACACTGGAATGTGGGTAGCGGGAGAAGCCGAGGGCCTTTGTCATGACCTCTCCCTTCAGCCAGTTTTTCCTGGAACCCCTGGTTGGGTAGAGAATTTGATAAGAGTTCACCTTTTAAAAGTGAAATTAAGGGTAGCAGTATTTGCTAACAAATGTATGGTCGTTGAGACATCAATGGTCCCATAATAACACTGGCGAAGCAGAGAATGAGCATGGTAGTCACAATATTTCGTGACGTCAGAAATCAGTATTGCTTTAGACCACTATTGTCTTATCTTACCTTGTTTGTTCTTCACAACATATGAGTTCTGTAGAATGTAAATACAATAGTGTTAAACAATAATATTTTATGTAATCATTTTCCGTTTAGTCATATTTTCTAGTAACACATGTGCCTTTTACATAAAGTTTACATTCTAAACCCTGTGTTTGGCCTAAAGAATGAGTGCCTCTGCCACTGAATGCATGTCAGGCCAGAAAAATGCTTCGTGACGTGGGCTGATGGCCTGAACTTTGGTGAATCTTACTATGGCAGTTTTGCCAAATGTCACTTTTCGGAGAGTAGCATTTAACATGACACTTTGGTATTATGATAGTTGGGACAGAATATCAGAAGTGTAATTTGTCAATGTTAAAAATAATTAAAAACATATTGAAACTTGGAAAGTAACAGGATTGGATGAAAAATGGTAACCAGGATATTCAGGACTTAAGTGAACTTGTGGATATTCAAGACTTCAGTGAACTGGTGAACAGTGCAAGTGATAAATTAATTTAAAATTCTTCTTGACAAAATTTTAAATTTTCGGGAATGTGGACAACCTGTATTTTCCACACAGAAATGGCCAGCGTGGTGCATTTCTACACCAGAGGTTACGCTTTCTTCTGCCAAGCACAGTTTTTGTTCACCTACAGACATTTACGCCTACAAAATATAATTTTTATTCATATTTTCTGACGAGATCTGGCGACGTGCGTCACGGCTGGAGTCGGCCCTGTTGCTGGAACACAGATGGCAATGCCTAGGGCTCCTTGCCCATCACGAGAGTCACAGCGAGGTGTGTGTTTGGCGTTGCTGCTAATGTCCAGAGAAGACAACAAGCAGCATGGGTGGTACTGACCCTCGATACTAGATGGCACATGCTTGGGGTTGGGCTGAGATGACCATCCCAAGGTCAGTGAACCAGAGAGTGGTTGCCGGTGTGAGCGCACCCAGCTCTCTGGAGCCCGACGGCACGCTGTTCAGCTGTGGACACATGTGGGATTGCTGAGAGAAGAGGAGACAAAGCCTGGAGCCCAAGGAGCACCCATCACCCACAGCAATCACTGTAGAATCACCAAACATGTTAATTCTTCGTTGCATTAATCAGAGGTTCACAATCATTTGCCTGAAACATACACCCTGTTAAGCTCATGGCTCGTCCAGTTCTTTGCACTTTCCAAGTTTTTTTTATTGTAAGAGTTAATGAATAAACTATGCTTTCTTGTTGATGGTTGAAGTTTCATTCACTTCAATTCATATTAAAATAATCCTAAAGTGCAATGTGTCATCTTGTCTATAGGTAAAGAATAATGATTTACCAAACAAACACAAAATATCGGGTGCTCACCTCACACTTTGACAAAACATTTGCTCTGCATTATAATCTTTTTTGGGTTTAGTTCTGTTGGCATTCCTTTACGCCACTAACTCAATCGACAGGCATACAGATCCTTAACTTTGGGACTATGTGGATCGATGGTATTTAAAGCAGTGTCAAACACGTACTTCCCAGTGGAGCGGCTCTAATTCCTTCGATGGTGCCTGAACATGGACATGAACCATGGACAAATGATTGTGAACCTCTGGTGAATGCAACGCAGAATTACCGCATTCTGCAGTGATGGCTGCAGGCGGTGCATGCTTCTCGGGCTCCAGTCTTTGTCTCCTCTTCTCTCAGCAATCCCACATGTGTCCATGGCCAAACAGCATGCCGTCTTGCTCCAGAGAGCAAGGTGTGCTAACACTGGCGATCACTCTCTGGTTCGCCAACCTTTGGACGGCCAGCTCAGTCCAACCCCAAGCATGTGCCATCTAATAACGAGGGTCAGTACCACCCACGCTGCTTGTTGTCTTCTCTGGGCGTTAGCAGCAATGCCAAACACACACGTCACTGCGGCTCTCGAGACAGGCAGCGAGACCCGAGAATTGCCATCTGTGTTCTGGCAGGGTTGGCAATACGGCCGACTCCAGCCACAGTGCACGTCGCCAGATCTCTTCGCCACATATGAACAAAAATTGTATTTTATAGGCATAAATATCTGTAGGGGAATGAAAACTGTGCTCGGCTGAAGAAGGCATAACCTCTTGTGTAGAAAGGCACCACGCTGGCCATTTCTGTGTGGACAAGTTGAAAAGTGATAACAGTTGAACAAAATAATATCTGCGGCACCTAGTTACGAGGGTGAGTCAAATGAAAACCTTAAAAAAAATTAAATATTATTTACTGTGCAGAAGTGATACAAAGCTGTATCACTTTTCAACATAATTCCCCCACACTCTATGCGAGTCCTCCACCACATACAAAGTGCATAAATTCCTTTACAAAAAAATTATTTTGGTATTCTGCGCAACCACTCATGCACCGCGTGGCGTACCTCTTCATCAGAATGGAACTTCTTTCCTCCCATTGCTTCTTTGAGTGGTCCAAACATATGGAAATCACTTGGGGCAAGGTCTGGTGAGTATGGTGGATGAGGAAGACACTCAAAATGCAGGTCTGTGATTGTAGCAACTGTTGTATGGGCAGTGAGGGTCCTTGCATTGGCATGTTGCAAAAGGACACCTGATGATAGCAATCCACATCGCTTTGATTTGATTTGCAGGTTGAAGATGATTTTTTAGGAGATCTGTGTATGATGCACTGGTGACAGTGGTCCCTCTAGGCATGTAATGCTCCAAAATGTTGCCTTTTTCGTCCCAAAAGAGAGTCAGCATAATCTTCCCTGGTGATGGTTCTGTTCGAAACTTCTTTGGTTTTGGTGATGAGGAATGGCGCCATTCTTTGCTCGCTCTCTTCGTTTCCGGTTGGTGGAAGTGAACCCAGGTTTCGTCCCCAGTAATGATTCTTGCAAGGAAGCCATCACCTTCTCATTCAATGTGCCGAAGAAGTTCTTCACAAGCATCAACACGCCGTTCTCTCATTTCAGGAGTCAGCTGCCGTGGCACCCATCTTGCAGACACTTTGTAAAACTGGAGCACATCATGCATGATGTGGTGTGCTCAACCATGAATAATCTTTAAACATGCTGCAATGTCATTCAGTGTCACTCGGCAGTTTTTCATTACTATGGCTTCAGCTGCTGCAATGTACTGAACCTTCATTCTTCGATGAATTTTAATAGGTTTCACACCTTCACTACTCAAAAACCGAATAAAGAATGCTGTTCTTCCCTGATGCAAGTCTCAAGTCGGGCAGCCATCTTTACACTGATACTGCAACGGTATTTGTGCATCTGCACTATGGTGCCACCTACAGGCCATTCTGCACGCTGCTTGTAGCACGCTTAGCAACTTACATAGTAACGGCGCAAAATTTCGATTTTTTATTACAAATTTAAGATTTTCATTTGACTCACCCTCTTAAAAAATAAATATAACTAACAAATATAATTTTATTTTGATCAGTTATGGGGTTGAAAAAATGTAGATATATATATATATATTATGATAGTATATTATGGTGGCAGGGTGCATGCTGCATGTTTCTCTGTACACATCAAACCTACTAATTTACAACAATACCTACACTTCGACAGTTGCCACCCTGTCTACACCAAGTGTTCCCTCCCATACAGCCTTACAATCCATGGCAGACGCATCTGTTCTGATCATGAATCAATTTCCAGTTACTCCCTAAAACAATCCTAAGCCCTCATTTCCCGCCAATACCCCAACGATCTCATGGAAAAACAAATCTCTCATGCCATCTCCCACAACCCTGGTTCTGCATGTCCTAAATTGACCGTGGACCAACACTCATCACCCAGTTCTTTCCTGACTTGGAATCCATCAACCAGATTCTCCGCCATGGGCCTGGCTTCCTATGGTTCTTCCCTGAAATACTTCTCCTTCTTCTCAAAATTCTACCCACTGCTCCCCGCACTTGCTTCAGCAGACCATCCAATCTGAATAACATCCTGGTCTACAAGTCTTTACCTTCTGAGTCTACTAGACCTTTACAGAGATCTTTCCCTTGTAAAACATACAGCGTGCATCCTGGCACCACCACTTACTCTAATCGTGCCACAGGAGAACCCTTCCCTGTAATTGGACCTGCTACGTGTGCTACCACTCACCTGATTTACCAACTCACCTATCTCCGTTGCACTGCTTCCTACATTGGCCTCACCACTCAACAACTATCCTACAGGATGAATGGCCACAGGCAAAAAGTTTATACTTCCAACCCTGACCATCCAGTGGCAATTCAGCCAACTCACATGATTCAAACACCTCAACACCTTATAAATGAATGCAATTTACTCAGTGTTGTTTATTTATAAACGTTTCTCGGGAAACAAACCGAGTAATATCATTATTGACGCACAATATTTCGGCGACTTTAATCTCCATCGCCATCTTCAGGTGCAGTTGTAACTCTTGAAGTCTGCCTTGAAGTCAGCCTTGAGCGTGTTGTTTGGAAACTGGCCTGGCAACAACAGACGTTGTTATGTTGCCTAGCAGCATCTCAGGCGTCATTAGACACCCGCGGAACACAAAAAGCAGAGCATTGTTGCCTAGCAGCATCTCAGACGTCATTAGACACCCGCGGAACACAAAAAGCAGAGCATTGTTGATGAGCAGCCTCAATAACAGGAAACCATGCATCACTTATCTGGAACCCACAATCCCTGTTAACCAAATCAGACGCGAGGACCAAAACATTGTACCTTGTTTTGCCGAGATTCGTCACCCTATTGAATCTTTTGCAGCGAAGAAAATTCTACGGACAGCGAGTTTGTCTCTGGTGAGGGAGAGGATTCAGTACACCAGGTGTGAGTTAGACTGTGTCTCTCAGTCTCTTCTTCCTTGCCTCATGTTTTTGTCTAACTTGTCTAACTGTCTGCACCCTGACACCAGGGAGTGGGTTGACAGCTGTACCATCGCTGAAAGCCATAGAGTTCAACGAAGTGCGACGGCACAGCAATGTGGGAAATTTGCCCCACTTGCCCGCAAAGTTAATGCCTCTTCTGCACCTGATAGAAGGACAGTAATTAATCTGAGTGGTGATGAATTAGACACTGCCACCTTTTCAGTTCTATCTAAAGGGCTAAATTTTGCGCCAGTACCCAAGACCATTCCATACATGGAAATTCTCACTGGCGTCGAGCTGGCCGTTCATGGTTTGCCTGTGAGGGCTGCTGAAGAGATAAGGCGAGAAACCAGCTGAATTTTAAGCAAGGCCAAACTGCCTAGGCCCAACACCACAGCTGCTGAGCGTAAATCACTTTGGTCATTGTGTCACAACCAAGATATTATTGTCCTATCAGCAGACAAGCGGAACGCTTCGGTGGTTCTTACGATGGCAGATTATCAATGGAAAGTAGAAGAACTTTTAGTGGATGCGTCTTACCGAAAAGTGTCGAAAGATCCAACCAATGCGGTAGCGAAGAAAACAACAGCTCTGCTGAAATGTTCGGGGCTACCAGAAGACACTATTAAACAGTTACAACCCCACGTAGCTGTTCCACCCAGACTTTATGGATTACCAAAAAGCCATAAACAAGGAACACCATTACGGCCAATAGTGTGTACTATTGGATTGGCCACTTATTATCTGGCTCGATACTTGACGGGGCTGTTATCACCAATTATGGGAAAATGTGTTCACCATGTGAAAAACTCTGCGGAATTTATTAATATTGTTAAAGAACTTCACCTAAGTCGACAGGATTTGATGGTGAGCTTCGATGTTGTTTCCCTCTTCACCAGGGTTCCTCTGACTGATACCCAGGTTAGTTGAACTGTTCCGCCACACATTACAATAATCGTACTTCTTGTATGACGGTCACTACTATGAGCAGATCGAGGGAGTTGCAATGGGCAGTCCCCTGTCACCTGTTATAGCTGATTTCTATATGGAACATTTTGAGGAGAAAGCATTGGAAAGTGCCCCCATGAATCCCAGTGCCTTCTTTCGGTACGTGGATGACACATTTGTTGTTTGGCCCCATGGTAGAGATAACCCAGATAAGTTTCTCCTTCACTTGAACAGTTTCAACAAAAACATCCAGTTCATGATGGAGGTTGAAAAGGAAGGCCACCTGGCCTTTTTAGACATTCTGATTATAAAGAAAGCCAATGGAACTTTAGGACACATGGTGTATAGAAAGCCAACGCACGCACATGGACCTGTACCTAAACGCACACAGTCATCATCATCCGGCACAGCGCAAGACAGTACTAACTACTCTTGTCCACAGAGAGCGGGCAATATGTGACAAAGACAGCCTTCCTAGTGAGTTAAAATATCTACGTGATACCTTCAGAAAGAATGGGTACAATGAACATCAGATACAGTTGGCATTCCGGGAAATGAAACGCAGGCCTAATAAAAACGATAATGGTCCACACGATAAATTAGCCTTCTTGCTGTACTCTGGCACCACAACATCTAGGGTCGGAAGAGTCCTGGCAAGAAATGGCATTAAGACCATTTTCCTACCACCACCAAAATTGAGAAACGTTTTGCGCTCTCCAAAAGATGACCTTGGCCTTCGTACACCCAGAGTTTACTGCTTCCCATGTGAATGTGGGAAGAAATACATCGGCCAGACGACACGGTTCGTACAACAACGTTGTTTGGAACACGCCCAACATGTTCGCCTGGGGCAAAAAGATAAATCAGCAGTGGCGGAACATAGTTTGGCAGAAGGACATGGTTTTGATTTTGAAGCAACTAAGGTGCTGACACATGCGAGAGACTTCTGGGACAGCATCATTAAAGAAGCATTTGAAATTCGCCTCGCGTCTGATTTGGTTAACAGGGATTGTGGGTTCCAGATAAGTGATGCATGGTTTCCTGTTATTGAGGCTGCTCGTCACCATCGCTCTGCTTTTTGTGTTCCGTGGGCATCTAATGACGTCTGAGATGCTGCTAGGCAACATAACAACGTCTGTCGTTGCCATGCCAGTTTTCAAACAACACGCTCAAGGCTGACTTCAAGGCAGACTTCAAGACTTACAGCTGCACCTGAAGATGGCGACGGAGAATAAAGTCGTCAAAATATTGTTCATCAATAATGATATTACTCGGTTTGTTTCCCGAGAAACGTTTATAAATAAACCTCAACACCTGTTTTACAGTTAGAGCTGTTAGAGTTTTTCTGAACACAATCACCCCTTGAGAACTCTATGGATGGGAATAACCTATCAACATATTCTTGACACCAGACACACACCTGGCCTAAACCTATGCTAAACCTGTCATTTCCTGTTTATGATCAGTTATATATATATTTCTACATTTATTCACCCATATAACTGATCAAAATAAAATTATAATTGTTAATTATATTTATTCTTTAACTATTCACCAGAGATATTATTTTGTTCCACTTTTATTGTTATTCAACCTTATTCCTCCCACCCACACACCCCTGGCACTTCCATCACCACCCCATGTATTTCGCTTTTGTTTCATTCATGAGGCGGCTCCAGATGTGATCGCATCTTTCCCCCTGCCATATGTCTCGCATATGACATGACTAAGGTTTCTCACTGAAATTTTGTGCAATATGTTTGTTTTTGTGTTTTTTACGTGTTCATCTCACCCTCCTGCCTTCATCTGTGGTTAGTGACGGGTTATTTTCCCTATTCTGTCTTATTTTTAGATATCAAATCAATGCATATATGAAATATTGGGTTACATTTTAATCAGTCAAGAATGAGTAAAGTACAAGGAAGACAACCACAATCCACTAGTGACCTGAATGCCAACACTAGACCACCCTTACTGAGTTTGTTATATTGATCTTTCACTTTTTCATATGACAAAGTGTTCATCTGTGAAATTAAACATTTGCATTCCATTTTGTGGTCACAGCCCTCCAGCCTTCAGCTTTGGTAAGGTGATGGGTTGCTTCTCATTTCCCTTGTCCTAGTTTGTATGGCACATCATTTGTCCATTATTATTATCAGAAAGTCTAACCCCTCCTCCACATGGTGGAAGATGGGCAATGGCATAAAGTAGGGGATTGCCTGTGGGGGTGAGGTACAGTGGGGACATAGTGTGCCCCAGGACCAAAACAGTAGCTGTGAAGGCCCTACAGGAATGCTGAAAATTGGCCGTCAGTGAGGCTTTGGTGAAGCTACAACAGGCGTAGTAGTGGATAGAGCCTGCTTTTTTTTAGAAAAAAAAAAAAAAAAAAAAACCTCGGAGAGGATGGAGCAATGGGCAGAATACATGACTATGGAAATGGTTTAGGATTTGGATCCTTGAATATACAGCCATTAACTGGGAAAGTGGAGGAAATTGTGGACATGATGGAGAGAAGGAAGTTGGATATTTTGTGGTTGGGTGAGACAAAGTGGAAAGGGAAGCGTTGGAGAGAAATGAGCATTGGTTTCCAACTGTATTGAAATGCAAATGAGGAAGCGAGAAGAAATGGAGTAGGGGTAGTTGTGAGAGAGGGGTTGAAAGAGGAAGAGATTAGTTATAGAATGATGGAGATTAAGATAGTGGTCAAAGAAAGAAGCCTGGACTTACTTCAAGTATACGCCCCACAAGTAGGCTGTCCAATTCAATAGAAGGGGGTGTTTGAGCAGGAGTTGCAGAGACAGTTAAATGGGAAAAATATTATAATTATGGGAGACTTGAATGCTCATGTAGACACAGAAAAGCATGGGTATGGGAAAGTAATAGGAACAGAAGGATGGGGTGGCAGAAATGAAGAAGGGGAATGGCTGCTGGATTTCTGCAAACGAAATGGATTGGAAATAGGAAATTCCTGATACAAAAAGCAAGAGAGCCACAATGTAACATGGTATAGTAATGATTGGCAGAGGAAGTCAGTTGTGGACTACTTTATATTTAATGGTGAATTGAAGAAGAGTGTGGCAGATGTGAAGGTAATACCATCAGAGACATTGGATAGTGATCACCAGCTATTGGTAATGGAGCTAAGGATTGCAGCAGAGAGGAGAAAATCAGGAAAACAGGATAGGAGATTAAGGGTATGAAAATTGAAAGAGAAGAGTAATGAAGAGAAATACGAGAGAATAGTAAGGAGTAAGATACCCACAGTGGAAATGGGGACTGTGGAAGAGGAATGGGAATATTTTAAAACGACGTTAGTTCAAGCAGCAGAAACAGTGTGTAAAAGCACTGGTAACACCAAAAGGTGGAAAGAAACAGCATTGTGGAATGATAGAGTAAAACAAGCAGTGGAACTCAAGAATAGGGCCTTTAGGGAATGGTTCAAGCAGAGGACACAGGAGACATGGGATGAAGAAAAAGAAGGAGGCCAAACAAATAGTAACGGAGGAAGTGGCTGGAGAAATGGACCAACATGATGGAAGAAGATAGCAAAGGAAATACAAAAGTTCTATATGGAATGGTAAAATGGAAGAGGAAGGAGCGGATGGAAAATGACAACATACTAGATAAAGATGGAAAGTAAATAAACAGCTAAGAAAGATTAAAAATGATGTGGAAGGAGCATTTTAAAGCCTTATTGAACTCAGATTGGTCACAGGATGATACAGTTGTTCAGGAGAAGAAGGAAAATAACAGCCACAAAGGAGCGAAATAGAAGGATTTAACTTGGGAAGAAGTGGAAACAGCTATGGGTAAGATGAAGGGAAAGGCATCAGGCATCTATAAAGTGAGCATGTAAATGATAAGTTCAGCAGGAGTAGTAAGCAAGCAGTGGCTATACCGTGTGATGAGAGTGGTATGGGATTAGGGCACAACTCCTGAAGACTGGATAAAAGGAATAATTATACCTATATTCAAAAAAGGGAGCAGGAAGGAGTTTAAAAACTATAGAGGGATTACATGGATGTGCCACTGTACCAAAGTGTATGAGAAGATCATTGAAGAAAGGATATGTGACAGCAGTGGCAGCTCTAGACGTAGTGACACTGTGACATGTCACCACCTCTAATCAAGAATAAATAAATTAAAAAATAAATATTTATAAATGCGGCGTTCTCTACTCTATGATAACTTATGACAGCTAGGGAAAATATTGAACTCCATCTGTTGGCCAAATCAGTGAACTGTTCTGCTGTCATGGAGACTTTTCAGGTATCACAAATCGCACTTGTGCTCTAGCGTTTTTGTAGAAATATTTAAGGGTTGGTGTTCGCTTGTTAATAGCAAATGGAGACAACTTCGTTCTGTCACACGCTGCAGCTCAACAAAGTTAGTAACACTGTTGGTAGAGTGCAGCAGCAGCTGCCATTTTGTCACATTCAACTACATCCCCTGGAACAATGCTTCTCAACCTGCAGTTTGCAGACCACTGGTGATCCTCAAAGATAGTTCAGGTGATCCACAGGCGGAATATCATAAATTTTGATACCATATTCGTACTGTATAAGGCTGTTTGTCCAAATTTTTAAAAGCCTTGAATATTTCAATGACACAGCAAAAATTTGGCATTTCCAGGATGAGGATAGAACAGTGTTGTTTCTACAATAGTCTATTCTTTTCCAGATCACATCACAGAAAGAGCGCCGTTTTGTCTAGATATTAAGTAAATGAAGGTTTACTAAGGGTTTTAAATGGGTATGAGGAAATGCTGTGGGTGGTAGTATTGGTAACATGAGTGGTGAAGTAAACAAAAATAAATGGTGTACAGTTTAGTGTCTTTTATTTTGGTTTATGTATGTAGGCCATTGGTATAGCGAAGCGTCCAGCCCATAGTAACATTATTATTTATCTGGTTTGGTCTGATTAATATGTAATTAACTTTTAATAGTTCACTTCCAGTTTCATACCTGCGATTTCATAGAAATTCAAAACATGGTTTTAGATTTATTATGTTATAATGGCACATGTGCGAGATGCTAATATCATAGATAATAAAATTAGGCCCAGGGTGGAAGACATTAAAGACAGGGAACTACTCAGAGGAAAAGATCTGACTGAAGAAAAGCCAATCAGAAAAAGGAGGGTTTTCTCTGAGGAAGAAAAAGCAAGAGTGAGCCAGGGAATGAAAGAGTTCTGGTGACCAAGGAAGGAAACTCAGAAGAGGAAATGAAGTTGCACAATCGTCGTCCATAGACAGCTGAAACGAAAAGAGGAAAAAATAAAATTTAGGCCCGTGTAAGTTAGAGGACCACAGCATTATTTTGACAGTTTAATGGTACTCGGAATGAAAAAGGTTGAGAAATGCTGCCCTAGAAGCTTTGTCAATGCGAGGTGGAAATATTGTTTCTGTTTCTCAGATCCTCTGAAGGATTCTCAAGCAAAATGTGTTCCACTGTCACCGTGGCCATCGAAGGCAGTGCTGGATTAAGAAGGTATGGATGGGCCCCTAGGCACAAAAAAATTGATTCTCTCTGTTTTTGAAAATAATTATCTTTATTTTATAAGTACAAAGAAAAGGTTTTGTAGATGACTAATAGAATTTATCATATTTTTTCAATTAACAAAAAAAAATTATTTAATGAAAAAAATTAACTTTCAGAGGGGCAATAAAAATTGGGGGTTCCAGGCTACTGCCTAGTCATGCCTAATCCTGCCTATTGGGTAATCCAGCACTGCCTGTAGATCAACTTGTTGGTTTTTGGCTAATCACTCAATGTTTATTGTTTTGTCAATTTTAAAACATTTATCATTGATTAATTTCAAATCATTTCTTTAATCTGGTAGTAACTGCAGGTAATGAGACTTTCACACGTTGCAAATTTCTATGTTGCAAGATTCCTGTTTTTCCAGGCACCTTTCACTTCAATAATGATCAGTAAACCATCGAAAAATTTCATTGTTGACACCACCTGTCCAAGTCACCTCGGCCGCCACTGTGTGACAGGGTGGTAAATGGGCTAAGGGAAGAGCAGTATGGCTTCAGATCAGGGAGATCGACGGTAGACCTGATATTTGCTAAGAGACAGCTGCAGGAAAAACATTATGAGTATGGAAATGATCTACTGTTGGTATTCCTTGATACAGAGAAAGCATATGATTGTGTACAGAGGAGTAAGGTATGGAAGGCCTCGGAGAACAGACGAGTTCCCAAAGAAACCATCAGGATAGTGACAGAACTGTACCAAGGAAGTGTGAGCTATGTGAAAATAGGGGCAGGAAGAACAGATTGGTTGAAACAAAGGAATGGACTAAAACAAGGAAGTGCCCTCTCACCACTTCTCTTTATTGTAATCATTGATGATATAATGCAGAAACTGGCAGTGAGGATGGGAGAGGAGTACACGTAGGTGATGGCTTTTGCGGATGACCTGATGATCTGGGGAGGTGATGAAGAGGAGTGCAGTGGCAGTTGGATGTATGGACAGACAGTATGGAGGAATAAGTACTGAAATTTAATGTAAAGAAATGTGAGTACATAGTAATAACCAGAAAGAAGAATAGGATAACCCAGGGAATTGTTATGGCAAGTGAGCAACTAGAAAAAGGTAAGCAGGTTCAAGTACTTGGGGAGTGTATTAGAGGAATGTGGAGGAAATGATGGTGAGATAAGTGAAAGAGGAAGACAAGCAGAGGCATTTCTAAGGAACATTAGAAGCCTGATATGGAATAAAGATGTGCCACAGAGAAGCAAGAGAGTAATCTATCACACATACTATGTGCCTATCTTGACTTATGCTGCTGAAACATGAACAATGAAGAAGTGGGACATCAGCAGACTACAAGCAAGTGAAATGAAGTTTTTAAGAGGTAGAATGGGAGTTACTGAAATGGAGAGAATAAGGAATGATGTGATTAGATGCACCATCAAAGAGGAACCCCTACAGGAAAGGGTAGAGAGGACCAGACTGAGATGAAATGGACATGTAAAGAGAATGGAGGTTCAGAGAATCCCAAGAAAAATCCATGAAATTAAGATGCATGGTAAACGACCCAGAGGAAGACGAAGAGATAGATGGCTGAAGGGAGTGGAGGAATGTGTAGGGAAAAGAGGAGAGGCCTGGAACATGTTGGTGACAGAGAGTTGGTGGGAAGAAAGAAGGAAATGGAGAGGCTTGTGCATGAAGCAGACCTGGCCAGTGTCTGGAAGCTGTTGAGAATGATGATGATATATAGATAATAGGTTTGTTGTTTATACTCTTTTACACATTAGCATTTTGGTGATTAGTACCCAGAGAAAATACTCTATTATTGTCAGTGAGCTCCATTAAAAAAAATAGAAAATGGTTACACTGTGGTAAGTAATTGTCTTAATCTATTTCCAACACAGCTGTAATTCCTCTGTTTTTAAACTACAATCCA
The DNA here is from genome assembly GCA_031002005.1 of Vandiemenella viatica. Classification (NCBI taxonomy): domain Eukaryota; kingdom Metazoa; phylum Arthropoda; class Insecta; order Orthoptera; family Morabidae; genus Vandiemenella; species Vandiemenella viatica. The sequence continues at coordinate 214,656,858 of CM061921.1, forward strand.
TGGTGTAATAATTCTTTGTTGTATCATAACTTTTATATGGTCTTTTAGATTCCTTATTCTTTGCATCTGGCCAACATTTATTCTGTAATAGTGACATTGTTAGGCAGTAACAATAAGGAAGGATAGGGAAAAATAACCCATCACTTACCACAGGTGAGGGCAGAGGGTGAAGATGAGCGCTAAAACATGAATAAACTTTACAATATTCATGCAAAAAAGGTGTTAGAGGTGAAACATATGGTAAGAGTCTCAGATGTTTACACATTAAACACATCAAGACCTGCTGTATGCGTGAGCTAAAGATAAACCAGATAGGAAGGGTGAGGATTGCCATGGTGGGGAGGAGGGCGAGTTCATCATTGATAATGATGGGAAAGTATAATGTAATGAACAACAAAGTTAATTAATTGTATCTTTATATTAATGTAAGTAGATGTAATTAATTTTTTATTTACTTTTAAACAGGCCCAAAATATATTTCCTTCCCACATGGCTCAATTTTGACCTATTAATATGGTAGGTCTTGATCTGTACACATCTGATCCACTTGCCTAATGTCTCACCTGTTAGGGAGCGTCCATAAACCACGCAGCTCGATTTTGGCCTCCTGTGAACTCCCCCCCCCCCCCCACCCACCCATATAGCCTGACATGGTTTTTGCCTCTACATCCTCCCCCCTCCTCCACATAGCACATAGCTTTTTACCCTTTTGATTCCAGAAGGACATTTTTGTACTGTTTTGTCAGGCTATTATAAATTACATACGGAGATAATTAAATGAAGCAAATATATATTCACATGCTGTTTTGTGTTCTGTACCCCTTTTTAACTGTGAAAAATTATATGGATGGAAAGCTATGTGACCTGGCTCAAAATCCCACTCCCCACTGAGCAAAAACAAAATCTCGATTTTCTGGTCTAAACTTCATTGCTTTGGTTTTTGCAAACTAGAATTTGAGGCATACCTATCAGTGGACCTATTCTTAAACAAAAGGCATGAGTTAGACAAACCATTTATGGTGGTGATTACAAATCTCAGAGAAATTGAAACTTTTATTTGAAACTGGTGGCTTTACTGCTGAACTCAGTACTGTAAAAATAGATTTAAATTTGATTCTGTTGCTATGAACCTGCCAGTGTGGCTGCACATGTTAAAGTGCCACCACACTGGATCAGGATTCATAATGGGCACAGGTTCAAATCCCAGGCGCCACATGTTGGGATGGTCTCCAATCACCGTAACACAAACTATACCTTTCACAAACAAAAAGAAGTACACTAGTAATATGAAGCACAAGCTCGACATTTTTTGAACAGATGGCAACACTTAAGCTCCCTGTATTAGAATAAGTTCCTTCTGGCAACCACCCAGGGCATCTTAAATTTTGTGTTCATCATTTTTTTTTGTTATCACAACTCTCTTGCCAGCAGATCTGGTAAGTAACAGGTTTTTTTCCTCTGTCCTCATTTATTTTCATATTACAATAAAATATTTTTATTATCATTATTTTTTTTCATAGTTTTTTTTCATTATTATTACTTTTATCATTTGTTGTTTATTATATAATTTATCACAATTTCCAATGATATTTTGTTTTCAAAATTATTTTTTCCCACTTCATGATCTTCTCCCCAACCTCTCTTTTTCTTCCAAAGTCAACAGCAAATTCATTTCATTCACATAGTGAAGTCTAGTTACACATACCCATCAATGTTACAATGTGATTAATTTTTTTCTTACATGACTAAGGGGTCGCCTGTAATACTGCATAGATTGTGTCCTTGCAGTACTGCTGCCTTTAACAATGGTTAGCATTGGGTTTATTTTCCCTGCCTGTGTTTGTTTCAATAGAAGTATAAGTAATGGAGATATGTCTACTTTTATGGAAAGATGTCTGAATGGAGATCAAGAGGTCTCTGACAACAATCAGGGTACTAATAGTCTGTATACAGGCCCTGAACCTATGTCTTTGCAATAACTTGCATCATGTGCATGAATTAAGCTATGAATATTCAATTGTTCAAATGTAGCTATGACAGAGGTGGTATAGGTTGCAATAAAACTCTATTACTGGGTCTTTATGACCGCACAGTTTTGGTTACTTGTTGCTGAAGAATGGAATCACCTTAGATAAACAATCAGAACAGGTAAAAGAAGCTGGGGAGAAGGGGGGAGGAAAGGAATTAAAGAGTAAATATGGAAATCAGTAGCAGAAGAACCTTAAACTCAAAAGAAGGGTACTTGTCTTAATCTTTCAACTATAGGCAATCACACAAACTTAACAAATATATAGGTAGTAAGAAAACTTCAAAGTATGTTAGGAATTTTGGGAATAACTTATAAGAATGATTACTAATCATATGTTAATTTATAGAACAGTTAAACATTCTGAATATAGTGGAGAGAGAAGCTGCCTGAATAAAATAGGTAAAACATTAAAAATTTCAATGTTTTTAAGGTTCACATAGTTCAAAATTAAGTAGAGAAATGTACTTCAGACCTTGAAGTTGATATATAGAAAATGGAAAACGTGCATGTATGACGTAAACAATATGAGGAGATATATTACATCTTGTCGGGCTTCATATTTGTTGCTTGGAAAAATAGAATGTGAAAGAAAGAAAAACATGATAAGTGCACTGTAACAGGAGAAAATTATGTTTTCAAACTGCAGCCCAAAATTATTGTACTACAATAGTCCAGTGTGTGCAGGTGTATGATTTATCATATTAGTTCACTTCTACATATGCAATGTCTTATGTAGAATTAAGACTAATATTTTATTAAAAATTGCATGGCAGATTGACTTAGTAATCGAAGAAATTCTTTTTAATAAAACAAATTTTTCTAATACTAGCTGATCTCATTGATTAATTCTTCCCTGCCACACCTCTCATAATATTCTTGCTCCTTTGTTGACTATAGTTAAAAAGATTCTCTCGCTCTCCATTTGTCATCCATCCTGCCAACATTCGAAAACCTAAGCAATTAATGAACTTCAAGATAGAAAATGTATGAATATTATTTAATGGGAGGCAAGCTCATTGACTTACAAGTGACAAGTTACAGAAAGTAAAAGAAAAAAAATCATATAGATTTGTTTAACTATGGGATTTGAAGTTTGCACCTAATTATAGAAGCATTGCTGTTTTGTGGTTTGACACTAGATGCCAGAATCTGTACTTATAATAAAACTGTAACTGGGAAAAAGTTTGTACGTTGTTTCAAAAAAAGAGTTGGGGTACTGTTAATAAACTACAGAGAAGGAATCAACTTATTTTTTTTTCCAATCCCTTAGAGCCTTCCCTACAAAAGAAAATTTTTCCACACTCTTATGCCTGAAACCAAGTGCCACGTGGTTATCTTTACCCTTCCACACACCTCTCTTAATTTTCCCGCCAATATTTTTCATGCTTCATCACCAGTAATATGCCTTGTACACTCCTATAACTCTCTTCACCCTCCTTCCACATTCCAATGAATCCCACTTCAGCTCCTTTATCATAATAGTTACTGATTGTGTTCTGCGGTAATTTCCGAAGACAAATCTAGCAGCCCTTTTGTGCACTCCCTCAAACTCCTGTGTTTGACACTCATACTACACCACCATATTCAAGCAGTGGCCTAACCAGTGTTTTCTAACCCAATTCCCTTAGTTATCTGTATATCCTTTCATCACTCTTTCCAGCAGGTGTAGGATTTTGAACCCTTTTCCTACCACCTGTCCAATGTGTCCTGACCAGTCAAGTTTGTTATTAAATGTATTTGTTATTAAATGTATTTGTTATTAAATGTATTTTGAGTCTTCAACATGCAATTCCTTCCCCACTTTATAATCATAATCAACCTTTAACATTTTATCTGTGTACCTAACAAGCTGTCTCTTCTTTGCATTTGTCTTCATCGCATGTTAATTCACCCAGCTAGATATCATGTCTAGATCACCCTATAGCTGTTTACAATCTTCTATCATTTTGATCCTCTTATTTAACATTATATCATCTGCAAACAATTAATACAATCATTCATTAGAATAACAAATAGCAATGGTCTCAATATACTACCTTATGGAACCCCCATATCCACTCCCACTTCTTTTGATACTGCATTTCCTACCATAACTTATTGCTTTCTACCTTTTAAGAAATCTTCTACCCAGCAAATTACCTTTTCAGCAACTCCAGTAGCTTTTGCCTTATTTAGCACCATTTTATGGCTCACTCTGTCAAAAGCCTTTATAAAGTCTAGTGCTACACTATCAACTTGACCTCCCATGTTAATATCATCAGAAATATCTTGCATATAGCCTACTAACTGAGATTCGCATGAATATCCTTGCCTAAAGCCATGTTGCTTTTTTTTTTTTAACTGCTTAATGTCTCTTAACAGCAAGGTCTTTAGAGACGGGAAAGGATGGGGTCAAGGAATTTGGAAGGAATTCGGCCATGGCCTTTTGAAGGAAGCATCCCGGCATTTGCGTGGAGTGATCTGGGAAACCATGGAAAACCCAAATCTGGATGCCCAGACGGGGATTCGAACCGCCGTCCTCCCGAATGCGAGGCCAGAATGCCACCATTACACCACCATGCTTGGTATCCTGTTGCTAACATGAAAATCACTTATGTTCCTCACAGAAATGTCTGATATGGTTGTATATTAATCTCTCAATTAATTTTACTACTACTGATGTCAAGCTTATTGGCCTGTAGTTTTTGACCCTATTTGTCACTCTACCTCTATGGACCAGTATGACTATCACACATTTCCAGTGTTAAACAACATGTATCCAAACTCAATTTAAATCATGTTTCAAGATAAGGTACAATGCTACACCCATAGTAATATTATCCACACTGCCTCATTTACACTATTTTATATTCGTTAGTTCCTTCATGATATCTTCATATTTTCAATTTTTCTAATCTGCTTACTTCCAACTGTGCGGATAGGTTCATTTTCTGATATAATGTCTACCATATGTGAATTATTGTCCCTAATGGTCTCACTGAACCAGTTACTTAGTAACTCTGCCTTTTTAAATACTCAGTTACTTCTTCTCTGTCCTTATCTATGACTATCTCAGCACCCTCTCTTCTCCTCAGTTTCCTGATATAGCTCTAGAAATTTCTAGATGCATCAGTCAGTGGTCCCCCTGCACCAATTATATTCTTCATACACTTATCCTTCGCTAGGTACTTTGACATTATTAATTCCTTGTTTAGTTGTTTCAAGAAATTCCTACTGCCTTGCTGTTTCTTATCCCTATTAGATTCTCATCTTACCAACCTCTTTATCCTCCTCAACTCCTTGTTATTGGATATAGGTTTTGTTCTTATCTTTATTTTCTGTTTTGAAATAAACATTTCTTCAGCCTTTTTTATTATTTCCTGGAACTCTTATCACTTCGTCTCCACTGTACTTGTGTCATTCTTCCATTTGCTGAAAATATCCCTGAAATGTCTTTTCAGTAATGAAATTTGTGCTTTTCTATAACATTACCTGTTTTCCCCTTCAATTTTGGCCACTGGTTTACTGAATCCCCTTATATCCATCACAACTGCACTATGATCATTTATTCCTTCAGTTTCTTGACACTCAAAAAGTTTATCATCAGGTTTTATTTTGGTCCCCTTGTGTTCTGCTCAACCACTTGTGTAAAGACTTCTTCTCTTACTAAGGTATTTGTAAATCTCTGTTCCCTTTTGTTAATGAAACTAATGAATAAGGAAATGGCTTTAGGGAATATAAATTACAAGGAAAGGGAAAATGACTCTTCACTCACCAAGCTTGAAGGCTGTGACGAAAGAAGAACATATATGACGAACAAAAGAATACACAATATTTTGGTTTTACACCTTATTCATACTGTAGGAAATAAATCGTGTCGTTTGGGAGGTGTGCACACATGTGTTAAGCTTCACCTCATTTCCTACTATATGAATAATGTGTAAAACCAAAATATTGTGTATTCTTGTGTTCGTCATATATGTTTTTTTTTTTTCATCGCAGCCTTCAACGTTGGTGAGCAAAGAGTCATTTTCCGTTTCCTTGTAATTTATGCTCCCTTGTGTTATTAATTTTATTTCCTACCCAGTTGACACCTGGTAAGTTTAAATCCCCACCAATAACAACCATTCTATGCTCACATCTGAACTTAGTTTCACCCTAAGAACCTCATCTTTATCATTTATTCTTCCACTATCGTATGCAGCCAACACCCGGACTTTTTCTTTTAACTACCCCAGAAGTCTACCCCCAGTAATTCATGGTAATGATATCTGAACACTAGTGAACTGTAGTCATATTTGCTAACCAGTATGGATACCCCTCCACTAGCTCCTCTATCTCTGTGGCACACTCTGTAACCATTGGGGTAAACCTCATTGCCTAATACTCCTTCTTTGAACTAAGACTATACCCCTATAATTACTTGAGGTCCGTGTATCTCCATTAGGTTTGCAAACTCCATTACTTTGTTCATTATACTTCTACAGTTTTAAAGTAACACTCTTATCACTGGCTTTGTGATATTTGCAGCACTAACATTCACCTTCCGAAATCAACATTCTCTGTTATTGTTTCAAAAGCTTCATCTATTTCTTTCGCATTAGTTATGTTTCTAACAATGGATTTACACTCTCTATCCCTTTGATTGCCTATTTTTATCCCTTCACCAGCAGCCCCTAACCTAAAACTTATAATCATATAAAGATGTCTCTATGACAATATGATAATCAGTCCAAATCTACATTGCACCTACATACAATTAATTGGTACAAATGAAGGTGTCAAGTAGGCCAATGCTTTTTGTGTATATGATACAAATGGCCAATACAAATTTCAGTTTGATCCATGAATACCTGGTATAGGTATCACAAATTTAAAATACTATACTAACAGTTGAAGAAAATAATTGAAAGAAGAATCATTTGTATATTAAATTTGTATTGAGCAACATAGTAAACATTGTAATGAAATGAAAGAAATTTTATGACTGTTTTACACCACCAAAATTTGTTGTTAGAAGGTATAATAATTTAACAATACTATCATTTAAGTTACATAGTCTGTGATATGATTAACATCTTTGTATGGTAAAGACACTGACAGGAAGCTATTGTTATTTTAAATATTGAAAAAAAAAAACATATCGAAATCAAGTATGAATTTTTACAAGCAGTGGCTGCAATGATACTACTAGCATTTTAATGCAATTACCATAACACTTGAATCATGTTAACTCAATCCAGCTACTGTATGATAATGTCACTAGCAATGTTGGATGTGCTGTAGGTAATTCTGACTCTTTTTCCATCAGAGTTGATGTTCATCAGACATCAGCTTTGTCTCTACTCCTGTTTATCCTCTGTCTTGACACCATTGCTGCAGAACTTCTGACTCCACACCCCTGAACATTGCTCCATGCTAATGATATCATGGTCGCCTTTGAGTCTTGACAAGAATCAGAACAAAAAATAAAATAATGGAAAACTTCCCTCAATAAATATTGCATACGACTTAAATGTTCAGAATACTGAGTGCATGGAATGTGAAGTTCCAAGTGATGGGTCTGTTATTATCGATGTCATTGAACTCTGTAAATCATCTGAATTCAAATACCTGAGAACAGAACTCTGTTCGGATGGTCAGACGCTCCTAGAAGTCAAAAACAGAGTCAATGCAGCGTGGATTAAGTGGCAATCCTTTTCAACTGGAAGGTGCTATTGTACTTTAAATTAAGGGTTTACAGAACCACCATTCAACCAGTGGCACTGTACGGAACCGAATGTTGGCCAGTCCTGAAAAGACCTGAACAACAGCTGCATGTCATGGAAATGTAGATGATTTGCTGGCTGCAGTGACTCACTTGATTCGACCGCATCAGGAATGATAATCTACAGGTGGCATTTGGCGTGGTTTCAATCCCTGAGAAATTGTCTGGGCATCATTTGCCATGGTACACCCATGTGCTACGCAGCAACGACACCACAGTGGTGAGAACAGCACTCGGCATAAGACTGGAGGGCCGAAGACTGCAAGGGAGACCCAGGAAGTGCTGGTTGGATACCTTGCAGGAGGATATGCTTCTAGACAATGCCACACCTGAAGATGCACAAGATAGGCACAAATGGAAGAAGTAGTTCAGTAAAGCAGACCCTAAAATGCAGGATTAATGCTAAGAAGAAGAAGAACACTTGGATTGTACAAGGCTTTGAATGAATATCGAGACTGCTCAGATGAAGAAACAGTGGTGCCAGGGAGATGAGGGGGGGGGGGGGTGCTAGAAAATCTAAACATTACAAACTGTGATAATAATAAGATAGTGAAAATGTTGTTAGTAATAAAAATAGGGAGGATGGGGAAGGTAAACTCATTACTCATTACTCATTACTCACCACAGGTTGAGGCAGGTGGACCATGTCAAAAAAATAATCATGAATGCACTTTACAATATTTCAGTATAAATGTTTATACCAATTATAGTAAAGTAACAAATAAACATGAACACACTTAATAGTGTTTCAGTGTTCAAATATTTTAAAGTGTGTCCAAGTTTATTTGTTCATTGTGAACCTCCTGCCTTCATCTGTGCTGAGTAATAGGTTTACTGTGTCTTCTTTCTTCCTTATAAATTTTAGGAATTAAAATGCAAGAGAGAAAAATAAACATTTCAAGGGAAAGACACCCATCATATTAAAAATATGATGCTGTAACAGCTAAGTGCCTATAAAATATTTATATGTGGTTTAATTGGCAGATGTAATATTTGCAAACAGTAAATTTTATTATGAGACAATCTTTTGCATATGGAGCAACTTCGTTACAATTTTTTGTTACAGTTTTTTGAATGGGTTAGATCATCTTTGTTATGGAGTTTTTTTTGCAGTTATTGAAATGAAGTTACTCTTGGGGATAAGTTTGGCTGCTATAGATGTAAGTAAACATGGGTTTATTTAGCAATATATTGTGAGTGTGAAAACCTGCATGATTTTAGAACATGGGAGTTATTGTTTAATAAAAGGAAGTTTACCATAGTTTTGTGTTATTAAAATTATTATTTGTGTATGGATGTTCTTATAGATGTGTAATTGATAATCAATTTTTGATGCTATAGTACTCATTTTAATTCCAGTGTTTACCACATATGTATTTTGATGGAAAGTATTTTCAAGACTTATATATCAAGTTTTCAACAGGATTTGATGTAATGGCTGTTATTAAAAACAAGGTAACAAGTGTGCAGAATTATTTATTCAGCAGTGTATGTGAGTTTACTCATTGTATTGTTCACTGTACTTTATTTGTTACAGGATGATTATAGAGCACAGTATATTCAAGTTAAGGAATTTACCAAGGAATAAATCACAATCAAGAAATTTTGAAATCCCTGAAAATTTTTACAGTAAATAATAATCATACACATTATTTGTTACTTGCTAGTTTAAATTTTGAGATTTAAATAATTCTTCAATGAAGATTAATTTACTTTGATGTCATATATTTCTTGATTGGAGCTATAAAGAAGCTTTGTTTCCAAAACTTTAAATCGTGTGTTTATTTGATTGTTTAATAGTGATATAATATGTTTATATAAAATGTGTTATGTTAGTCTGTCAATAACTGAATTGACTATCTGAAATCTATTTGGATGCCACATATTACAACAAAAAGATTGAATGTGACATAATATTTAGTAAAGTACAAACTGTGTTTCTTCTTTTGTGATAAAGTCTGTATTCAGATTTTGCAATATTAATTTATACTGACTAAAATCGTGTCTGTATAAAATGCAATAGTGTTTCTCTTGGAATACCCATTGGTTCTGGGATTTTTTCTACCCTTGATTTTCCTTTATCAATTTTCCAAAGGAAAATGCACTTTAAATTACTTATGAAAATAGTATAGAAACTATTATCTGTCATAGAAATAAAATTATTAATAATTATGTATCATCTTGGTTCTCCAGGTGGAACTGCGTCGATTTATTAAAACCTGACGTTTCTGCCATCATGCTGTGGCCTTCTTCAGAGGACTGCTTTGTTAGTTGCCAATATCGCCTTATATAGTAGCAGGAAGCTAGCGCACGTGCGCTAATTGTCTGCAGTGATGTCACGGTGTCCAGTGTAGGCAGTAGGATGGGGTCGTTCGTCTTGGGTTTTCCTGAGCAGGTATGACCATATATGGTCAAGTTGTAAACCACTATTGGCATTATGTTTTTCGGCAATTTTTGTATTTCTAACGCTTCTCTTAAATGCCTAGGCCACCATCTGCTCTCAATAGCTATAACACTGGTCTTATCAAATAAAATTGAATGGCTGACTTTAGAACTACAACAGACTTGCTTGTGTCATTATTTTTCAAATGCCTGATGTGCTCATTGAGCCTCTCCTTAACAGTGTGTTTAATAAATCTACGCGGCTCAACCTGGAGAACGAAGGTGATACATACAGTGACCGTGGAAGCTTTCGTAATCATATTAATAATTATGTTTTATGGCTAAAATAATTATTTGTAAAATCTGTAGTAGAACCATTTAGGCGGTTCTGGTAAAAGAAATATTAGGCTTACCAAGAATGAGTTAAATAATGAGGCATGAGAAAACAGCTGTTCACTTGTAGATAGAAACCTGAAAATGCATTTAAACTAATCAGTTTATAATAAAAAGAAAATTGGCAATGATGGCATAGATGTTAAATAATTCAAGTTAATAATTTTTGATTGATAATGCCAAGGACACATAATGTATTAATTATTTCACAAGGTTTGTTATAACTCTCCCTTTTATTATGTTTCTTATTTTTCTGCAGATTTTTTTGTTGTTAAATCCAGTGACCCCATATTCTTGACACATTTGCAACTACTTTTGTATATAGTTTATTTGTTCTTAGGTCTTTGGAAATATCACACTTAATTCTGCTGCTGTCTGTTAGAAACATCGAATATTTTAGCTGTCTCTTAAGTAGGGCACATATTTAAAAATTTTGATCCTATTATTTTACTGAATGCTTCATTGATCTGGAATGACTATAGCAATGTTGTATGACAAATATAAAAAGTCAAAGCTGCAATGATTTGGTGGCTTTGTATGGGATTCAAGTCAGGAGAAAATGTTGACAGAATCTATTATTTACAGATTCATTTACAATTGATGTTGTAGAGCATCCTCAGGAGATATTTTACCTACATTCTGATTAGCACGAAGAAAAATACATATAAACTTAAGATACAAATTTTATGATTTTTTATGTTTACTGGACAGTGTCATAAACACCCCAAAGATTATTAAAAGTGCATCTTGTGTGATATAGTTAATTGTTTTATTTTACTCTTTGGTTACTGCAATCTGTTCACTCACTATAGTGAAATTTTAACTAAGAATATCTTACACCACAATAGTGAAATGAAGGATGATATTTATTTGAGGCCAGTTCCTAATATACAGTTTATATTCATGCACCTAATGACAGAAATGTTTCTACCGAGAATATATACATTTTGATACTACAGTAACTACATGTTACATTGGTAATAAATAATTGTTATCCTCTGGCTGTTAGTTATGTAAACTTTTAAAACCAGATGTTATATTATTTTTACTGGCTGCAACTTTGTTAATTTGTACTGATAATGTACAGATCTCTTTGGTAAGACTAATTTTAATCAAAGCTAACATATAAACAGCAAGAAATCAAAATCAAACCAATACATTCTGAGTGTATTTGATTCATCAAATTTGTAGACAGACATTTAAAACAAAAAAAGAAAATAAAAAGCAGTTGATTCTTTCTCTGTAGCCTATTAATAGTGCTTCAAAAAAATTAATCTATTAAATGGACTGAGTTTTTTCAGATTACAGTTTTATTAATAGTGTATATTTGTTAACTATGTATTTTTGATGCAGAAGTGGAGAACTGTTCCATCACTCACCTAGATGAGTTACACATGCAATTAAAAAAAAAAAAAAACTGCTTGAATTGATTAGGACCATATTCCTAACCGCACCCACTCCAGGAAGTGTACATTTTGGACTTAATTCAAAACCTTCTTCCAGTATCATATCTACTTCAATACTCTAATACTCATGACAAGATGACCAGTTTTTACTTTTGTGGATCACATGTGATTGACTCAGTTTTAAAAGCAAGATTTGCTTGACATGTCCTTCAATGCTCTGCTCTGCACAAAATAATATTTTATTGATATAATAATAATTTCATGTGGTCTTAATGACCTAATGACAGCAGTTCTTACCATTTGTGCAATCTGTCCCATAGTAGCCACATAACTTAGTCCAGTAATCCAATCGGGTAAGTGGGACATACAGTTTAACATGTAATCCAAACCATGGAGCACCCTAGTGTAGTTCACATTAACAAAGCAAAGCTTTGCCAGATATGAAGGCCTGTTTTAAGGTGCATAAAAATTCTGATTAAAGCTGGGATTCAAACCATGCACCTTTATATCTCCATTCCTATTCCTTAACTAAATGAGCCAAGAGATCATGCTATTGGTTTAAATGAATTAATTTTTTATGTAAGCTAATAAAATTCAAACCTCATCTTACTTTAACACTTCTAGTAAATAGAATACACATAAAAATATTACTTTGAGTGTGTTAAAGTTAGCCTGTGTTGCAGTTTCAAGAAATATTTTTTTTTTTTCTCCATCTGCTATTTGGTTGCTAACTGTAGGTAGTTACTCCTTAGCAAAAAGATGCACAACTTTACTGATAAAGACGTAAGTGATGGATGGCTTCATTGAATATCATGTTTGGACAGTGTATTAGTTTCAGTGAAGTTTCTTCTTGATCAACAGGATTAACACATGATGGCATCTATAGTACAAATCATAGGATTCATTCTTATTGTGCAGGAGGTCATAAAATCAGTTGTAGCCGGACCGATGATTTTCTACAGCACAGTAAGCATGCTGTCCTTAGGAGACGATTATAAATCAGCCTTGTCTGTTAGTGTTTTTTCTTGGATTCTGAACTAAATAAGTGTGAAACAACAATAATTCTGGGTGTATATCGTAACTGTTTGTTTACTGCAAGGTATGATAAGGGAATTAAAATTTACAATTTTTTATGTGTAAGTATCTCTTCACAGTTCTTAATTGATATAAAAAAAAACCTCATTGGGAAATATATTTGAGAAGAATCTCTGTTTTAGTTTTCCTTACAGCATTGATAAGTTAGTGAACATAGCATTGCTTAATATTTTACAGCAGGAAAATTTATTGAAAGAAAGTAACTTCAGCTGTTGAAATCTCATGGTACACTTATTACCAGCAATCATCACAAAAATAAATTTCTATAAAACATGCCTATCAGACATTTGTGTCAGTGTAAAAATGAAGTGTAAATAATGTTGAAAGTTGTAAAAGGGATCCACAGAAAAAGAATAAAAAACATAATTTTCCAAAGTGTATGTGAAAAAAAAAACCTTTCCTTTATGCTTTTTTTTCTAATTTTTGTTTATACCATGAATGATTGAAAAATTTAGCTTTTCCTTTAGCCATATATTTCTGTTTTAATTCAGTCTTTAAATACATTTAAATTAATTCTGTACAAAAGTATTTTCACTGTGCACTTAACACGAAACTTAATTTTTGTACAATACATGACCATACTGATTCAAACAGTGTTTCATTGCACAATGAAGCAATGAATTAAGAAAAGTGGTACTATGCTGTGCTCACTGTTTTTTGTTCTGAATTGTTAAAATTATCAACGTAAGTCTAATTACATTGTATTCAAATTGTTACTTTCATAAAGGAAAATTTAAATATGATCGTTCTAATATGCTTACATGGCAATCAATGGAATTAAAGTGTATTTATTTCATTATGATTTTAGGTTAATAAAAAATATTAGTCTTTCAAATGCAGAGACATTTCAACAGGATGTGCATTTTTAAAAAGGAATTCAGCATGTAGACAAATATGAAAAATTTTAAATCAAGAATAACAACACACATTAGTAGTATTCAAAAAGCTGTAGTAATGAAAAAATTATTTTTGAATAAAGGTCTTAACTTCTTTATGTTTTTGTTGCAATAAGAAATTGTGGTTTTGAATTAATGTCAGGCATTACAATATTATTCTTTCGCATTGATAATACCATAAAATTAATACATAAAATGAAACTTTGATGGATCTGTGTGCTATATTTGGTGTTAAAAAAGTATATAATATCTTAACAATATTTAAAAAAAGGGTAAAGACAAAAATATCTAATAAACATTGGGCACATGGCAATGCATGCCTCAGCCCTTTGGCGTAAGGAATCATGCACTCCTTGAAAGTGTCCTGGTTGGTCCTGTACATCTTCTGTGCATGTCATCACAAACAGAACCAAGCAGGACACTTTCAAAGAGTGCATGATTCCTTATGCCGAAGGGCTGAGGCATGTATTGCATCAAACTGCAGACTTGTTAATAACTCCAAAAGTATGGATTTGTGACTCAATGTTTATTTGACATTTTTGTCTTATTTTAAAATATTTTACCCTTTTTTTAACACCCTGTTTAGAACTGAATAGTTCCTGTAAATTATGAAAGTCTATTTAAATTAATATTGTGTAACATTGTAAAAATCCATTTAAAGTAATTGATTTCTCTTCATGAAAGTTTTGAGTATCCATTGCAGGGCACTTCAACTGCTTTCTGCAGTACACTATTGGTGAAATACAAAAACTGTTTTCATATTATTTGATGTTTCTTAAAAATCAGTTACTTAAGTCACCCTTAGCCAACACAATCGTAAATTTTTATTCTAGGTGCAACTTATTTGCAGTTAAAATTGGTAGGATTGTGAGAAATAGATATTTTACTACAGGAAGATTTAATAATAATAATAATAATAATTGTGTTGGTTAGTGAAGGTTCTATTCCTGTAGGCCTGTTTATGTTATTGATTTTGCTTGCAGTTAACTCAAAAAAAATCTATTAATAAAAATAGTCAGTGGGCAATATGTGAAGGAATATTAATGACACAAAAGTGACTTGATTGTCTGATAGGATATATTTAAGAGTAAAATGTTTTATTTATAAGAATAATTCAAAATACTCTTACTTGTTAGCCATAATTTCTGGGTTTTTTTTCTTCTTTTTTTTCCTCCCCCCTACCACCAACAGATTAATATGGTAAACAAATGTGCTAAATATCAATTTAAAATAATGTTAAATGGATGAAACTGTTGTTTACTTAACCTGTTGCAGTTATAGGAAAGAATTGCAGTATTAAATGGTACATAAAAGAGTTGTTTTGGATTATTTTTCAGTGTAGTGAAGTAAGAACTTAGTTAACAAGAATTTAATATTCAGAATAGTTATGTCTTGTTCTACTCCTTGAGTTGAAATAAATTTACAACCAAACTTTTTCATATCTTATATATTTCTGCGTGTATTTTGTTTATTTATGTTTCCACAGCTGCCTTTGTTTAGGTGCAGTACATGTTTCTATACTTATTCAACACATTTCGCATCATTTATTATATTAGACTTTCACCAACTGTGTTACACATGGCCACACTAATTATTGTGATTTCTTGAATCTGATTGTGTACTGTGTATTTTAGAGTATATTTGTAATTAAATTTTCTCCCTTATTAAAATGTTTTAGGTGTTAAGAGTGAAGATTCACGCTATATGATGTATGTGAAATGTAGGCATATGTGCCTTTAGTAATGCTATTCATATTTGTCAATGTGATGTATAACTATAAAACAGTGGTTTCTAAATGTTCCTCTACAATTTCACAAAAGCTGAGGATAATGTGTTGCAGCAGTCAACCAAGTAAGAATTTTAATACCTTCGTCAATGTGGTATAGAAATTGTAAATTATAAAACTTATAAAAATTGGATCTATGAAAGCACTTATCTAGTAAGGGCATTATATCTAAATTAAATGTTGTTTATTGAGGTATGTAATATTCATTATTGACAAGGTTTAACCATCTACTTTCTAGATAAGTCTGCTGTTGTTTTTACTGACATTTGGCCAGATATATTATTTGATAACCTTGCAGATTTGTTTTGATATTTTTAACATCAAAAACATATAAGTCTAAATAATTATACCTCAGTCTGGGCAATTGTATATGAGTTCATTTGATTTACATTAAAATAATGTATCCAAATTATAGTTCTGTGAAGAAGTTACTTAGTAAATAACTGATATTCAGGTATGATATAAAGAAAACTTTTTGAAGTGTACTACTTGAAAGAAAAATGTTTGTTACAAATATTCCTTTTTTAGATTGTTCACATTTTTTAATATAAACTGATACTTCTTTGTACCTGATTATAAAGTATATTTCATTCTGATGAACTGATTTGTTTTCTGAGTAAACATAATATGTTTGCTTTTTTGTGAGGGCATTTGGTTTTTGTTAAATATCCTTTGTGTTTACAATTCTAAACACAGTTAAATTTTGCTATGAAAAAGTTTTTGTTTTTTTTTGCCGTATATTTAATTGGAAATAACTATATTTACAAAGTTGGTGTAACTTGCATTTTGCATTTAGAGTTTTACTATAGTAATTTTTGTTGTTAAAATACAAAAATTATTTCTTATACCCTCCTACGTGTCGTGTTTATACTTTGGTGTGTAAAAGAAACACCATCAACTAAGCTTACTTCCAGATAAGAAATACATGTATTGACTGTCTGAAATGAAATAAAACTCTGTGGTAACTATTTTTTTAAATATAACAAATCCTCATAACTTCCTATAGCATTTTTGGTGTATAAATGGCTTATAATCACCAAGATTATATTCAGAAATTTTTGCATAATTTTCTCAAAATTGGATATTAGTAGACATTTTACAAATGTCTTGGATTTTACAGTATGAAAAATTTGGATTTTCCTTGACGAAATGGTGTAGCTTGCTGAGTTCTTAATCATATTTTAAATAGTATGATGATGTGTGGGAATGCTATCAAAGCCTGTACTCATTACTATTTAATACTTAATAATTTATATTTATTTTTTATTTGAAAAAGGGGGAGGAGTATTGTGCAACATTCTGCTGCTCACCTTTCATGTTGCTCATATTTCTTCATTACATTGGAAGAATTTAAAGTTTGCTGCCAGAATAGTAAGGTTGTTTGTGGAATACAAAAATGAGAATAATAGAAAAATTATGTCTGATGTATACTAGGCAGTAGGCACCTCACTTGGGTTTTGTGTGTTGCTTGTTTCCTGACACTTTTAACTGCTGCACACACTATAGAACATTCCAGGACTGTGAATTTTTTCAGGGGGCGTCCATTAATTATGTGAGGTGAAATGGGGGGGCAGGGAAATCTAACCTTGGGGGAGGGAGGGTCAATGGAAATCTCACTAAAAATGACACAAATTTCAAGTTTAGGTGGGGTATAAGGCCTAGAATCGACGGAAGCATGAGAGCTAAAAAAATGCTCTCAAAAATATGAGGTCGATTAGGATTGAGGGGGGGGGCGTGAAAATCTCATGTCATTTGTCACCTTAGGATGGGGCCTGACCAGATCTCACCAAATCCCACCAGAGGTGGGGCGGGGGGGGGGGGGAGGGGTCAAAAATCCCGGAAAAACAAATATTTTAATACACAATGTTTGGCATAGAGTTTTTGTAAGAAAATTATTATTATTATTTTTTTTTGACATAAGCATGTATGTAAACATATTTAAATTCCTCTAGTAGAACTAATTTTATTTTGTACATTATGACTCATATTACCACTATAGTGTTTTGTATTTGAAAAGTATAGCATTATACATTTTATGTTGCTTATTTTTTTTAACTGCAATAGGAAGACAAAATAATAATAATTTATTGAAAATATAGTATAGCAGTCACGTGATAAATTTACACCAGTGACAGTGCAGAGGTCCATGAGGTTGGAGAAACATACAATCTTAGCCATGGCATGGGTATTAATAAATGCAGAAAACATAAAAATTAGCATATTAAACTTATGAGATCTTACCTAAAACACATTAGTAGCAATTGGGATGGTAAAACAAAAGATTTTACTGATTTTCTACTGTTTTATTACAAAATTGTCTGATGGGGTCAGAATAGAACAGTTAGATGTGCAAAAAGTGATATTTCTGCTTCATGTTTTTTAGTAATATGTAATTTTTTTTTATTTACGGGCTCTTAAACTGACCTCTACTTCTGGTGAAGCTTTTCTTTCTTAATGTTAGGTACATCATGGCACTCCATGGTTCAGATCCTGTTTAAAATTGTGGGTGCCCTTTATGCTTTAGGGTTACTGGTAAGGTTAGGATAGCCACTATAAGAAGCGCTTGTGCGGCATATCAAAACTCTTATCATTCAGTGGTCATTCGAAGCTTTCAGAGATATTCTAACCTACAATATGTATATTTCTTAGTATAGTAGAACACAACCCCTATAAACCTGTTATTATTATAAAAAATGGGGAGTAAAATTAAGGGAATAATTTATGCAGTTATAAATAAATTTTATTTCTATTTTTCAATGTAAACAGTAACAACTTTTGCAACTGGAGTCAGCAGTTTCTAAGCTGTCCGTTGTATCATATGCAGGGGTGCTGCATCCTCAAACGAGCGCCGTCATAGGGGGGGGGGGAAGAGTCAATGCAAAGATAGATCGTCTGTGCAAAAAGTAAAACCCCAACAACTTAATACAACTTCATCCTTCCCGCCAAAATAAACTATCAGCTTGCTGTTCACACATTATTTTAACACTAATCATCAAGAAGAGTTTATAAACATGAGAACTTCAGCTTTATGCACAGTTGTATGTCATCATAGGGTCAATTCGAGACATCTCTAGTTATTCAAATCAAGAAAATCACAACTGGTCCCATCATTACTATTATCTGGTTACGCGCCTCTTCGGGGCCTTTTGAGCTGTAGTCTTGGCATTCATTCGAATGTGGGTGCTTGTGCATTGTGTGGTGAATACTGAGTGAAATCAAAACGTTATTTACTGATGAAAAGTTATTACTGTTGTAGCAGTCATTGTGTGAGCAGTATGAATGTAGTTATGCAATGTTAGATTCCATCTTCATGCATCCAAAGAAATAGAGAAGAATGGAAAGGATAGTAGAAGAGATAGTAGGTGAAGATCAGTATGGGTTTAGGAAAAACCGCAGTACTAGGGAACCAATTCTGGCTTTAAGATTAATACTTGAAGGGCTGATCCAGAAAAACAAAGATACTTTTATGGCATTTGTTGATTTAGAAAAAGCTTTCGGTAATGTATAGTGGGACAAGATGTTCAAAATTTTAGAGAAGTCAGGTAGAAATTATTGAGATACAATAATACTTCATAAACTATATAATAATAAGGTGGCAATAATAAAAGTAGAGAATCATGGGAGACATGCATCAGTTAAAAAGAGTATGAGACAAGGTTGTTGTCATTCCCCATTAATATTCAACTTGTATGTAGAGGAAGAAATAATGGAAGTGAAGGAAACATTTGAATGTGGCATAAGTATTCAAGGAGAAAAAAATCATCAGTATGCTACGATTTGCTTATGACACGACACTGTCTTGTTAGCACAACAGGCTGAGGATAAAGAGAAGTTACTGATTGTCATGAACAAAATACTGAAGGAAGTTTTTGGATTAAATATAAATTAAAGAAAGACAAAAGTGATTAAATGTAGCAGAAATGATACCAGTAATAGCAGATTAAATATAAAAATAGGATTTGATGTGATAGGAGAAGTACCGGTAAGTGAATTCTGCTACCTGGAAAGTAAAATTACAACTGTCGGTCGAAGCAGGAATGATGTTAAAAGCAGAATAGCACTAGCAAAAAGAGCCTTCATGAAAAAGCGAACTGATTTATTTTCAACTGTTAATCTAGGACTTAGAAAGAACTTTTTAAAACTCTATGTTTGGAGTACAGCACTTTATGGCAGTGAAGCATGGACTTTAGGAATACCAGAAGAAGGAAAATTGGAGCATTTGAAATGTGGTGCTACAGACGGATGCTAAAAATTAAGTGGACAGATGAAGTACGAAATGAACGAGTTTTGGAGATGATGGGTGAGGAAAGAAGTTTGCGAAATTGTTTTACAGAAGGAAGAGAAAGGATGTTAGATCATATTTTGAGACATGCCAAGATTGGTTAATTTTTTAGAGAAGGGAACATACGAATGTAAGAACGGTAGAGGAAAGACAGTGATATATGAAGAATCTATGGAATAGATAATTGAGGACGTGGATTGTAAGGGTCCGTTGAGATGAAGACGTTAGCATAAGATAGGAAGGGATGGAAGATTGTGTCAAATTAGTCAATACACTGAGGATAGCCAAAAAAAAGAGAGGTATAGGGCCATTGACAAGTTCGGGCATGTAACTTATTGGCGCTTGCGATCCTAAACTAACGGGAATATCTATGCTAATATTATAAATGCGAAAGTATCTCTGTCTGTTTGTTTGTTACGTTTCTTGGGCTAAATAGTTAATCTGATCGTGATAAGTTTCACAAGGAAATGCGATTTGGCATTGGAATTGACATAGGATACTTTTTTCTGTTTAAATAGTACATATTGTCATGTAATTTCGACAAATTACTGAAACGAACATAGGCCAACGGTTAGGATGTGTAAAACTGTGTAGTGCCGTGTTGTATGGAGCCTTGGTAGCTCAAGGGTGCAGTTCGGTGCTAGCATTTGGCGTGTACGGACGTATAAACGGACAACTGCCGCGAAGCTCCGAGTTTACAGTGTTTAAGTGTTTCAAGTAATATTCAAGAGAGTAAAGTGATATTGTAAGAAGTTGAAGAATTACAGATATCAGGCAGGTCATCGGCCAAAGATACAGAAGGGGTAAGAAATGGCGCATGCGACGTTATCAAGAAAGAATACAGTGAAATTTGCGTTTGACCGAGCATATGTTGGAACAACAGCCTTTGAGATTCACGAGTTGCTATATGACACGGTCAAACTGAATGACGAAGAAATTGTAGGAATTCAGTTAGATTCTTTTCAGAATAGTGTTTTTGTGAAAATGACAAACGAAAAATTTTGTGAGAAAATAATTGAGTTGTACTCCGGAAATTTGAAATTCAATCACCCAGACGGAAAGTATCCAATGCAGGAATGGGAATTAGACATGTGAGAATACTGAATCTTCCCTTTGAAGTAACCAGTGAATCAATATTACACGCAGTTAAACCATTCGGAACAGTAATAGAGATAATGGAAGATAAGTGGTGTGGGAACATAAGATACAAAAAGTCAAATGGAGTGAGAATAGCAAAAATGGAAATATCTAGGCATATCCCCTCTTATATCAATGTGTGTGGTTTCCGTGCTTTGGTAGTGTATGATGGCCAGCCAAGAACTTGTGGATGCCGTGGATCACATAAGAGCAAACTGCCCAAGAATTCAAACAGCAACATTGCATTTAACGTATGTGAAGCGGACAGCTGTTCAGGAAAACAACGGAATCGATCGACCGGAAAACGCACAGCAACTTCCTCCACTGCAGGAAACTGACGGAATAGCAAAAACGACAGAAATAACACCCCTGGAAAAAGACAAAACACGGAAAATCGGAGAAACAAACCAAATAGAAGAAGATAAACTCCAAACGAAGGAGACGGAGAACCTTAACTGTAAACAGGGAAATCCAATAACAATACAAACAAAAATAAAAAACGGAAAGACTTAGTAGAAATATTTAAATACCCAAATGAAATCGAGGAAGCAATGGAATCAGAAAACGAAAAAAGTGATCTCACAAAGACGAATGATCCTCAGTCGACAGCCGATGAAATGGAGTTGACACAACTGGAACTCGATAAGGCTGGTA
Organism: Vandiemenella viatica; assembly: GCA_031002005.1. Lineage (NCBI taxonomy): Eukaryota > Metazoa > Arthropoda > Insecta > Orthoptera > Morabidae > Vandiemenella > Vandiemenella viatica. The sequence goes on from CM061921.1 coordinate 214,678,664, forward strand.
GAAAGATACGAGCAAAGAGGAGACCCGAGACATACACTATACAAACAAGGATAAAGTCAAAAGAAGTGGAAAGTAATGAAAACACCAGAGCAAAAGGGAAGAAAATAAGAATACAAGCAAACGAAAAAATCCAACCAATGTCAATAGAAGAACTACCCTCAGATACCAATGTGCTATTAGAAGGAGACAGAGAAAAGCAAACACCTATCTAAGCTGGGCAGACGTCCGACTACAAGGAGAGTCAACAGAGCGTACTCAAACGGACTGAAACCTCAGAGCATGCGCAAATAACTGAAACGAAGATACAGCAATAATGGCAAAAAGAACCTAAGAAGAAAACTATATGAAGAAACTGACAGCATGATAAAAAGGAAATGCAGCAAGTACTGACAGAGCTGCAAACATAGTGCATAGCAACTATAAACCTAAATAGAATAACAAGCAAAACAAAAACAGAATGTCTAAAAGACTTCCAATATGACTCTGATGTAGATCTAGTCCTCCTTCAAGAAGTTTGTAATACCAATGTCCTTGACATAACAGGATATGAATATGTATATAATCAAGGCAACGAAGCCGGAACTGCCATATTGATGAAAGAGGGGATGGATTACAATAATATTATAACTATAGAAAATGGCAGAGGAATATCAGTCACGATTGAAACAGTTACAATATGTAATATATACGCCCCCTCCGGAACGCACAAACGAAATGAAAGATCGAACTTTTTTAAAGAAGATATGCTACCTCTCCTACCAACAAATACCAACAGTTTGATATTAGGAGGTGATTTTAACTGCGTGTTATACCCTAAAGATCAATTCCCAAATTTTAACGTCCAAGGACTCAGATTAAAAGACACTTGGGAAACAAAACATGGAACTGGCAAATCCTATACATATGTTACAAAGGAAGCAGCAAGCAGAATTAACAGGATATACATAAGCGAAGATATCATTTCCGATGTTACTACTGCAGAGGTATGGCCTGTACGCTTTTAAGACCACAGCGCCTAGACAATACTTATAAATATGAGCAGATAAGAAATTCACCGAGGAAGAGGCTACTGGAAATTTAATACTATTTTTCTAAAAGATCGTGAACTTAATGAAATGTTCCCAAAAAAATGGCAAATATCTATGAGGCAATATCAGAGATACAATTATAAACTAGATTGGTGGTTACAATGCGCGAAACCGAAATTGCGCCGTTTGCTGATAGACTATGGAAAAGTAAAGAAGCAAGAACACAAGGAAACAGCGGGATTTTATTATGCCTGTCTAAGAGACGCTTACCGGAATACGGACAGATTAACTCAAGACATAATAAAAATAAAAAGAATAAAAGCGAAACTAGTAGCAATAAAACGTTCCGAACTGGAGCAAATGATGATTAGATCTAAAACAAATATGCTGTACCAGAGGAAAAGACTTCAATGTACCACTATATGTGGGAAAAGAAAAGAGCAAGGATTAAAATGCTTAAAAACTTGAGAATCGGTGAAGACACCTTTGTAACAAACCAAAAGGAAATTATGAACGAAGTTCATAAGCACTTTCAGGAACTATACCATGAGGAAAGTATTGAAGAGGAAGATTCCAATGACTTACTCGGTGTAGTGTGCAACAGAATCGACGCAAATGACAACACGCAACTGGAAATTAGAATAACGAAAGAAGAACTAGAAGAAATTATAAAAACAAGCCCAAGGAACAAATCGCCTGGCCCTGATGGCATTCCAGTAGAGGTATACCTACAGTTCTGGCCAGCCATCCAACAACAATTGACGGAAATACTTCTTTTTTTTTTTTTTTATTTTTTTGCTGTCGTCAGTCTTTTGACTGGTTTGATGCAATCCTCCATCCTTTCCTATCTTGTGCTAACCTCTTCATTTCTACATACCCCTTACAGCCCACGTCCTCAATTATCTGTTTAATATATTCTAATCTCTGTCTTCCTCTACAGTTCTTACCTTCGACTGTTCTCTCCACTAACAAATTTACCAATCCAGCATGTCTCAAAATATGACTTACCAGCCTGTCTCTTCTTTCCGTAAGCTTCTTCCACAAACTTCTTTTATCACCCATCATTTTCAAAACTCGTTCATTTTACTTTGTCTGTCCACTTAATTTTCAGCATTCTTCTGTAGCACCATATTTCAAATGCTTCAATTTTCTTTATTTCCGGTATTCCTAAAGTCCATGTTTCACTACCATAAAGTGCTGTGCTCCACACAAAGAGTTTTAAAAAGTTCTTTCTAATTCCTAGATCAATATTTGAAACTAAAAGGTTTCTCTTTTTCATGAAGGCTCTTTTTGCTAGTGCTATTCTGCTTTTAACATCATTCCTGCTTCGGCCATTGGTTGTAATTTTACTTCCCAAGTAACAGAACTCACTTACTTCTCCTATTGCATCCGATCCTATTTCTATTTTTAATCCACTAGTAATGGTATCATTTCTGCTACATTTCATCACTTTTGTCTTGCTTTGATTTATATTCAGTCCAAAATCTTCCTTCAGTATTTTGTTCATGACAATCAGTAACTTCTCTTTATCCTCAGCCCTTTCTGCTAACAAGACAATGTCATCAGCAAATTGTAGCATACTAATTTGTTCTCCCTGTAAACTTATGCCACATGGAAATTTTTCTTTGAATTTCTTCATTGCTTCTTCTACATACAAGTTGAATATTAACGGGGATAGACTACAACCTTGTCTCACACCCTTTTTAACTGATGCATGTTTCTCGTGATTCTCTACTTTTATTATAGCCACTTCATTATTATATAGTTTATAGAGTATTCTTCTATCTCGATACTTTAGACCTGACTTCTTTAAAATTTTGAACATCTTGTCCAACCTAACATTATCAAAAGCTTTTTCTAAATCAACAAATGCCATAAAAGTATCTTTGTTTTTTTTCATCAGCCCTTCAAGTATGAATCTCAAAGACAGAATTGCTTCCCTTGCACTGCGATTTTCCTAAACCCAAACTGATCTTCACCTACTATCTCTTCTACTATCCTTTCCATCCTTCTGTATATTACTCTGGTCAGTAATTTTGAAGCATGTGATGTTAGACTAATGGTGCGATAATTGTCACATTTGTCGGCTTGTGCTTTCTTTGGAAGTGTGAAGATGATATATTTATTAAAATCAGTTGGAATTTCTCCTGTTTCATAACTTTTTGATATCAGCTTGAATTATCTTTCGATTCCTTCCTCTCCCAAGGATTTGAGAAGTTCTGCAGGGATCTCAAATCCAACTGCCTTATTTGCTTTCAAGTCATTCAGAGCTTTATTAAATTCTGTCCTCAAAACAGGATCTCCTAAGTCATCAATGTCGACATCACCTTCCTTTTCCATTACACGATTGTTCAAGTCGTCTTCAACATACAGTTTCTCAATGTATTCTTCCATCGGTTAGCTCTATCTTCTGAGCTTAAAAGAGGTTTCCCATCGGCAGCTTTAATGTTCATACATTCTTTTCTTCATTTCTCCAAAATTCTGTTTGATCTTTCTGTAGGCAACATCTACTTTACCTACGACAATTTCCTATTCTACTTCTTCACACTTTGCTTGTAGCCATTTTTCTTTTGCTATTTTGCATTTCCTATTTATTTGATTTCTAAATTGCCTGTACTGCTCTCTTCCTGCTTCATCCTGAGCATTTTTGTACATTATACTCTGATCCATCAGTTCCAAAATTTCTTCTGTGATCCAAGGTTTTCGGGCAGCTTGCTCCCTAAAGCCTAATGTTTCTTTACCAGCTTTCATTATTTCGGTCTTTAATGCATTCCATTCATCCTCGGTTGAGCTCCTTTCAGAGTTACTTCTTAGACCCAGGTCTACCATTTATACAAATTTTTCTCTCGAGCTAGATTTTTTCAGTTTATTCACTTCCAGTCTGTTCGGCTTATATTGCTTCCTTATTCGCTTAAATTTCAGCCTGCACTCCATTATTATCAAATTATGGTCAGAGTCTATGTATGCTCCTGGGTACGCTTTACAGTCTAGTACTTGATTCCTTAATCTCTGTTTGACCATGATATAATCCAGCTGATATCTGCCTGTATCCCCAGGACGTTTCCAGGTGTATATTCTTCTTGCATGGTTCTTGAACAGTGTGTTTGCCACTACTAGCTTATATCTTTCACAAAATTCTAGCAACCCGCTTCCTCGTTCATTTCTTTCTCCTAGACCAAAACTTCCTACCGTATTCCCCTCTTTTCCTTCCCCCACTATTGCATTCCAATCACCCATGATTATTAGATTTTCCTCCCCCTTCACATATTGGATTAATTCTTCAAATTCAGCGTATATTTTTTCGTCATCTTCCATGTTGGCATATACACTTGTACTAATGTGGTTGGGACGCGCTTAGTTTCTAACCTTATCAAAATAATCCTGTCACTAAACTGTTCATAATAACTCACCCGATTCCCTACTTTATTGTTCATTACAAATCCTACACTAGTGACTCCATTGACAGCTTGTGTGCTAATTATCCTGTGTTCCCCAGACCAGAAATCCTGTGCGTCCTTCCATTTAATCTCACTAATCCCAACAACATCTAACGTAAGTTGTTCCACCTCCATTTTTAAGTTTTCTAACCTTCCTTCACTATTCAGACTTCTAACATTCCACGCTCCGACCCGTAGAATGTTTCTATCCATTCTGATGACTTCTCCCTGAGCAGGCCCCACCCGGAGAATTGATTGGGGGACTATTTTACCTCCGGAATATTTTACCCAGGAAGAAGCCATCATGATATATGTAATTTGAGAGGATTACATGTCCTCGGGATACCCTTTGGGTCTTTAGTGCAGTGGTTTCCCGTTGCCTTCTGCTTCCCCATGCCGTTGATCATTTCTGATTCATCCGCCTTTAGGGGCCGTTTCTAACCCCAAGGGCAAAAGGGTGCCCTGAACTGCTCCCCGCTCTTCCGCCCTCCTTTCGGAGGCCGTTGGCAAGCATTGTGTGATTCCTTATACCGGGAATCTTTCATTCGCCAGAGCCTCGTCCGTGCAAACAGGGTGCACCACGTGAAGGAGAGGTTGACATTTGGTTGTAAAAGGCTAGTATAGCCTCTCTTAAACCCTTGCACCCCCGGAAGTACTTAATGATGTGCTTACGATACCTAATGTACTCAGAAACTTCAAAGAAGGATTAATAGTTCTTATACCAAAAAAACGACAACAACAAAAACCTAAACGGAATGAGACCTATATCATTACTAAATTCAGACTATAAATTGTTCACTAGAATACTCACAAAAAGAATGATGCCTCTGATGAATAAAATAATTGCGGAACACCAGGTTTGTGCAGTACCTGGGAGAACAATCATGGGGACATTAAGCAAGTACAGAGACATCATTGCGGCCACAGCAGTAACAGGAATAAATGCAGAGTTATTGTCCATCGATTTTAATAAAGCCTTTGACAGTGTCAGTCAGAAACACATACGAAAGACATTGGAGAGAATGGGATTCAGTAACTCTTTTATCAAAATTATACAGAAACTTCTCCATGAAGCAGAATCAAAAGTTCTAGTCAATGGCTTCAGAACAAAAGCAGTGCAAATAAAAAGATCTGTAATACAGGGTGACCCCATATCAATGGCGCTTTTCTCAATTGCTCTGGAACCTCTGTTGTGATACATAAACGCCACAATATCTGGAATAAAATATGCAAACAGAAAAATCACTTGCAGAGCCTACGCCGATGACGTATGTGTAGTGGCCAGGAATGCCAAAGAAAAAAAAAATCATCAGGGAAAACATCTTAAAATATTGTCATGCAACGGGGGCAAAAATAAACTTAATTAAATGCAAGATGTTGAAACTAGGTAACGGCATTCCATACCAGCAGCCTCATTGGATACAAGAAAGAGAAACAATGCAAGTCTTGGGAGTAGAACTGCAGACGTGCCCACTAAAAATGATAGCCAGAAACTGGAGGACAAAGCTAAACGTGATTAGAGGAGCAGTAAGAGAACATTACACCAGGAACCTAAATATGTACCAGAAAGTGGATCTTGTCAGTGAATACATAGTCTCAAAACTATTATACTTGGGCAGCATTTTCCCAATTCCAGCTTCAATCGCCAAGAGAATAACCTCGTGCCTTTGTAACTTCATATTAAGAGGAAATATCTTTAAGACTAAATATGCAACAGTGACTCTTCCCAAAACGAAAGGAGGTCTAGGACTAATCGACATAGAGTTGAAGTGTAGAGCATTGTTTATTACAACTTTGCTGAAGATCTTAAACAGCCTACCACAAAGTATAACCAGCGTACTTGCAAATGAATTACAACCAATTAGCAAAACACCACCGGTGAATGTAGGAGGAATCCACTTCAAATTGAGTCATATAAAGCAATACCACCTAGAAATCGGCTACCTATCACAGAAACAAAGCCCCAAGATCAAAACAAGACACCTCTTAGAAGAAATGAGTTGTCAAAACCAAAGGAACAGACAAGAAGAAAAATACAAAGATTGCAGCTGGCAGCAAATTTGGAAAAATGTCAACAATAAAATGATAAACCTTGCCGTTAAATCCACGTGGTACAAAGTGGTCAATGATATGGTAAGCACTAAAGAGAAACTATATGCAATACATCTCAGCAATACAAACAAGTGCAGCCAATGCCAACAAATCGATACCCTAGTCCACAGATTTGAGTGTGAAGAAATGAAAGAAATATGGGAATGTACCAAGGAAAAAGTCGCGATAATAAACAGGACCGCAAAAAATCAGATCAGAACCAAAGAATTCATAAGACCACAGAGGAGAGCGTATCCCGACACAAAACATAATGCCACAATGTGGCTACTAGGACACGCCGTCTACTACACCTTCTCAAACAAGAGCAAAACGAAACTAGAATACTGATTTTACCTAACAGAAGAATACAACAAACTGACACCAGCTCAAAATAAAAGCTCCTTTGCAAATTTTTTAATTGTTATAAACGAATAAATTAAGAAAACATCAAAACTAGACAACACGAATGAAAATCACATTACGAAAAAGGGGTACAGAACACCCCATGAGTCAATAAACAAAGGTATAGAGCAAGGCAAAGAGCCTATTTATTGGTGAGCGAAAGGAAGGGCTGAAGGGGAGGAAGGAGGCCCCCCAAAAAAGGGGTTAACTTGCTTAGTACTGTTTGGACCGTAGTTCTTGGTTCAAATACCGATGGAGTCAAATATTTTTAAGAATTGTTTTTGATCGTATTAGCCATGCCTGGACGGCCAGTTTTTCAGATTCCATCTTACACTGTAGATATAACAAATTTAGGGATGAAATGCTTGGCAAATCTTACGTGGTCTAACAACGGTGTAGGTGTACACCTTTTACGCTGTATTGATCACTATGCCGTTGTTTCTCTCGCAGCCTGTGTGTGTGTGTGCGCTAATATACACTCCTGGAAATTGAAATAAGAACACATTGACGCCGGTGTGTAAGACCCACCATACTTGCTCCGGACACTACGAGAGGGCTGTACAAGCAATGATCAAACGCACGGCACAGCGGACACACCAGGAACAGCAGTGTTGGCCGTCGAAGGGTGGTAGCTGCGCAGCGGTTGGGCACCGCCGCAGTCAGTGTCAGCCAGTTTGCCGTGGCATACGGAGCTCCATCTCAGTCTTTACCACTGGTAGCATGCCTCGACAGCGTGTACGTGAACCGTATGTGCAGTTGAGGGACTTTGAGCGAGGGCGTATAGTGGGCATGCCGGAGGCCGGGTGGACGTACCGCCGAATTGCTCAACATGTGGGGCGCGAGGTCTCCACAGTACATCGATGTTGTCGCCAGTGGTCGGCGGAAGGTGCACATGCCCGTCGACCTGGGTCCGGACAGCAGCGACGCACGGACGCACGCCAAGACCGTCGCATCCTACGCAGTGCCGTAGGGGACCGCACCGCCACTTCTCGGCAAATTAGGGACACTGTTGCTCCTGGGGTATCAGAGAGGACCATTCGCAACCGTCTCCATGAAGCTGGGCTACGGTCCCGCGCACCGTTAGGTCGTCTTCCGCTCACGCCCCAACATCGTGCAGCCCGCCTCCAGTGGTGTCGCGACAGGCGTGTATGGAGGGACGAATGGAGACGTGTCGTCTTCAGTGATGAGAGTCGCTTCTGCCTTGGTGCCAATGATGGTCGTATGCGTGTTTGGCGCCGTGCAGGTGAGCGCCACAATCAGGACTGCATACGACCGAGGCACACAGGGCCAACACCCGGCATCATGGTGTGGGGAGCGATCTCCTACACTGGCCGTACACCTCTGGTGATCGTCGAGGGGACACTGAACAGTGCACGGTACATTCAAACCGTCATCGAATCCATCGTTCTACCATTCCTAGACCGGCAAGGGAACATGCTGTTCCAACAGGACAATGCATGTCCACATGTATCCCGTGCCACCCAACGTAGTCTAGAAGGTGTAAGTCAACTACCCTGGCCAGCGAGATCTCCGGATCTGTCCCCCATTGAGCATGTTTGGGACGGGATGAAACGTCGTCTCACGCGGTCTGCACGTCCAGCACGAACGCTGGTCCAGCTGAGGCGCCAGGTGGAAATGGCTTGGCATGCCGTTCCACAGGACTACATCCAGCAACTCTACGATCGTCTCCATGGGAGAATTGCAGCCTGCATTGCTGCGAAAGGAGGATATACACGGTACTAGTGCCGACATTGTGCATGCTCTGTTGCCTGTGTCTATGTGCCTATGGTTCTGTCTGTGTGATCATGTGTTGTATCTGACCCCAGGAATGTGTATATAAAGTTTCCCATTCCTGGGACAATGAATTCACGGTGTTCTTATTTCAATTTCCAGGAGTGTATTATAAATGCGAAAGTAAAGTAAGTCTCTGTCTTTTTGTTACGTTTAGTCGTCTAATTGGCTATACCAATATTGATGGCATTTGACAAGGAAATACTTTATATCAGTAGGAAGAACACACGACATTCTTTCGGTATGAATAACAGTTTTAGTCACGATGTTTTGGAACTTATCGAATTGTGTCAGACGGGACGGATGCGTGTGTTGGTCTGTGATGTTATGTCGGTAGCTCACGCTTTGCTTCTCGCGCAGTATTTTTCGTGTATGATTGTTAGTAAATTTCGTTTACAGACAAATCCTCTTTTGGTATAGATGTCGATTTGCTCTGCACTGTACCATTACTTTGTGTCAGCCTAAATGTTTTTGGCACCTGTTTATTTTGTCTTCTTTTTTGATATTCCTTGCGGGCGTAAACCTGGTCTAAGTGGTAGCTCTAACGGAGCTCAAACAGCTAAAGTTATTAGAAAATCCAAGAATCGAATGCTCATGCTGAAGATGAAAAGACCAAGCTGAAATAAAGATGACCTAAGTTTACCTCCCCCCCCCCTCTCACACGCATCCCCGCACCTTCGTTTGTTTTTATGTTTGTATATGTGTTGGAAACTGATTCTCTTTATGAGACAGGTTCGACGGTAGAATATATAGTGATGGCTTTCCTGTTATATTATGCTTACTCGGTGCTGTTTGGGACAAATCCTACGTTACTAATTGCTTCCTATATTCAATTCTGGCAATGAAATTCTAAGTCTACGTGTACGAAGTCGCGGGTATCGGCTAGTTGAAAATATATCCACAACACTATGACTATACGATGACCACATGATTGACCATCTGACTGTCCACATCTCCCTATCTTAGTAGATCCCACCTTTGAGTCAGACGTCTGGCTTCATCTACTTGTCTGCTACCGCCATGCGGGCGACTCCGGCGACTATGCCCTCGGCGTCCATGTCGATGTGGTACTGTACTTTGAAAGACTTCCGGAGTGAGACAGACCCGGTTGTTGTTGCCCAGAGGGTTTAAGTCAGTTTTTCCCCTTCCTATTACCACTGCGTTGGGAGGGCAATACTCTTCAATAGCCTGCCGTGTGAAGTCATTTTACCAGCTTTTAGTAAATACTGGCGTTTGGCAACTGGCGACTTGTTGATCGGCGTGCTACTTCTCCAGGTGGTGACACTCTACCATTGCTTAGTTATTTCATGCTCACCCGCCGTGGATACTGACTTGAGAAGTACGAGATTTTTAGGCAGGTGATCGGCCTCGTGGCCCCCTTCCCCACGTCCGAATTCCTCGTCGAACGTCTTTCTTAAAAGTAATTTACAAAATTACTTAAAATCTAATTACTTGTTTTCCTTACAAATAAATACCATTTCTTTTTCTCCGTGTTACTTGGTTGTTATTTTATTTCTAAATATATTTGTAAGGGTTATTAATGTTATTTTGTTTTGATTTGGATTGGATTCGGTTGTTGTGTTTGTATCGATCTCGACATCCATCATACGTGTTGTGTTATCTTGTGGTGAATCGACGGGTTGCTGCTGTGAACATGTGCACATCTCGGAGAATGATGAAGTAAGCCGATACTTTTCTCTGTCTTTCTCACTCGAAGAGTAATTTGTGCCAGAGCTACTGTCGAATTGAAATGTGTAGTTGGAGTAAATTTATGCTGATAAATGGTTAGAAGATTTAATGTGGTTAACTTTTATATTATGTAAAGATAGGTTTATTCTTTAATAGCTTTTACATTGAAATTCTGAACAATTCACAAACATTTGTCGAGAGTAATTTGTATAGCTTTAGAAACAGATTCTTATTCATTAATTCTTGCAAAGCTTCATCGAATAAATTAGTGGAGATAAATTTTAAATGTTATTGTAATATGTAGCTATATTCCCCCCAGTATTTTCCTAAATACATGTCAAGGTTCAAGAAAATGACTATGGGTAAAGAAAAAGCGAACTAACACGGGAATAGATGTTTGACGTACAGTCTCATCTTACGGTTCTGTACGAAGAAAAAGCGGAACTAAATTCTACCGTTGACACTACATTGTCACTCTTTCCCTCTTTCCGTCCGTAACAGGCTTCCTGCTCATAAACAAAATAAAATGCAGACTTCAAATTTTCACGTGTAGTGTGTTACGTTGACCAAATATCGTATTTAAAATTTTGTTAAGTTATATGCAGCGGACTGGTAGCTCAGTGGATAAATTCGCATCGAGCCGCCGCCACGTGCCGTTGCTCGATACTTTCTCAAGCGAGGTTCAGAGAGTGTATCAGTGAAAACTTTGCTTGTGTGTTACGATAGTGAAAATGGAATCGACGATACGAAAGAATACACTGAAATTCGCGTTTGACGCAAAGGAGACAAGACCACGTGCATATGACTTCCATGAATAGCTGTATGAAAAATTCAACTTGACAGACGCGGATGTACACGGAATCCAAATGGACTTCTTGACCTATGCAGTATACGTTAAAATGACAAGTGACAACTTGTGCAATACGATCGTAGAGAAAACTGGAAGGAAAGCCGACTACCAGAACCCAGATGGAACCGTAAGTACCGTATATATAAGCCACGCAGGGCTGGGGCTACGATCAGTACGAGTTTTCAATGTACCATTTGAAATCAGTAATGCTAGTGTAACAATATCAATTATATTTCCAACAACTCATAAGCTGTCAATTACTTAAAAACCTGTTAGTATGATAATATTTCACAGCTGTTTTTGAGTGCATGCTATCCCTTGTTAGTTACTATATATGAGTGAAATTTTGTAAACAGTGTAATTACTTCATTTGTCAAAAGTATGAACAGAAAGAAAAAAAACCATATATATCATTTTAGTAATTGTGGACAACTTTGTCACCTTCTCCTTCCATACACCATATATACTATTTTATTAGTCATTCTTAGTTACCAAATTCCAAGAAGAAAATTCTTTCACAGAATAAAATGGGTTCTGAAGCAGAAACTCTTTCAGTTTGGACTTAAAGTAGTTGGGTTTTTGTAGATAACATTTAATTTCTGTTGGTAAGACATTGAATAAGGAAGCTCCAGTAAATATTAACCCTTTCTGTACAATTGACAGTGATTTTTAATCCTTGTGAATATTATATTTATTCCTAGTATTATGGCTATGTATGTCAGCATTAACATTAAAGTGTTTAGGATTTTCCACTACAAATGATAGTATGGAGTATACATACTGTGCTGGCATTGTTAGTACACCCAGGTTTTTAAATAGATTTCTGCACGACGTCTGTGGGCTTGCTCCACAAATAGTTCTTATAGCACGCTTTTGCAATTTAAATACCCTCTGTGCTTGTGACGATTTTCCCCAGAATGAGATGCCATACGGCCGTAAATGACCCAAACGACCAAACAAATAACCTGATAAAAGAAACAAAACCAGTCACTGAGGAAATACCTTTCAACATGGCCTCGATAAAGTTCACCTTACCACACATGAGAAAATTTCACCTCGAAACAACTTATGCAAAAACCAAAGAATGGACTCTATACAACAAGACAACAAAAGAAATCTACAAAATAATCAACACATGTAACCACAGAAATAAAATCGAAATTAAAAATCCACAATACTTCTGGAGCAACATCTGGAAAAACATAACCAATAAAACTCTAAAAGTAGGAAAGAAACGGCGGTTTGGTATTAAATAGGTCACGCGCCCCGCCCCCTCTGCGGCCACTTCCCCTATAATTAGGCACCTGGCCAACTGTGCGGCCTGTAATTATCTACCTGGCAGCCCCACCCCTCCCCTCCCCTCCCCTCCCCTCCCCTCCTTGTAACCTGACACCATCCCGCTGACCTTGAAACATGCAGGTGTTTGTAACCTGATACGCTACCGCCGACCTTGAATTCGAAACCGCGGGCAGGTACAAACCTGTTGTAACCTGATACCCTGTCTCTGACCTTGAATTCGAAACCCCTCGCCGTCAACCGGTTTGTATTGGCTGCCGGCGCCGCTTACCGTCAAGGTCACGCGCCCCGCCCCCTGCAGGTGTGCAGGCCGCTTCCCCTATAATTAGGCGCCCGGCCGACTGTGCGGCCTCTGGCCTATAATTATCTACCTGGCTCTTTGTAGGTCACGCGCCCCGCCCCTGCAGCCACGCTGGCGCCTCTCACCGTAATTATCTTAGTAGGTCACGCGCCCCGCCCCTGCAGCCACGCAGGCGCCTCTCACCGTAATTATCTTTGTAGTTCACCCGCCCCGCCACTGCAGCCACGATGGCGCTGCTCACAGTCACTATCTTGGCGTGCTGGCCTCTATGAAAGAAGCGTCGTAACAGGAACTAAGCCAGTTGTATCTGAACTTACACAGAGACAATGTCTTCGCAAAGCATTGAAGATTTGCCTTCTCTCGATGACGTGAATCTGCAAGGTAATTATTTCTTCATACATTGCCAGTTTCAATTATTTATTTAAAAAAATTTTTTGTACGTCTTTTAAACAATGCTATCTTTTTTTTAGATTTACTGTCTGAAGGAGCCACTAGTGATGGAAGTCTGTTGGTTTTCGGTTCCAACGAATGGAATTGGGAATTATTTGATAAATATCTCAGTAAGTTTTTTTTTTATTTCATTTAATTAACATAGCGTTTTATCCTAGGTTACCATCTAAACTTTTTTTTTTTTTTTTTTTTTTTTTTTTTTTTTTTTTTTACAGATACGCCATCTGACGGACTAGAGTTAGGGGGTATACCTACTTACGAGGTACCCATACAAATGAATGGTAAGTCCTTGTAATTAGATGTCAGCTTTATAATTTTTCATTTAACATAATTCCATGTACTGTTAAATATTTGATATTGTTGATAAAAATTTCATTTAATTAACATTGCGTTTTATCCTAACTTTTTTTTTTTTTTTTTTTTTTTTTTACAGATATGCCATCTGAAGAACTAGAGTTCGAGGGTATCCCTACTTACGATGTACCCATGCAAATGAATGGTAAGTTATTTATTTCATGCATTCCTTGTAATTAGATGTCAGCTTTATTCTGATAGCTTTCTATCGTTTCATGAGTATAATTTTTCATTTAACAAAAATCCATGTACTGTTTTAACTTAATATTGAATACTTTTTTTTTTCATAGATTTGCTGGAGTGTGATGAAATTAACGTGCCCAGTAAACGGAGGAGGATTCATTCCATGCAACCAAATGGTAAGTCTCACTTTGCTATTTTTTTTTTTAATTACATTCCATGTAGCTAGGATGCCAGCTTAATTCTCATCGGTTTCAGGTACTTCTGAAGGCATGGATGATACTGATCCACCCAGGTTTTGCAATTTCAGAGCACAGCGAGTCATGAGACTTATCTGGTGCAGGCTTGGAACGGAATTAGCTGATTGTGAGTACATTATACTTATATTTTTGTAATTACCTTTTTTCTTTACATCATGTTTTTTTAACCAATGCTTATTTTTTTTTATATATATGATATGGCACAGTATGATGGTTTACCAACCACAAATGTCTATGACTGGGACAAAGACTTAATTAATAGTGAGTACAATACACATAAAAATTAATTTAACAAAAATATGTTTAATGTTTTGACCTAAATTATCTTTCTTTTTATTGATTTTCCACGGTATGAGGAAACTAGGAGGACTCATTCCATAAACCGAATGGTACGTTTCACTTCGTTATTTATTCATACATTCCATGTAATTAGATGTCAGCTTTATTCTCATTGGTTTCTATCTTTGCAGAGCCGCCCGCAGGCATGAATGCAGCCGTCGAGTCCGGACCTGCTCCGCCCATGTGGAGACCTTGGGAAATGCAGGACTCAACCGATAGGCGAAACCCAACACCCGGACCTAGCAGGCAGGCCGCAGGAGTGGCAGGCCCTAGCAGCCGGGGCTCAGGAGTGGCAGGCCCTAGCAGCCGGGGCTCAGGAGTGGCAGGTCCTAGCAGGCAGCAGCAGCCAAATATATCATGTGCAGCAACGAGGGGTGAGTGTCCAGACGCAACGCGCTTAATCCTTGAAGATAGGCAGAGTGCTTTTAAAAATAGAATCTATACCGGAACCATTCAAAATTCTGAAAATTTTATTGGACCAATTAACTTCATTGATGCATGTTATCTTTTGGCAAATAAAGTCCGCGAAATTGTTAGTTGCCGGTCCACCCCGGCTGTAAAGGTTCAGGTTGGGCTGGCAACATCTTTTGCAGTTCAGAAGGAGTTAAATATCGTTTCCGCAAATTTGTATTTTCTTACCAAAATGTGTGAAGTCACAACCAGCACTCACCTGCCTGATTGGTATAAGATCTGTGTGAAATCGGAGATCACGACTAAATTGGAAGAGTTTCAGGAGAGAGATTCTGGAAAAACCCTCGAGAGATTAATTTCCCTCGACATAAACATTGCTCATTTTCAACCGTTCTATCGAGGGTCTTCCCATGTTGCTCTGCCAGTTGATATCCAAAGAAAAAGCTATAGTCAATGTGAAACAATGACGAGTTATGTTTTCTTTGGACTCTCCTTGCAGCTCAAGTACAGGCGCATGAAAATGCAACCAGTTGTATTACAGGAGGCATTCGCAAGCCATGAATTCGATTTCTCAGGTATTGAGTTTCCGGTAAAACTCGCAGATATTTCCAAATTCGAGAGGCAAAATCCAGGCATTTCAGTAAATGTTTTCG